>CM053625.1:315860737-315886822 GCA_028646595.1 Phalanger gymnotis
TAAACTTATTGAGAAAGAGGCTCTTTTCTGTTCTGTCATTGTATCCCTAGGGCCTAGCAAACAATAGCTATTTAATAAAGTCTTAATGAATGTAATTGAATGAAGAATTTTCAAAGTTAATCTGAGCATGGCCACTAGTTCTTTGCTCTAGTTTGGCAATGTATGTGTATGTATATATGTATGTTTATATTTGTATGCTGGCACTGTTAATGAATTCATCAAACACCCAAAATGTGCTCTAGCTCTATTCACCATGTTTGGGGAATGCCCATGTGTATTTGTTTCATTGTGGTAATTACTTTTTAATTAGGGCATCTACTGGCCATTGGGCAGGTGATTAGTCACTTTAACTATGGCTGGCAGCGACTGCCGCTGAGTTTGGCCTCCTGAGGGATATGGAGGGATTATTATGATGGTGGATATTATGATTATTATTCAGACACCAAGCTGCCTACTTTGGTTCTCTCTGGCACGGCAAGCTGAGAGCGGGGCATGGGCTGAATATTCCAGCCCAGCCCCATTCCACACAAGAAGCACAATGACTGTTGTGGGGCTCCCTGGTAGCAGGCTCTTTTCAAAGTTGTACTGTTATAGCCCCCATTATTTTCCAAACAGAAGGCTATCAGGCATATTATCTTGCCTCTTGTATTTCCAAATTGTCCTAGCAATATTGAAAAATGACCTTCTTTCTTTGATACACATTATCTCTTCCTTTTCAGTCAGCCAATCAGCCGATGTTTATTGAAGGGCTACTTTGTAGGATTACCTGTCCAAGGCTATCTGAGACGTGCGGTGCTTACTAAGACCACGTCCATTTGCTCAAGATAGACTATGGCTGTGCACAGAGAAGGCTGGGAGAGACATCAGGTGTCCTATTATTGAAACCCCAAACTGCACCAAAGTGGGAAGGGCACGCGTCAAAATAAAGCATCACCCCCTTTCTTGGATAAGCAAGAACAATAACACTGTGTACTTGTTTCCTCCGAGCTTCATCTGTCCAATTCTACAGGACTGATAGTCAAACCAGCGCTGCCTTTGCTAGGAAGAGAATGACAGTCTTGCTGTTCTGTGACTGTTCCGTGTCTCTGGGATTGAGATCAGACCTCCTTCTTTGGATACTTTTTCCTGCTCCTTCATATCTCTCTATGCCAGCCTTATCCTACAAGTATACAGATCCCTTTCCTCCCTACATTTCCAGCGTGTCCCCTGGAACTCTCCTTCAATCATTAACCAGTTGTCCTTCATAGCAGATTTCTTTCTTCCTTCTGAAATTTACCTTGCATACACTTTCTACGTTCATATGTGTGTACATGTTGTCAAGTATGTAATAGAGGAGATTTTTTTTGGTAGACTATAAGTTCCTTGAGTTCATAGATGTAGACCCTGGGCCTGACAATGGTGCTTGGCACACACTAGCATGTAATGCTTGTTGAATAATGTTGAAAGGAATTTATGATCTCCTTGAGGAAAAAAAAAACTCACACAAAGGGAAAACATAAAATAACAATGGAATCAATGAATATCTCTTTATTACAACAGTGCAAGGAGTTAAAAAAATGATTTGCTAACTAATTGTTAAGAGAATAGGGCAGGCTTTCACTTCTTATTAATCATCTTTGACTGGAAAACTTACAATGCTTTTGTGGAAATTTCAATTGGCAAGTGAAGATATGAATACGGATACGTGGAAAGGGAAGATCTAATAGTAGGAAAAGTTCTGGATTCTGCAGTTACTAGATTATAGAAGTTTAAACTGGTCCCCTGCATCATGACATAATAACAACACACATTAAATATTTACACAGGTATAAGAGGGAAGAATTACTAAGAAGGTAATATTGTGTAGGGGAAACATTCTCAGACTGGGCACCAAGGCTGTGAGGGCACTAAGGGCACCTGGCATGAGACATCCCCCTTAATGCCAGTGCTTTCCTTTTGGTGATTCTGATTTAATCTTAAATATGCCCTCGTATAAATACATGCTGTCCTATTGTTTCCCCTTTAGCCTGAGAGCTACTTGAGAGCCAGGACAGTATTTTGCCTTTATTTATATTGGTGATACTTAGCCTAGTGCATGGCACATAGTAGATGCCTCATAAATGCTTACTGGTTGACTGACTTGGGAAAGTCAATTCTTGGTCTGGGTAACAGTTTCTCTGTTTATAAAATGAGAAGGTTAGACTGGATGGCATTTAAGGTCCATTCTGCATCTAACATTTTATAATTTTATGATTCAAATGAGCTTAGAGCCCTGGGCAAAGGACCATATGGGAAGAAAATCTGGGAGAGAAGAAACCATTAAAGAAAGATGTTCTCGTAAGCCCTTGGAGGCACAGAATAAACTAGAGTTATGCATAGAGATGTCTGGGAGGGGAACCAGATGTCACATTAGTTGAACCCCAAGTTACACAAAGTTGGGAATGGCCAATGGCAATGCCATACATGGGAAAAAAATTGGGCCAAGACCCTAAGGCAAATGGCGACCCTCTAGTGCACTTGATGTGATATTTCCTTGCTTCTCGTTCAGCTTTCTCTGATTCCATCATCAGTGCAATATGTTCTTATTACATAACTTAGTTATACTTTTCCATGAAGAAAAAGGTCTAAGGAGCAAAAAAATGTAATTTTTATTTCAGGACAGGCACCAAAACAACTAATAGAAAAAGTAATCTGTTAAATAAGCCAAAATTAACGCAAGATCAAAACAAGTTGAGGTAAACCATGGTTAGTAAAAAAAGAGATTTGCTCAGTCATAGGACACAAAATAGGAAGATCTGAGAGGGAGATCACTAATCCTTCATTTGGATAGAAGACCGATACCAAATGATAGGAAGAAGAGGGCACAACTCTGATTTTGCTCTCTAAAAATATCATTTGTAGGATTCTTGATCTGATGTAGGTTGACCTAGATTGCTTCTGAGATCCTTTTGAACTGTTAGGTTCTGGGATTTTACAATCATGAAGGAAAAGTGTGTGTGTGTGTGTGTGTGTGTAATAGGGAGTTTTTGTATACAGACATTGACAAAGTGATACAGTATCTCCTTATTGGTGGCTCCAATGACTGAGGAATTATTTCAGAGATAATTGGCTTTCGAATCAGAAAGAGCCTGCATCTTTGATTCCACTCTTTCATCCCCAAAAGTTGATCCATTGCTAAATCTCATTGTTTCTCCTTTACATTTGTCATGTTAAGTTCCCTTCCTTCCATCTATAAAGCCACCACTTTAGTTCAGGCCTTCATCATCTTTCTCTCAACAGAGCTTTGGCAATAAACTTCTAGTCAGTCCTCTTGTCTTATGTCTTTCTCTGCTCTTTTATCTACCCCCCATAGTGCCAAAATTATTTGTTAAAAAAGATGTCCAATTATGTCACCGTTTCTTCTACTCAAAAACCACTAGTGAGCCCTTGTTACCTGCAAGATCAAATATAAAGCCCAAGGGCATCTAGAATTCTTCGCAGTCTGCCCTGTCCTATGTTTCTAGTCTCACTACTCACTTTTCTCCCCCTCTCTTGCATCCAGTTATGCTGATCTATTTCCTATCTTTTTTGCATTGGCTCTCCCCATGCCTGGAATATCCTCCCTCCTCACATCTACCTACTTGTTTCCCAGGTTCCTCAAGGCTCAGCTAAATTCTCCCTTTTGGCAAAATTCCTTTCTCCTCCTTTTCTGCTTCAGCTACAGGTGTTTCACTTCCCTTTAGTCATAGGATCATAGATTTAAAGGTGGAAGGGACAATAGAGTCAATCTCTATTCCTCTCCCCTCTCAAGCTTTAATGTCTTCCATTTGGAGGTTACCTCCCAACTAGGATAAAGTATAAAACTATTTTATTTGCCTGTCCCTTGTCCCTCATTAGTAAAAAAAAATTGAAGGCATACACTATTTTTTGCCTTTCTTCATATTCCCAGGACCTACCATGGCACCTGACACATAGTAGGTGCTTAACAAATACTACAAGAGTTGCTGAGAAGAAACAACTCCAGGTCTAGTTCTCTTCTGGAATATTTTCTCTCCCTTTTCCTTGATGTAAATCCACCTGTAATGAGTTGCAGCATCATCTCAGCAAGACTGATGTTCACCAGCCCCAGGGCCTGAGCATACCCTGAAAAACCTGGAAACCAACATAGCTAGAAAAACGCAATGAGAATTCCCTACCCAGTATCCATATCAGCCCCAAACATAGATCACAGACGTGTACACACACACACACACACACACACACACACACACAACAAAGAGCCCAAGTCATTATTTAGTCAACAAAGCAAATTGTAAGAGGCATTCAGAAATGTTTCTGCTCATTTATAAAATGAAATGGGCATCTAGGTGACATGGTGGATAAAATGTCAGACTCGAAGTCAGGAAGACTAATCTTCTTGAGTTCAAATCTGGCCTCAGACACTTACTAGCTGCATGACCCTGGTCAAATACTTTAACCCTGCTTTCCTCAGTTTTTTCATTTCTAAAATGAACTGGAGAATGAAATAGAAAAACAATTCATGTATTTGCTAAGAAAACACCAGATGGGGCCATGAAGAGTTGGGCATGACTGACGCAAGTAAGCAAAAACAACAGCAAAATGAGATATTGTATGTAAAGTGTTTTAAAAACCTTAAACTTTACTGTTATTTTATAACCTCCTACATCTACAGTCATGGATAATGAGAGCCAATATATTCACAGTGGCTATACTATATTCCTTACCCTAGGTGTCAAAGAATGATTCCATTCTCTTAATTAAAATTCATCTGATTGACATGGGATTTAGAATTGGATTCAGTTACTCAAGTCAAAGAATCAATGGCGAAATGCTTACTTTGTGCCAGGCACTATGCACAGGGTTGGATACACAAAGAAGGAGACCTTGAAGGTCATTCAGCACAGGCATCTTGTTTTACAACTAGGGAAACCAAAGTCCAATGAGGAGAAATGAACTTTGCTCCAGTCAGACATGCATTGAGTGATGAAAGTAGAGATTTAAGTAGCCCTCTGACTCAATATGTTTTTTCCCTATATCACACTGTTTCCCTCAATATATCAGGAAAGAGTGTTCAGGCATTTGAAAAGGTTTTCAATAGCTATCAGAGTACTCACATTTATTTTAAAAGACCTTTTGTTACTGTTTAGATGCCCAGCATCAGAGGATACCCTTATCATTTTGCTTAGTTAAGGCTTTAATTGAAAGCCTCTGGCTGCCAGGGATAAAAAGAGAGCCTGGTAATAGAAGCCTTCACCTGGTTTGGTTTGACCTCTCTCTTCATGAGAAGTAGGACTGGACTTTTAATGCCTTTATTTCTCTGTCTGGGTGGGAATATGGTTGAAGAAGGGAAGGAAGAAATTGGAAAGAGTTTTTTTTAAAAAAAAAAAGGTAGATAAACAGTGTAGAATTATGTGAAAAAAATGTGACCATAACCTCTGAACCAGAAATTCTACTGCAGGACAGATGCCTCGAAGAAATCAGTGACAAGAGGAAAGAGCCAAGGTGGCAGAGAAAAGACAGCTACTTGCCTAAGCTCTCTTCCAAACCTCTCCAAACACCTTTAAATAATGCCATAAAACAATTCCTGTAAAAGTAGACCCACAAAAGGATGGGGTGAAATAATTTTCTACCCAAACTCAACTTAGAATTTTATCAGGAAAGATCTGTTGCACCTGGGTGAGAGTGGAGCACTGTCCAGCACAGACCACACCAACATAGACCAGGCCCCTGAAAACCAGAAGCAGGCCTTGGGAGCCACTGAATTAGCACTAGCAGCAGCTGGCAACTGTTTATTCCTTAGCTCTCAGCCCACAGATGGTAAAGGGATGGAACAGCTGGTCAGAAGGAAATTACAAGGGTCTCTTTGCTAGCACTCAGGCAGAACTCTGTTGCTTTGCCCATACTCAGATCCAAGTCACAGTCCTGGGTAGCAGTGCCAGGGCTAGGAGTAACTCAGAAATGATTTTGAAAATGAAAAAAGAGAAGCAGAAATAAAATTGGAAAAAGGAATGAGAGTGATACAAGAAAGTCATGAAAAAAATGAATCAACAGCTTGGTAAAGGAGACACCCCCCCATAAAAATATCGAAGAGAATAACACCTTAAAAAACAGACTAGGCCAAATGGTAAAAGAGGTCCAAAAAGCCAATGAGGAGAATAATTAGCCGAATGGAAAAGAGGCACAAAAGCTCACTGAAGAAAATAATCCCTTAAAAAAATTAGAATTGAGCAAATGGAAGCTAATGACTTCATGAGAAATCAAGAAACAATAAAGCAAAACCAAAAGAATGAAAAAAAATAACACAATGTAAAATATTTCAGTAGAAATCAGTGACAAAAAGATAGGCCCCATCTATCACAAAATATAGCAGACATTTTATCAAAGAAGAATTGATAAACAAAATAGATACCCTTTGATTGGGGAATGGTTAAAAAAAAACAGTGCAGGAATCTAATGACCTATTACTGTGTTGCATGCAATGATGAATAAAAGCAGCACAGGAAGGCACGAACTGATGCAGAATGGAGTAAACAGAGCCTGGAAAACACTGCATTCAACAAGTACAATAATGGAAATAGAAAGGACAGCAACAAAACAACGTGGAATGAATACTGTGAAATTACAATGACCAAGCCTGGTCATTATGATTTGGAGATAGAAGGAGCCTTGGAGAGGTTCTCGTTTTACAGAAAAAGAATGAAAGGAGGATTAGAGAGATAAAAAAAGTTCCCAAGTTTGCAAAGGTATAATAGCTCAGCTCTATGTGATTACGTTATGCTATGCTATGCTATGGAACTATGGAATATTATGGAACCAGGAGAAGGCTCTACTCCCTATGTCTCTGAAGGGGCGGGGTAATGTCATTATGGAGTGCTACTTGTATTATCAGATTTTTTGATATATTGGTTAGTTTTATTGAACTCTCTTGTGAACCATCCCACCACACAGACATACATACTTTTCAATTCTTAATTATAAACAATGTTTCTCTGAGAAACAGAAAAAAGAGGAGTATATCGGGAAATATAGGTAATATAAAAACAAATATCAATGAAGTGCATTTCAAAACAGCAAAGAAACAAGTAATTGTATTAACATCATTACTGGTATGTCCACTGTGACTTTCTAGGCCATTTTAGATTGTGAACTCTTTGAGGGCTGAGACTATCTTTGACCACCTCCTCTTGTATCTTCAGCATTAAAACAATGCCTGTATCTATATAATAGGTAAAGCCTCACTGGTTATTTGTGAAACAAATAAAGGGAATGTTGAGGGTGATGAGAAATACTTCTGGAAGTACAGTAGGAAATATTAATAGGATAGTGCCCAGGAAAAGATCTATGGGAGATAGCATGGGACAGTGGAAAGAACATCGTCTCTGGAGTCAGAAAACCATGGTTCAAATCCCACCTGTCACTCTTGCTGCCTGTGTGACCATGGAAAAGTCATTTATCCTCCATGGGCCTTGGTTTCCTCACCTGAAACATAATTCCAAGGTACAATTGGATGGATCCTTCCAGATCCCAAAACTATAATCTAGGACTAAGGGGGATAGAAACATTTGTAGAGGAATTCTGGGTTATCTTAGCTTTGCAACCTTGGGGACTTCCTTTTCCTGTCTTACTCTTACATTCCTTTTCTATAAAATGAGGATGTCTCAAAGGCTTCTTTTTAATTCTGATGGTCTATATAATTCAACATACCCTAGGCACATGAGGAACTGGTAGAGACCCTTGTTGCTCTTATCTCTCATTTTGGAAAAAGTCATGAAGATCAGAAGCTATCCCAGAAAAAACAGAAATAGGCAAATGATGGGCCGGATAGATTCCACTTTAAGAAGATCCAACCCATACTCAAAATCCAACCTAAAAATGGCTCAAGCCCAGTGAGAGTATTTCTATTATAGTGATTTTCACTTGAGTAAAAGATTTATTTCAAATTCCCTTTAAATACCGAGGTTAGACAGCATATTTATGTGATTGTTCATATATATTTAATGATCCAGAGGCATGAAGGGGCAGCAGCTTTGAAACTGTAAAGCAACCAAAAAATTAGGATGAAACTTGAAGCATTCATCCCTCTGAAAAGCTAGCCATAGTGAAGCAACATAGTGATGCTAATGTTAGCAACTGGGGAGCTCTCTTTTGAAGACTGATGTATTTTGTTTGGAAAGGTAATAATAGCAGAAAGGTCTCTGGGAAAAAGTGATACAAAGTTATTGTGTGTGCATTTTTCACATGTTATCTCATTTGATCCTTCTAACAATCTTGTGCCGTACAGATTTCACATGTGATGGAAAGGAGGCTCAGAGGATCTATGTGACTTGTCCATGGTCCTGCAGAGAGTTAGTGAACATAAATATTTGTAGCACCTAAGCCCACTTTGTTAGCCATTGAAACACACTGCCTCTCTGACAAAATTTGAAGGATAAAAGTTTAATTTGTAAGTCATTTTTCAAGGACCCTTGTGTGGTGGAAAGAGAGACCCAACCATAATGAACCAAACACATAACTTCAGCGTCTTGGAAGCTATCACAACCAGTGATCTGGCAATCAATTTTCCATCACTTTGTGAAGCATACGGTACTGGGTAGCAACCGCCTTGGTTTTGTGAATTGCAAACTGTGCCAAACCAATTTATATTCTTTCTATGACAGAGTGACAGGCCATGGAGATAGGAGAAAAGTAATGGATATAATATATCTGGGCTCCAGTAAGGTTTTTGATTCTGTCTCACATGACAGTCTCATAAACAAGTTTGGAGGATCAGATCACAACCTAGAAGGGCCTCCCTGCCCCTCTGTCTCAGAGTGCTAGCAGGACTCTCAATTTTACCAGCTGGAAATTTAGGTCCAGTGATGGTAGTACAAATTCTTCCTGGGACAAGGTTCAGGAAAAGTCCACAGAGAAATTCACTCCCACTATAATGTCTGGTAGCTTTTAAGTTTAACTAATTATTCTTAATAGGAAGGTGTTTAACATCCGATATTTCTGTTGCTGATGGATTCTAAGTATTTTTAAATGCTCTCTGAATTTAATTCTCTTGTCAACATCCAAACTGCCCCACCCTAGTTATGGCTCTGACGCGAATGATACAAGAAATTGACTTGGCTGCAGAGGAAACTATAGAGAAAGAAGCATCTAATATGTGAAAGTAGGATATTTCCCATCCCCTCTCCTTACCCATCCCTTTCATAACACCCGAGCCACATTTCTTTTAGGTGTTATATGAGGAAATTAGGGCTGTGTTAAAATGGAGAAGAAGGGCTTGGAGGGAATTGTATTATGTACATGGAAATTTCCAGTAAGATATCATGAGATTATAGAAAAAAATGCTGCTACATTCAGGCCAATGTAGAAATTTAAATATAGAAATGGTAACCACATTTTATGTGTCTCAAATAATGACAATCCTTCATTAAATTTTTATCAAAATCATACGTTATTTTCTTTAACTTGGGATTATCACAGAAAATGCAAGATGTGTGATCATTGTAGACATAGGAGCTTATTGGACCCCTCTAGATTTAGAGCTATGTGGGACCTTAGTGGTATTCAAATCCAACTCTTCTATATACAGATGAGGATACTGAGGCACAAAGTATTTGAGTGACTAGCCTAAGACTGCATAATTAGTTGCTAAGGGAAGATTCAGACTCAGATCTTTCAAATCTCAAGTTCATCACACTATCCATTGTGTCTTCCACCTGCCTCCCCCAGATTTTTATTTTAAGGAACACAGTTTGCAAAGCTATATGCTCCTTGTACATATGGGCACTAATTAGAACTCATTTCCCCCCAGTTTTTTTTTCCCTAAAACCCTCCCCCCCTTTGAACCTAGCTCAGTTTCCCTCTTATCATAACTCCTCTCCTATTTGTGCCCCCCATAAACCTAAATAGTAGAACCCATGTTAAATTCATCTTCTACCACCTCCTAGCACAAGGCCTTGATCATCATGCACACAAAGGTCCTCCATCAGTGGTTGTAGAATGTTTATGGGATTATGCAATAAAACAACAAACCTGGTAGTTGTGTACGGCTTCCTTCGTTTCAAAGGATAGTGGTGACTTCCCCTTCCTTGATAACACCAAGACAGAGTCACCCAAAGAGACGGCATTCATTTTGGTATGTCACCAGCCACATCCTCCAATAGGCAGTACGGAAAACCAAACGATCCTTTCTTCTGAGCCTTCTTTCTAGTTACTACACCATCATAATAGCTCAGTAATTTTATCACTACCATGAGGCAAGCAATCACTCTTATGTTGACTACTGAGGAGGAAACTGTTAATGACATTAATTGGGTGATAATGTGATACAGCACTCTGGGTAATTGTGCAGCCTCCCATAGTGGGGGCTTACTGGGGAGATGAGGAGAGATGCTAAATGAGAGAATTGTCAGCACACAGCTGTATAAGAAAGGCCAGAGGGAAGAAAAATCAGGCTATTTCTATATATTGGTTGTATTTTAGTGGTTGGAAAAGAAAGTCTTTCCAATGGAGCACCTGTGCCTGAAAGAACCCTCCTTTGGCTTAGCATTAGCTCTGTGATCTTGGGCAAGTAACTGCATATCTTGGGCCTCAGTTTCACTATCCATAAAATGAAGGGATTGGGCTAGTTGGGCTCTGAGATTCCTTGCAGTGCTCTATCTCTAAGCCTATAGTTAGCTTGGTCTAAGGTTAATAATTATCGTAATAATACATCACCATAATGTAATGTTAGTGGGTTGTACTTGAGGCATCTCAATTCTTGGTACCAATCATTGGCTTCTGCAGGTGTGTAGCATCATCCATTTTGCACTGTATGTGTCATTAGTGGCCTTCTAGTGAAACTCCCTCATTTAACAGAGCAGGAAACTGAGGCACAGAGAATCTGAGACTTGCTAATGGTCACAAAGTATTTAAGTAGCAGATTAGATTGGATGTTTCAACTCATGTCCTCCAATTCCAGATTTCACATTCTTTCTTATCACCAGGCATTCTGGGAAAATTCTCTTTATATGGGCCTGTGTCCTAAGGCAAAAATGGGCTCCTTACCACTTAGTTTAACAGGTGCCCTTGAGGAGTTTGGCTTTTGTTTACCCTGAGTGAAAGTACTTTCATTGAATCATGTTAAGTGCTAAGCCCCAGGCCCAAGATTTGGGTGTCCTCGGTGCCTCCTTGCCTCAGGGGAGGGCTTAGTTTAGACATGAGTTTGAGTGACATGCCTGGGACAGCGGGGGCTCTTGGACCACCTGGGTTTAAGTCCCCCTCTTGGTGACAATTTTAGGTTATGTGGGTGAGTCGCCTGTGAGACTCACCCCTGAAGCTGACAAAGATATAAAAACCAGGTGTCGGCCTCTTCTTCCTTGGAGCTCTTTGTCGCAGCAGCGGTGGCATACGTGACTAGGCCAGCCCTTGTTCTGAGCTCCCAGGGCTGAACCTAGATGTCGGTAACTATGAATTGTATTGGGTCTGTCTGTTTGTAATTTGTTTAAGGGCTCTTGAGTCAGTGTTGATGTTGAGACTCCGGGCAGCTGTAGCTAAGGAGCCCTCCAGCTTGTGAACCCGGATGCTGAGAACTCTGGTAACTATGTATTGGGATTTGATCAGAGAAGGTCTGTCTGTTGATGTTTGTAGTTTGCTTGTATTTTGCTCCGAAGTTCAGGGTGCCGGCTTTTTCCCCTGAACTAAGTGAATGATATTTGTGTGCTGAATTAAAGTAAGCTTGTCAACCCCTTCACCCTGCTCTCCTTATTAAGGCATATGAAAAGAACCTGGGCTTTCTGGCTGTCTGGCAGCTTTCTGGGTGCTGGCTGTGGGTGGATCTGAACCCCCCCCCACAGAAGCTGCCAGCCGGACTGTGGAAACACAATCAGCACTATTCCCACAGTCAGACCTCACATGCCACCCTCTCTAGGACATGATTGTGTTTGTTCTGTGTGTGTGTGTGTGTGTGTGTGTGTGTGTGTGAGAGAGAGAGAGAGAGAGAGAGACAGAGAGACAGAGAGACAGAGACAGAGAGAGACAGAGAGAAAGACAGAGAGAGACAGAGACAGAGAGAGACAGAGACAGAGAGACAGAGACAGAGAGAGAGAGACAGAGAGACAGAGAGAGAGAGAGACAGAGAGACAGAGACAGAGAGAGAGAGACAGAGAGACAGAGAGAGAGAGAGACAGAGAGACAGAGAGACAGAGGAGATTACCTTGACATAGAGCTTTCCAGTGAGGAACACTTTCTACTAACTATTGCAACTGGTCTGCAACTTACAGAGCGCTATCTGTGATTACTGAGGTCCAGTGACTTGCCCAAGTTCATTCAGTTTCTATGTGAACTTGAACCATCTATCCACTAAAGCAGAGGTACTAGACATGCCGAAGCTAAGTCTCATGGACAGTGTTGTAAATGTAAACTCCAGAGGGCCCAAACCAAATAAAAATGTAATTGTGAAATATTTAACAAAATAAATAAAAATACTATAAAACACAGAAAGTGTTAACATTATATGACTTCCTAGGTTAATATGTGCCCTCAGGGATCTTTATTATGGTTTAGTGGCCCCTGGGTCTCTGCATTTGACACTGCTATCTCTCTGTCATATTTTATTAGTTCTTATTTCACTCTGAGTGCCCTGCTTCCCTAATTCTCTGAGGGCAGGGATTGGCTTAACTAAACTTTATTTCTCTATTTCCTCTTGTCCCACCCCTTAGTGTTCCTTAAACCAAAGACACTTGATACATAGCAGGGGAATGGATAATGTTTAAATGAATAATTGCAACAAAAATAATAGCAATAATATTTAAGGGATTTGTATTTTATCAATATTTAGGACTCCTAATAATTGAAAATTCCTTCTCATAACTCAGTCGATCATCTTTATGAGTTTCTGCAGAAGAAAAAGAATGAGAATATGAAGGAAGAGGAGGAAAAGAAAGAGGAGGAAGAGGAGAAGATGAAGAAGAGGATGAGGAAGATGATGATGATGATGATGATGATGATGACAATGATGGAGTAGAGGAGGAAGAGGAGAACAAGAAGAAAATGAGAGAAGAAGATAAGGAGAAAAAGAAGGAAGGAAGAAGCAAATGGAAAGGGGAAAGGCAGAATAGTCAATCAATGATACTGTTGCCTCTGAGGGGTCTCACCTTCATAAGACAGTGAAAATCAGAAGATAAAAGCCTGTGGAAAGCTTGCCTCGAATTCTTCAAAATCGAAATCATCCCCAGATCATTTGTATTTGAAATAGATGATAACTAAGGAATGCTGAACGGAACAGATTAGCTGTTGCTTTAAAAAACATAATGAGTTTTCAAAAAAAAAAAATCAAAACCACAGGTTTTTGCCACTTTAGTAACCCATGCACCAGGTGTGTGAGGGTAATAGCCTTGAAGATCTTGTGGGCAAGAAGACCAGCTGGGCCTGACCCCATAGATACAAGATAACTTCCTGTGGATAAATTAATTGTAAATATGAATAGGGATCAGTCTTCAAAATATCTGAAAGTGATGAAGATTCCAAAGGAATAGAAATGATACTGGAAGTATGATCTTTTTTTAATTTGAAAACTTTTGAGGAGGGCAGTCATTTAATAATTACTAACCATAAAATCATAGTCATCTAATTATCGAGTATGAGCATTGGAAGGGGCCTTGAAGACCATCTTGCTCAAACTATACCTTAACAAGAATTTCCGGGCCAGCATTTTTGTCAGATTCTATTCATCTTCTTCCACCATTGTCTTCTGAGGATGATCTTATAGTCTCTAAAATGCAGTGGTGGAATTTTAGTCCCAGGCAACAGATGGTGAAGTGTACGTCCTTGTTTGCCTTAGAAAAGTGGGAGATGGGATGGACTATGACTATGGAAAGCTACATACAACTGTTAAACATGGTTACTATGTCTATATACATATATATATATATAGATAGATAGATAGATAGATAGATAGATAGATAGATAGATAGAGAGAGAGAGAGAGAATACATGCAAATAAATGTAATGCAGTTAAGTAAAACGTAGTGAGGGAGGGAAAACACTAACAGCTGGGCTTCTCCAGATGTTCCTCAGTATTGGGCTGAAAGACCATTAATCTGACCCAGTGGCATTTCATATGAACCTTATACTGTACAGAGTTATTATTGTCATCATGGAAAACAGTTGCCTACATTTATTCCTCACCAAGGAAGGGAAAAACGGGGAACAATTCAGTGCCTCTGATATATTGCAAAAAATATGAGAAAGACCTCTGACCGCCAAAGAGTACTTTACTTAAGTTTGCAGTCGAAGTCCAGCGGAAAACCTTTGGGTCTCTCTTTTAGGTTTCTTTTATTAATTTTAATTCCACAAGCATTTATTGAGAAGAGACTGTGCCAGGAAGAATGCTATGTGTTAGAAACACTCATTTTAAAGGATTTATAGATCAGTTGGCTTAGTCTGCAGAAAGGTATACAATGTGCTAAAGTAACTTAGCAAGATCGAATTACAAACTAGGGCCTACATCTTCTCTTTTGGCTGATGGTCCTTTCATTGACTTTCATTCAAGAAGATGTTTGTTCTATGTCTGACCATAGGTTGGCTTGATAAGTTGGTGTTAGTAAGGATGGAGACATGAGGTTCATCCTGTGTGAGGCCCTAGTCTTCACAGGGAGGGCAATAAAAGGACTTCCCCTAACGTACCACCAATTGAGCTGTAAACCTGATCACTGTCTGCAAAATTGTATACTGACTGTCTTAATGGAGATTAGGAGTCACGAGGAATGTGGGTGGGGGCTTAGGACAGATTTTCCCTATTTACTAGAGAAACACTTAACTCTAGGTTTGTTGATATTAAACCAACATTTCCTGACTGTTGATTTTTGACTCTGATCATAATATTATCAACATAGACCATTCTTTATTACAGAAATTAAATATTACCTTTTCATCGGTAAAATATAAACTTCTTGGCGTCTTACATGATTGGCTTTTGGTTGGTCTCCGTGCCTCAAGACTCCACCCAAAGCCAGTTGCTCCTCCAATAAGCCATAACATTGTTCTTCTAAAGCATGAGTAACCATGTAACCCTCCTATTCAAAAAATCCAATGGCTCCCTGTTTCTTCCAAAATCAAATATGAAATCCTGTTTTATTTTTAAGGCCTCCTATAACCCATCCCCTTCCTACATTTCTAGTCTTCTAGCTTATTCCCTTTTGTGTACTCTCTGATATGGTATAATAAGGCTCCTTGCTGTACTTCTAAAACGCCACTCCATATCCTGAGTGCCCATTTTTGCTGACTGTCTTCCAGATCTGAAATTCTCTCCCTCCTCATATCTGACTCATGACTTCCTAGCTTTCTTGTTGTTGCTGTTGTTTGCACTTTGTTTTCAAAGAAGACCAAAGACATCACATGTGATGGTCTGACATGCATGCAAATTATATTTAAGTGAGGCAGAGCTAGGCAAGTCTTAGCTAATTTTCCATTCTTTGCAAGAAGACTTTCCTCATCTCCCTTAAAACCCTAACCCTAAATGCGCTGGTACTTTTCCCTGAGATCATCTCCAGTTTACTCCATGACTGTCTTATTTATTCATAGCTGTTTTCATGTTGCCTACTTCATTGGACCGTGAGCTCTTCAAAGCAAGGACTGCTTCTGCCCTTTTCTGTATGTCCAGAACATAGCATGGTGCCTGACCACCCCTTGCTTCTGTGAACAATCTACCGATGACTACATCTAAAGCCTAAACATTTCTTTTCAGGTTTTGTTGCTTCATATTTTAGAAAGTCAAGTCCAAAGTTGGTCAACCAGTCAACAAACATTGAGTAACTATTAAGGTATTAAGGCAAATATACTTAACCCTGTATGTCAGGCAGCTTTGAGCATATAAACAAAGTAAAAGGTGGTCCCCGCTGTCAGAAAGCTCTCAGGCTTTGAGCTCTCAGGCTTGGAGCCTCTGCCTCATTTTGCCATCGCACTGTAGGCCAGAGTCATTTTTCACATATAGAGGGGTTCACATGCATGGCAAATAGAGGACTTGAGCCTTGTCGGATACTGGGCAAAGGAAGAGAGAGTGGAGGATGCTGTCAAAAGGGATTTAGATAAAAATAATTAGAAGAGAGGGAAAATAGTTGTCTTGGTAAAGTAAGAGGAGTGATCCTCAGCTTCAAGGGAGGGGGATGGAACAGCAGTGGAAGGCTTTGAAGAGGAAAGAGGAGGTTTGTGAAGAGGGAACAAGGGAATCAATTAGGGAAGAATGAAACAATTTCCTTGCTTCAGTGAGAGCCCAGGTGAGATTGGATAACATGAATTCTTAATTTTCTAAGTCAGCATAGTTGTGCATTACACAGTGTGTAGAATATATTGAAAGGATAGAAAGGAGAAGCACTAAGTGTAGATGATGCTCTGGAGAAGTGTAGACACAAAAGAGAGATGAGGCAGGGGATGTGACCTGGAAGGAAGGTAGAGTCAATCAAGCCAGGGATCTTTGGTTCATTTAAAATTTATTTTTTCATTTTGCTTAGAGATAGGGGAGATAGAAGTATGTTTATAGGTAACAGGGGAAAGATCTAATATATTGTGAGGCTTTAAAGAGAGACACACACAGAGAAAGTGAGATAAAAATAGAAAGAGAAAGACAGGGGAGAGAGAGAAAAAGGAGAGAGAGAGAGAGAGATAGACAGACAGACAGACAGACAATACAGGAAAAATTGGGTATCGACTCTCCCTTCCAGGACATTTCCTCTGTCAATGCTTTAAATAGCTGAACCACATTTTCTCGCCCTTCTCCAACACCTACCCTTGTGCAAGGGAACCCTGACCTGTATATTTGATGCTCCTTCAAATATCTTAACTTCTGAGCCACTCAGTCCACTCACTTCCCACAGCCTACTTCTCTACTATATCTCAACTGTGCACAATGAGACATATCCTTCAGCTCGCCCTTACTTAAATGTAGTCATGTTCAATAATTCTAAAATTCTTTCACTCGATCATAATATTCCATTATTCCAGCTTTCCCTAGGGCTTATGGTCTTATTCATCCTTTCTGTGATTTCCATTCCCTCTACCCCTCAGTTATTTCTAGGCTACCACCCTGGTTACATTCCTTCCTTCCCTGTCAACTCCTTGGTGAACCAATTCAACTCTTATACTATCTGCTTCTTTTGCCCTTTTTTCTCACCACTGATCAGAGTTTACTGACCCCAGAATCCTAGATTATTCCCACTGTCCAATCTCTTCACTCATATTCACAGTTTGCTCAATGAAATTTGAGAAAGTCTCAAAGCCTTGCTGATTGGGCCCACTACAAAGTCATGTTATACACGTATCAACTGGGCTCTCATTGTGGCAAGGGAAATATTTCATTCCTCCCTAATAGATTCACTATAGCACTGTCTCCAGCAGCTATTCCAAACTTCTTGTCTCTCCTCAAACCTCCCACAGATCCACCCCCACCCCAATCCTCTCGGCTTCAGAACTCACCTCATGCTTCATTAAAAGAATCGAGGCTATTTGCAGAGAGCTCATCCTCTCCCTTCCTCATCTCACCTCCCTCAGACATCTCATCCCACTGTTGGAGAACTGGCCTTGCAGTTGGGAGACCACAAGATGTAAAGATCTGAGAGACTGGGAATCTCTCCTGTAATACATACATGGAGGTTCCCACTTAGAGGCAAATCAAAAGAAAGTTGTGTTATGGCCCCATCATCATCATAACTGGAATATAAATAGCACCAACATTTTCAAAGTGCTTCATAGATGTCATCTTACTGTATCCTCACAACAGCCCTATGAGGTAAGTACTATGATTATCTTTATTGTCCCTATTTTCTTGTGATACTTCCGTCGTCTTAGTCTCTTTATGACATCATGTGGGGTTTTCTTGGGAAAAATCCTGGAGTGTATGAATGCAAATCGAGGCACACTTCATTCTCGCCTTTTTTCCCCTCCACTTTTTTTTTCTTCTATCTTTTGTATTTGTTGTTGGGTTGTGTTTTTTTTTGGTTCTGTTTCTTCTTTCTCATGAGTCATGAGAAAATGTATAAATTAATTCAATGCCTAGTTATACCTATATATATATATGTACACACATATACACACACAGAGAGATACATATTTAGATGTATGGTGTGTATTTGCATATATATGTGTGTGTACACATATGTGTACGTGTGTGCTGTGTCTATGAAAATAGACACACACATTTGGACAATAATCCCAGCAGCTACTCTTCTTTGCTTTGCCTGGTAGCTTTTTGGTGCCCTGAGGACCTGAGTATTTAAAATGGTGTTTTATTTCCAAAGATTTGTTTTCTGTACAAGATTTCTGGAGCCCATATGTGGTTTAAGATGCGGTTCACTTGCGCTGTTGGGCAATGTCTGAGAACTGCTCCCCTTCCTGAACAGAAACAAATCAAACAAAAAAGTCTCTAAGTTACTCGTCCAGGAAAGGTCTGAAAGGTATGTGTCTCATGGCAGCCCGACTGGAGTTCCATCGTGTGCCCTTGCTTGGACCCGCCACAGGTCATCATGCCTCTTGGAACTAAATCTGCAGAGTTAGCTACAACTCCCATCCATAGCTCAACCCGTCTGTGCAGTACCTAAACCTGAAATTGGCCCCAATTGTGTCATCTCACGTATTAGAATCTCCCGGGTTTTTCCTCTGTGGTTATTTACACCAGGTAACTTATTCTTTGGAATAATTACTCTAAATCAATGCCTTGTTGAGAGTGTAGCACTTTTTTCACAAATTAAAGGCCTTTCACTGATTTGCTTATTGTTTCCACCCTGATAAGTAGCTAGAGAAGGCACCATTATAGTGTTTGAAACACGAGGGAACTGAATTACAGAGAGGTCCATCATGAGTCCCCTAAGGTCACACAGAATGTTAGCAGTAGAAGGAGGTTCTTTTCACTCCTAACTCTCAACTTAAGGCTCTTTCCACTAGGCCAAGCTTACAAACTGAGGCAACAGAGAAGTGATTTTAGGGTTCATCAACTGCTAAGGTCATTGCACACATTTAAGATGTCACTCTACATTATTCTGCTGACAAGCAGCCCCAAGTACCCCCGAATTTAAAAAGCCACAGCCGACAGAATCAAGCTGCCCCAACTCAAAGCCAGAACTCCACCCCAGGGGAAACAGGAACACAATTGCAGACACCTTCATCACCCTCTTTCCCACTCACCTGCTTCTTTTCATCTCCCGAGGCAGTCTGCTATTTTTGTAGTAATAATAAGTACGTAACACTGAGGTTTGCCAACTGCTGTACACATGCTGTCTCATTGATCCTCCCAAAAACCTTGTGAAGGGGGTGCTGTCATCATCCTCAAATACAGGAAGAAATTGAGTTTCACTGATATTAAGAGATTTGCCCAGGGATACATAGCTATTAAATTGGGGGGCATGTTTTGAACTCAGTTCTTCATGACTCCCAAGTCCCACACCAGCTAGTTTGCCCCAGAGCAGACACAGGGCAGCTCCGGTTCCATTTCCAACTCCTCATGATTTTGTTAGCTTGAATGGCCCATTATCTGTAAGCTCAGCATCATGGGAACATGAGTTTTCACTTAGTCCTTCTATGCATGTGTAACTCCAGTCTCTCACCAAGCTTCCCTGTGAAGCACAAAGGAGTGAAGGGTGGCAGTTTGGGGAAGCTGTCTGCATAGAGAGATTGAAAGAAGTTGTCCTGGATTAGCTGTTGTCTCACATGATTCTATTCAGAGACAGAAGCTCTGGGGACCTTTCCACCAACCTGCTCACTGCTGGGATTGGCCTCTTCATTCCAGTCCTGTAAATATAGCAGTGTGCTTCTTTTATGATGCTCAGGAGGTCTTTGGAGAAAGAGAGAGAAAAAAAATCAAACACTGGGTGAAAATCCCTCCACACTGGCACTGCATTATGGTAATGGGACTAGTGGTATATGAACACAGAATGTTAAACATCCCCTAATAATATTTTGAATGGACTCCCCACCCCCTGCAATATGACTAATGCTACTGTCATTGATTAAATGCCTTGTTTGAAGGAATAAAACAATTCTGAAAAAGTCCGGTTTATTATTATCCCTGAAGAGAGCTGTGATCTTATAATAGCAGCACATATTTATAGGATGGGCCGTTCATAACACAGATGGGGTAGGGGGAAAGCACTAGGCTCAAAGCACTATTTTTGTAATCAATGAGATGTTTTCATCCCACTAAAATATTTATAACTGAGGCATTTGAGTTACACATGGAGATGGCAGAGACCAGCACCCAGTTCATTTTTGGAAAAGAGTAACCTGGACTGAAATGTAAGGGAAACCGTTAGCATCTATCCCAACATTCCACCTTCGCCCCCAATTCTTGGAAAGAAGGACAGCAAATTTTCTTGTGACTAACTAGTAACAGGACCCCAAAGGCCACCCTTAGCGATCCAGGGCAGGTGCTGTGTCTGGCAGCAAGGTCAACAGAAAACAATATAACATTAGAACACATATTTTAGTATGATTACACTTACCATTCATCATTAGACGGTCGTTTGGGTACAGGGCGCCATAAATCCTGCCTTTAAAAAATCCTGACTGTACGACCTTGAGCAAATCACTGAACCCCTAAGAGCATTAGACAAGTCTCTCAGAGTCAAAGGTCCAGAGGAGGTGCTGATCTTTACTGCCAGCGGGCGATTCCTCCCTGCGTCTTTGATTATACTAATGAAATCATAGATCCAGTAAAAATATCTGACTAATAGTAATAACAAATTGGTCTTTGTTTTATTATTTTGGTTCATAGTTGTGATTCCGTTTGTGTAGGGAATCTTTGTAGATGCAGATTGTCAATCGACTGATAATAATTTTAGAGATAATTTTAGAGAATGGTTTGGGGTTCAGAGTGGTTAAACCACTGGCCTCGTGGTCACTTCCATTTATCACTTTACATATGTTTCAACAGTCCGGCTAGCAGCTGCTGTGGGAGTGGGAAACCAACAACAACCAGCACACAGAATGCTGCAAAAGACCAGGTCCTTTTGATCTGCTTTACTAAGGAAAGCAAAGTGAAGGGATTGACAAGTTTAATTTAATCCAACATACAAATATCATTCACTTAGTTCAGGGGAAAAAGCCAGCACCCTGAACTTCAGAGCAAATATAAATACAAAGTTATATTAGAAACAGACCAAATCACAATTCATAGTTACCAAAAACCATCAACATTTGAGCTCACGAGCTGGAGAGCTTGACAATGGCTGGCCCAGAGTCATGCACCACTCTTCCTGCGACTCAGAGCTCTGAGAAAGAGAAAGCCAACCCCTGGTTTTATATCTTTTTCAGGGTCAAGGGTGAGTCACTCATGCGACTCACCCACGTGACCTAAAACTTCATCACAAAGAGGTGACTTAAACCCACGTGGTCTAAAAGCGTCTAATGTCCCAAACATGCCACTCAAACCCATGTAAACTAGGCCCTCCCCTGAGGCAAGAAGGTCATCAAGGACTCCCAATCTAATCAAGGAAACAAAGGCCAAACTCTTCAAGGGCATTGGTTGAACTGAGTGCTAAGAGCCCATTTCAATTGCCAACACAATATGTCATGAGCTAGAAGGGACCTTAGAGATAGCTGCCTTATAAATGAGTAAACTGAGGCACAGGGAGGGCAATTAATGTGCCTAAGTTCACAAAGGTTGTAAGAGACCAACCTGGGATGTGTCAGAATGTTACTTAATGCCAAGTCTTCTTAACTAAAAAGCAATCCATGCTGGTACACTGACTGTCACTGGTCCTCATGGACAAAGATTAGTCTGGACTTAATCCAATAATCACCCAACCATATCACACACACACACACACACACACACACACACACACACATACGTGCGTGTGCACAAACATACACACACACTCACCACCATGCACACACATACCCTCCCTCACAAAAACTGAGCCACCTAGATTATCTCCCTTATTACTGAAAGTGAACTTTTCTTAAACGGCAAGATAATGTTAGAGTGCAATCTGTGGTTATTTCAAGGTGATGATGTAATCAATCCTGTAACGTTTGGCATTTTAGCCCATTTTTCTACCTGGCACAGACCATCAGCCCAGTTTCTTTCACTAGGACGCATTGTAGGATCAGAGATGTAATATTGGATATGGCTTCAAGAGCTCTCTGGTCCAATTCTATTTTGGTGATAAAGAAACTCAGCTTTATGGAAATAGAGTTACACCCGAGTCCATACTGGTAGTAAATGCAGGAGTTGGGATTTGAACCTGTTCCTTTGTCTCCGAAGCTAGGACTTGTTCCATTCTCGTGAGTCAGTCAAGGTGAACTTGACGAAGGATTTAGGGGTTGGATGAGAAGGCTCAGATTCTGTCACTGGTCCCTGGAACTGTCCCTAACACGCTCCAATAATCTGCCTAGGTGTGGCCTAAGCTGACACAAAGTGTTTAGAACCAGCTACAAATAGAAGTTGAGCCAAGTTCTCAAATTGTATTTGTTGTCTCCCCCATTACATTATGAGTTCCTTGAAGACAGGGACTGGCTTTTGCCATTTTTTGTATCACCAGAGCTTATGACAGTGACCAATATACAGCAGGCACTTAAGAAATATTTATTGACTGACAGATTAGATCTGAAAGAGAAAATAGTCCAACCCCTCCCACTATATGCACCCTATGACTTCAAATGAGTTCTGTAACCATTTTAGTCTCCAAATTCACCTCAATAACTTTTTCCCAGTGGCCTCTGGAGAAGGTCAAGGGTCAATATACCCCCCTTTCTCCCTTCCAAGGAAAATTCAATACCAAAGTATCTGAATGTGCTCTCCCAAAGAAAGATGAATTCGCACAAACTACAAAGACCTCTTCCCCGCTAGGACTTCAAAGAATCATAACCAGTGGGAAGACCGCGCTGTTCTTTTCCATAGGAACCATAAACTTTCTCCTAAGGTAGCTGTGACTTTCCCAAATATTCCATTTTACCGCATGGTCCAGGGTGGTAGCATACCCTGCTCTGACAGGGAAACGCACTTTCTGTTTTACCCTGTGCTCCGCCGTCTGGATTGGCCTAGAAACTGTGACGGAATTAAATTTCAAGAAAAGGGGCCATTGAAAAATGCTGATGGCTAACGTTTAGGGAAGGGGGAGACAGCAGCATGGAAACAAATGGCATTCTTTTTTCCAGTGTAATGAACCTCAGCATTTTCCATTGTGGATGCAGGAATGGGTGTGATTGCCAGCTGTTCAATAAGGCTGCATTGTCCAAAAGGCGGAGTCAGGAGCTTGGCAGAGAGAGGGGCAGAAGATGTTTATTTTATAGGAACAGTTTAAAAACTAGGAAGAAGCATCACGGTTAATGTCCAAAGCTAACTGTCACAAGTTCCCGAGGCCACGGAGGCCTTGAAATCCCTCTCTTCGCTCCTCATTCTTTTTTTTCAACCATAAACCCAGATAGCTTTGGTGAGTCAAATACTATAAATTCAGTACTAATTCCATCCCTCAGCTGATGTAGTCCCCCCCCACCCCATGCATACGGTGTACTCTCTCCCTCTCTTCGCATACTAGATTGTAAACAAGCCTCCTTAACCACCAAGGGTGTCACTGACAGCTGCCTCATCCCGTTCAAGAATAAAGACCAACTCACCCTAGCAATTACATGTTCTACCTATCACCAGAGGATGCTTAGGGGACATGCCTAGTTCTCTATGACTATTGGCTATTTCTCCTTTAAATCACCCCCCCATTTGTGGTAGACAATGTTTTAATGCAGGGGTGCACCCTGTGTGTATTTATCCAATTACACTCTTGCCTCATCCCCAAACCCCTGGGAAATATCTTCCCTTGAGTATTTCCACATCAGAGCATCGTGTTGTAGAACGCATGGAGTCCTGGAGACTTGGATCCTAGCACCATCTCTGAAACCTACTAGCAGTGTGAATCTGGGGAAGCCACTTAAGAAGGAGTCATTTCCTGAATTGTACCAAGTATCTCAGTTTAAGCAATCTCCTGTGCTCAGGGATGCTCATGTAGGGCATAGATTGTAAGGGAAGGTCCTGGTCCATCTCACAGCCAGTGTGAAAGCTAGTCAAGATGAGACTCAAGAATACTAATGTGGGACATAAACTTCATTAAAGGGAAACACCTCAGTCTGTGAACATGTCTAGGCATGGTAGCGATCCCAGGAATCTCTTGCCTCAGTCTACCGAAAACTGAGAGATGGCCCATCTCATCTCATGCATTTATGATATCTCAGCATTAAAGATACTAAACAGTGTACACATTGTCCCTTAAAAGGAAACAGCAGACAAACTTTAGTGCATGAAGTATATTGGAAGACAGTGAAACCCTGAGTGAATCTTGGAGAGCAGAAATATTCAACATGAGGTCCATAGAGCCCCGAGGGGTTCATGGATATATGCCAGAACATCAATGATGTTGAATGAGACAAAAATATATGCACAGACATACACACACTTACTATGTATGCGTGTGCTCATAAATGTTTACATACATTTACATTTATGTATCTTTTATTTTTTAATTTTTTTAATATTTTTTGTTATTGCTACACCTAAATTTCTCCCAGCATCCTTCTCCTTCTCCAGCGTCTTACCACCTGCCCTTCCTAGGGAGCCACAATTAAGAACATTGTTTAAAGGAAATATTTAACTAATCTTGGTTTCCACAGTATTTTATTATTTTATTATGATGGTTTGTATTTTTGGAATTTAAAAACATTATTCTGAGAAGTCGTTCATAAAGTTTACCAGAAAGACACATAAAAAGGGCTAAGACCCCCCCCCCCACCTTATGACCTAGAGATAGTATTATCCATTTGATAGATTTTTATATGTCAGTATGATCAAACACTCAAGAAAAGGTTGCAGGAAGTTGTTGTTCAGTCGTTTCAGTCATGGCTAAATCCTTTGTGACTCCATTTGGGGTTGCTTGTCAAAGATACTGGAGTAGTTTGTCATTTTCTTCTCCAGCTCATTTTCCAAATGAGGAAACTGAGACAAATAGGATTAAGTGACTTGCCCAGGGTCACACAGATATAAGTATCTGAGGCCAGATTTGAACTTGGATCTTCCTACCTATGTCCCTAGTGCTTTATCCACTGCACTACCTGGCTGCCCCTGTCTTAGAAGACAGTGTGGCCTTATAGGGATCCCAGGAATCTCTTGGCTTAAGTTCCCTTTAAAGCATGTGTTCTTAACGTAGGATGCACAAAGCCCCAAATAATTAGAGGACAAATGTCTGGAAATCTGAATTTGGACAGAAAAACAACTCCGCATTTTATTTTAATTTTCTTATCCATAATTTTGGTTGTTACATCACCTGTATTTTTCCCAGCTTCTCTTTACTTCTGTCCTCCCAGAGAGACATCCCATATAATAAAACATATTTTTTAAAGAAGAAAATGCTTCTCTAATGTTTGGTTTCCTTTATAAAGAAACCTATTTATTTTATTAAGAGCCTGTTCTTTAGAGCTAAAAGAAGGCCCCAGCCTATTTCATAACTGCATGATATTTTTGGTTGAGAAATACTCAAGAAGAGTTCCAAGATGCTTAGGCAGAGTCATAGAGTCTGTTAAAGGGAAACAGTATGTTTGCCTTCGTCTTTGAACTTTCTCAAAGGACACAGAGGCCTTGTACTGACCTTAGCACTCTCCTGCCTCTGTATCTTTTTTTTTCCATTTTTTTTAATTTTTAGATTGCAACATACAGTTCTACATAATTTTGGGTTCCAGATTTTCTTCCCTCCCTTCCCCCCCCTCCCCAAGAAGGCATGGCATCCCATATAACTTCCAGGTATAACTAGGCATTGAATTAATTTATAAATTTTCTCATGTCTCATGTGAAAGGCGAAACCGAACCAAAAAAAAAACCACAACCCAACAACAAATACAATAGAGAGAAGAAAGAAAAAAATAAGTGGAGAGGAAAAATGGCGAGAATGAAGTGTGCCTCGATTTGTATTCATATTTCGTAGTTCTTTCTCTGGATGTAGATAGCCCCCTCCATCATAAGTCCCCTGGAGCTGTCTCTGCATATTGTGTTGCTGAGAAGAGCAAAGTCTGTCAGGGTTAGTCATCACAGAATCAATATATCTGTGGTTGTGTACAATGTTCTTCTGGCTCTGCTCCGCTCACTCAGCATTATGTCATGTAGGTTCT
>CM053625.1:315887322-315902691 GCA_028646595.1 Phalanger gymnotis
CCTCGGTTGCCCCAGGGGCAGTAGCTGAACTGCAAACTCCGTTCCGTCCTGCAGCTTTTCCCACTAACCTTCTGTGTTGTCTTTGCTGTTTGTGGGTTGTGAGGTCTGGTACATGCCACAGCTCAGTAATTCAGCATGCTAGGGCACTCTTCGCTCCATTCCTGGTCTTGTCGGTCTGTGGTCTGCCGTGCCACGCCTCGCGCGCTGGGCTCTGCTTGGCTCAGCTCTGTTCCCCTCAGCTGGGGGCTGGGAGCTCCATGTGGGACAGACCTTACCCCAAGACCATCCAGGCTGTCCTGGGCTGGAGCCTGCTTCCCTCTGCCACTTTGTGGGTTCTGCAGTTCTAGAATTGGTTCAGAGCCATTTTTTTATAGGTTTTTGGAGGGACTTGGTGGGGAGCTCACGCCAGTTACTGCTTTCCAGTTGCCATCTTGGCTCCGCCCCCTGGGATCCTTTTAATTAATGGCTAGATGAGTAAGAATTGTAATTTGATTGCCTTGTGCTCTTTTGTGAAAGTGCCTACAATCACCTGGAGAGAGATCTTCGATGATCAGGCAGTTTTCAAGTCATGCTTTTCAAGGAAACTCAAAATAAAACTGTTTGTCCCCATCTACTCAAATCTGGAGAATAATGATTTAATTAAGATTGTGAAGCAATGAGTTCATGTGTGTGTTTATTTTGCCTGGATAAAAGCCCAAATTTAGTCAATTTTTAAAATACTTTATACCGTTTATGTATTGCCCTTGAGGTAGGTAGTCCAATGGTCACAAGTTAAAAAGAAACAGGTTTGGAAGCAATATAAGGAAATTATTTCTGATGACTAGAATTGCCTAAGGGTGCAATGGAAAATGTTAGAGGATAGGGATTTCCACATTGCTGGAAATGTTGAACAGAGTCTGGATGACTCTCTTTTCCTGAATCATAGCATTATAGATTGAAAGCTAGAAGGGTCTTTGGAGGTCACCCAGTCTGAGCCCTTCATTTCAGAGATGAGGAAACTGAACCATGGAGAAAGGAAGAGCCATGCCTGGTGTCACAGAGGTCATACACAGCAGAGACGTGATTTAAACTTAGGCTTATTGGCTCCAGACCTATTGTTCCGTCTACTTCTCTACACTACAAATGCGATTAGTTCATAGGAAGACAAGTTGGATTAAGAAGCATCTAAACGATAAATTAAGACTCTGTGATTCCAAAATGGTATTTTTATTGAATCATATTTTAAACACTCCAAGAAAGCTGAATAACTTAAAAAAGCACAAAGGGAAATTCGTTTTAAAACAATGTGACTCCTTCTGTAAAGCAAATCAGTTCTCCCTAGCCCTTGTTCCTAGAGGTATTTGGTCACTTCCTATTTTTTTTCTCTTAGGAAAAATAACCCTGCTGCAACAGGGTGAGGGGAAGGCTTCAAATGCAGGAAGATACGGGATCGACTACAGTTACCCCTTCTGCATCAAGACTTTCCCCATTGTGTTTTTGATACATCATGGGTTGGCATAAGAAATTGAATGGGTTTTTTTTTTTTGGGGGGGGTGGTTTGCAGAAAGTGTAGACGACACGTGAAGGCCAGAAGATGAGACAGAGCCTAGGACTAAATACTTAAACCAACCTGTAAACACCTAATAAAAGGAAAAAAAAAACAGATTTCTCTGGTATGAAGGGAAGATAAAAATTTTTATATGGATTTTCCAGATCCCAGGGCTCCTTGTCCCTAAGCCCCCACTCCACCCCCCTCAGGTGAAAGGGATAACTGTGCTGCCTTCTGACATATACTTTGTGACTCATGGGAAGTAACTTCACCTTTCAATGCTCTAGGCAACTCTCCAGGACTATAAATTGCAGAGAAGTTGAAGGCTTACATTGGTAGAGGGAATTTCCTCTCTTTGGAGTTCCCTTTACCTTTGAAATCATAGGTTCATTCAGGAGATCACTGGACAAGGTTGTCTATTACAGCAACAATCCAAGAATCTGGTATGATTTGCACATATCCATAGGGGATGCCTTGTTAGAGGAGGGCCTTTAGGAATGCATTTTGTTTCATTAAAGCAAAGACTTATTTTCAGAGGCAACAATAACAATGCACAGTAGGATTTTGTTTTCCTTGCATTTTTCAATCAACCGTGTGTAACAGCAATGCTATTAGCAGCTGCTGTGGAGGTGTAAGACCAACAACACCATCACACAGTGAGGCTGCTAGCACAGGTTCTTTGATCTATTTTTCTAAGAAAATCCACTTTAAGAGGTTAACAGTCTCACTTTAATTAAACATACATATATTACACATGTAGTTCAGGGGAAAAAATCATCACCCTGAACTTCAGGGAAAACATAGACAGAAATTACAAACAGAAAAAAATATAAACAGAGCGAATAACACAAATCAACAAACTTCTAGCTGTCTGACCAAAGCTATACATACATAGTTACCAGAGAGAGAGGCACCAACATGTGGGTTTTCAAAGCCAGGGGGCTCCTTAATGGCTACCCAGAATCTCCACACCAATACTCTTCTGAGTGAGCCCCAAACAAAATGCTAACCTCAGAGTATATATACACTTCTTCAGGGTCAGAGGGCTTCACACCTGTCAAGGGCTTCACACCTCTCATGAACTAATTAGCAAAAGGGTGTGGGGCTTCCTACAAACAAAGGCAAGACTCAGTCAAAGGCACTCGATTGGCTTAGGGCAGAGGAGCACTCCAAAATAACAGACAACAAAAGTCCCACTTTGCTTGCCATTTCACTGTGTGTCTATGAAGACGTAGTTAGGCACAGACTATTGGTTGTAAAAGCCTCTTTCTTTCTTTCTCATTGCTTCATCAAAGATACCCTTGATACATGTGAAAATTATCCCCGTAAAGATTGTTATAGAGACAAGAAAGTAGACACATGGGATGATAGTAACTGATCTGTCCTTTCAATCACCTTTTTTAAAAATACCATCCAATTTTCTTTATTCAGTATTTTCTCCCCTTTGTGCTTCACAATCAATGCCTTTAACCTTCGAATTTGGATAGGAATTGGATTCAAGCTCCCTGCCCTGTAATTGGCAGATTCCATTCTCTCTGCTCCGTCCATTCTTGATTATTGTGACATTCGTTCTTCTCCAGTCTAGTAGTACCTCCCCTGTACTCCACTACTTTGTAAATATCACCAGCTGTGGTTCAGTAGTCACATCCTCCAGATCTTTCATTATATGAAGAATCCTTATCCCAAGAACTGGTGGATCTTATTGCTAACCCAATGTTAGTGATATCTGAAAGAGGATGGAGAACAGGAGTCCCACAGAAGGAGTCTCATTTACTGAACATCATAAAATCCATCACAATGTTATAATCCAGTTGTGGTGATTCTACTCTTATCCATGACAATAATGATAATATTAGCTAATAAAATAGGTAAATATTTTAAGTATTATATAATTTAATATATAATAAATATATATTTATGTGTCAAATATAAATATATAAAGTATTATGTAAATACTTTAAAGTCTATAAGATGTTTTATAAATATCTCATGTTACCTTCACAATAACCCTGGAAGGTAAGTGCTATTGTTATCTGCAACTTACTTTTTGAGAAAACTGAGGCAGACAGAGTTTGTGACACATCCAAGGTTACACAGCTAATAAGTGCCAGAGGCCACATTTGAACTCGGATCCTCCTTACTCTAAACCAATCTCTCTATCAATTGTACAACCCAGCAGCATCTAAATGATTGGAATAAATTATCATATAATCTTTGGCAAATCTGTCCAATTTTTATCCAGTTATTGTCTTTCTTCAAGTTAATAGAAGACTAACCTCAAACTTTCTCAAAATATCTTGGCTCTGAAAAGGAATTACAGGCTCAATTACGGACATCTGGCTCAGCTGCAGAAATCCTACAACTATACTAGCAAAACAGTATTTTTTTAGCTGATCACACATTACTTATGCTAAATCTTCACTCCATGCCCAATAATTCTTTCTCCATTAACCTCCCGACATCAGGATCTTTCAGAGCTGAGAAAGAGTGCAGAACACATAAGCTCTCATCAGTCAAACCTCTGCATGGCTGAGAGGGGTAAAGAGTCAACACGGTTCCCAAAATTTGGTTCTAGGTAAAAGTCACCCTATTAATGACCAGCTATTGGTTAGTTTGTGGGCAGATTATGAGCCAGTGGCAAATAATTCTAACCCAATTTTGAATTCCTTGGAATTGTGACAAGACTGATTGCAAATGCAAAGTGCCCTGGGGTTATTTTTCCTACTGAGATCTTCCATGCAATGAATTTCTCCTAACCTCATGGAATCTAAAAATTCAATTGCTTTAGGCCAGTGCAGGAGAGGTCAGTCCTTCTGGAACCAATCAAATCCTTAAATCCATTTTTAATCTGAAAAGTACATTATATAAATGGCCGAAGTCAGTTAAATTGATTTTAAAATTATGATTTTCAATCTCAGGAGATATACTCATTTTGAAAAGTAAAACGTGGGAGCAGATCCCTAACTTAACAAAGAGGGGTGCGAATATGACAACAGTGAATTGAACTAAACCATACCCAGATGGATCAAATTTCAGGGACCTCAAGAATTTGTGGATACAATTCCTGAGTCATTGGAGTGAGCTTTGAAAATTCAGATAAAGTCACTCAATCAGTTCATTAGAAGTGTTCTTTCTCCCAAGAATAGATATAAATCAGTCAACTCAGTAGCATATTTAAGCTTCTATGTGCCAAGCGTTGTGTTAAATATGATCAAATATCGCCATTTCCATAAAGAGGAGGCGGTAGATTGCTCAGACTAGGATAGCAATGAGTTTGGCTTGGATTCTTGGAAGTAACTAAAACTATATCATTAAGAAGAGAATCAGAGAGCGTTTAGAAAGTAAAGCAGTGATAGCTCCTAGACAACATTCCTCCAGAAGCAGTCGGATTCGCAGGGTGATTTCCTTTTTTGTTTGTTTAGTTTTGTTCTGTTCAAAGTCACCAAATTGCTTCGCCACGGGGGTGACACAGAAGTGACACACATGGATGGCAGTAAAACCTTACCAAATGGTTCACGACAGGCTTTGTGGGACACACAGAGAAACAAAAATGGTTAGCGCGTGGAAGAGAGAATGAGCAATCCCATAGTGCCAGGCGCGGTGCTCTTAAACAGTGATCTCTTAGCCCTCGCGATGACTCTGGGAGGTAGGTGTTATAACTACCCTCATTTTACAGTTGAGGAAACTAAGGCAAAAGAAGGCCAAGTAGCTTTTCAGGGTCATGCGACTAGGATCTTAAGCTAGATTTGAACTCAGGTCTTCCAGACTCTGGATGCAGTGCCCTATCCACTGTGCCATCTAGTGCCTCTGCAATTAGTCCAGTTAGTTATGGTCGGAGTCATCACATAATCCAATATAATGAGCGTTTTTAAGCGCTCGCCACGCTGAAGGTCCTGTTCTAGGTACAGGATATCACTGTCTTCAAGAAAATTATATTTTATGGTATAAATCCCTATTGATTAGAGAAATACAAATCAAAACAACTCCGAAGTACCACATCCCACCTATCAGATTGGCCAACATGATAAAACAGGAAAATTATAAATGCTGGAGAAGCTGTGGGAAAATAGGAACGCTATTACATTGTTGGTGGAGTTGTGAACTGATTCAACTATTCTGCAGAGTGGTTGGAAACCATGCCCAAAGGGCTATAAAATGTGCATACCCTTTGACCCAGCAATACCACTTCTAGGGTTGTATCCAGAAGAGAACACACAAATGGGAAGAGGATCCACGCGTATGAAAATATTTATAGCGGCTCTTTTTGTGGTGGCAAAGAATTGGAAATCGAGGGGATGCCCATCACTCGGGGAATGGCTAAACAAGTTGTGCTATATGAATGTAACGGGATACTATTGTGCTAAAAAAAATGATGATCAGGCAGACATCAGAAAAACCTGGAAAGACTTAGATGAACCGATGCTGAGTGAGGGAAGCAGAGCCAGGAGAACATTGTACACAGCAACAGCCACGCTGTGTAAGGACTGTCTTTGATAGACTTGGCTCTTCTCAGCAATGCAAGGTTCTAAGACAACTCCAAAAGGCTCATGGTGGAAAATTCTATGCACATCCAGAGAAAGAATTATGGACTCTGACTGCATATCGAAGCAGACTATTTGCTCTCTGTCTCTTGTTTGTTTCGTTTTGTTTCTTCTTTCTCATGCTTCATTCCATTGCTTATAATTTTTCTTTACGACATGACTAATGTGAAAATATGTTTAATATGAATGTATACGTAGAGTCTATATCAGATTGCATGCCATCTTGGGCAGGGAGGATGGGAGGAAAGGGGTGAAAATTTGAAACTAATGAAGCTTGTGGAACTGAATCTTGTAAACTAAAAACAAATAAATATTTTTAAAAGATTAGATTTTACTTGGGGGATTACTGGATTTACAAAATGTAGATTATTAATGTCAATTAATAATCTTTTACCATAAAAAAATTAATCTTCTATCCCCATAGCCTTCCAAAGACAGAAGAAGAAAGTGAGGGGCAGAGAGGGAGTCTGACTTGGCTGAGATCCTCCAGGGATAGGTGGTAGAGCTGGAAACCTGGGTACAGCTGCCTAGGCCAATTGCACATCATCTTATCTGAGCCACGTAACAACCTGGGGAGGTAAGTACTGCAGATACTATACTGCTCGTTTTACAGATGAGGAAAATAATGCTCAGGGAGGCCTAGGGACCGCTTGCTAACTAGCTGACGGGCTTACTAACTAGCAAGTGTCAGAAGTCAGATTCAAAGCCTGAGCTCTTCCACCCCAATGTCCAGTAGTCTCTCCCCTACCTGATACTGCTTCCTTTCAACTATTGTTTAGGAAAGCATCATTTTAACATTCATTTAATAGAAGACACTGCTAGTTAGTCCATGTTTATGTCAGTCTCTGGCAACCAGCCCCATGCTGACATTTTGTGAACAAGGACACTGAGTGCCAGAGAGGCTAAGAGAGCTATACAATCTACACAAGTGCCAGTAAGCCACTAATCCTCTGTGCCTCTGTTTCTGCTTTGGTAAAATGAAGAGGTAGAGAACTCTCATGTTTAAAATTCCGTCTACTAGTAATTAACATGTGACAGTATGTATTAATTTTGTATGCCTTGAAGGTCATCATCGTATTAGTAATAACCAAGTACCTTAAAAAAGTTTCTACTGCCCTTTAATGTTGATTTCAACCAAAAATAATAAAAAAATCTGTATTATTGAAAGGAAATTGGTAGTATACCATTTAGTTCAGCAGAGATGCGTCACCAAAATTAAAAACAACAAAAAAATTAAAACATCCTGGCCAAGAACTGACATTAGCATTAGCAAGGATGGGAATAACAGCGAATATGTTTCCATCTCCAATAGGGCCAGGAAAGATCAGTTACAACCCAGAGCTGTTGGCAAAGACGTTTGTTCACCCAGATTATAAAACTGAAAGCACAGCGCACATTATTAAAACTCTGTGCTTGTTTGTTTCAGAGTATTCCATCCATCTCAGTCAGCATTTCTCTTTAAATGCAGCCTCCAAATCGCCCATCCCTCCTCTTTTAGAAATGTCTAATTTGTCTGAATGTCGTATCTGTCCAAATGCTAGGAGAGCACGCAGTCAGGACATTGGTTGAAATGGCAAATAAGCTCTATGGGCAAAAATAGCAGTAGAATGCCTGTACACAATTAAAGAAAAAAATCTGTGATTTCCTCTTTCAATTTTCTCCCTTCCCCTGATTTTTCATAGTCATTACTTTGTTTTCCAAACTTTTAAATCAATATTTCCCACATTCCTATCTCCTTGAGAGTTGAGGTGGTTTCATTTTCTTAATCTTTGGCCACCCACTGTCTAAATACTATGTGAAATATACTAGGAGCTTGAGTAATGATTGCCATTGATTGACAGGTTGGTTCTGTTATCACCCAATCACAGGGTAAGGGTGGCTTGTGGGGGGGTTGGTATGAAAATATGGGAATGGAGGTAAGCCTCTCCTTAAGCAAATATATCTCAAAAATTTCAGTCTACAAAGAAGGTGTTAGTTGATAAACATTTATATTATAAAAAAGATCATTTGCTTTGCAAATGGGTAAATAGAAACTGTTCTCGATATATTTTCAGTATGATTCCATAAGTTGACCAAAACTTGACTTAAACAGGCATTTTCAGGAATACAGCTAAGAGAGTTATACAATCTACATGAGCACCAATAAGCCACTAATCCTCTGTGCCTCAGTTTCTGCTTTGATTGTTGAAATCTCTCCAATGGGCCCTATATAGATTTGGTCAAATGTAGTCAATGGAGTTTGCCAGTATTAACTCTCTTCTTAACAAATTTAGACACATAATGAGCCTAGAGAAGACATCAGCTGACTTGCTACCAAGCATTAGTTGTTACTGCTTAATCTGATCCAAGTCAAGGTTAACCATAGATCTTAAAGTAACCATATGTAATCTGCCATCGTTTGGTGTTCTACTACATGTATTACCAATATACTGCTCTCATTTTAACAACTGTATGGCTTTCATCTCTGGTCAGTTGATCCATATGGCTCAATTCTCAACTACGGAGACAGAAAAGTGATGTAGATGGATTGTGCCGGGCTCATTTTATCCTGGAGATTGAGAGACATGCAATACAAGAAGCTACATTAATGGATTACTGTATATCTGAATGTAATGCCTGACTCCAGAGGAATTTTCTATCTGTCTACCAAATGCAGTATATTCAAGAGAGATAAATTGATGCATTTTTAAATTCTAAATTTCTCTTTCAAACTAAGGATAAAACCTCATGGCCCCTACAAGCTGAGGTTCATACAGGGCTTGGGCTTGTACAGTCTAGATCAGGCCTTCACAACCTGTGGCCCACCAAAGGATTTCGGGAACATCCTCTACATTTTTCACGGGCTGCACAAAATCCTGTAGTGGGCCCACGGGCCACTTACAGTTCACAGGCCACAAGTGGTGCAACCCTGATCTAGATGGAAAGCGACACTGTAGAAGAAGTTATTCATGCAATCCTCTTTTTAGGCCAGGCAAAGATTGAAACCCAGTAGATGAAAAGACAGAGGAACCAAAGATATTCCCTTGGCTTCATGAGAAGTTTGTGTATAGCTCAGTAAACTGTCATTTGGTCGGTGTTGTATAAAGTCTTATCGATATTCCTTAAAATCTTGAATATAGATAGTATAGGGGAATAACACATTTGACCTAAAAATCACAGACTTGGTGTATGAAGAAACAATATCGACTTTAGGTTTAAAACCGGATTTAAAAGTTCAAGCTTCATCATTTACTAGTTGTGGGACTTTCATAGGCGTTTATCGACTTCAGACTTAGTTTTCTTATCTTCAGAGTGGGGAAATGATGCTTGAACGACAGAGTTCTACGGGAGTTATGACTAAAATACTATGCAATCCTTGAATGCTATATCGTTGTGAATAATTGTCATCGATAGCCATAGTAGCCACGATAAAACATGGAGATGTCATCGCCAGCTTTATAAGAAGCGGCCAAAGTTCTAGTTTCAAATGTGAAGCTTTGAAACTTTTTTAGCAAATCATACATGGGGAATTACCTAAAAGGTCATCTAGTCCAGGGGTCAGCAAAATATAGCCTAGAGGTCAAAAGAGGCCCGATGACTGTTTTTGCAAAGCTAATCAGGTTTTTTTTTCTTTTTTTAAATTTCAGAGTAATTTAAATGTACCGCTGGTCATAGCTTGCCAAGCCACAGTCTTGTCTGATCTACTTAAAAAGCAAACTGAGTCCCAGAGAGCCCAAGTCAGACAGAATGGCCAAGGCAGCATTGGAACCTAGGTTTTCTAACTCAAAATTCTAGTGTCCTTTCAACTGCCTCCTAAGATAATCCAAATCTTGTTTGGAAATAATATTTATAAATTTCTTCATCACAGACTTAATCTATTTATTGCCTGTTTGCCCAGCACATCTTTCTGCCAGGATGTTTCTATTTTCTCTGATGCCCCAGAGAACATTCTCAGACACAAAAAAGTCAACTTCACGAGGAAAGGATGGGAGAAGTATGGCTGGCCAAGATGGTATTAGAAATATTTGAGGTTATGGTGGCTTTGAGCAACTCTATACAAGTCAACAGAATAATGTGGCAGTCATAGAAGGTGATGATATTCTAGATTGCATTAAGAGGTCCCTAGTGGTTACAACAAAGGAGATGATAGGAAGGTAGCCTGTACCTTCATGTGGCCAAAAGATATCTGGAACATGATTTTCATTTGTACGCAATACATTTTAAGGTTGACATTGATAAGCTCGAAAGTCTCAAGAAAAGGATGACTCAGAAGGTTAGAATATTGAAAGTGACTGGTGAAGGTCCTAGGAGTCATTAACCATGGGAAAGACAAGACTGGAGAAACATCATTTCCAACTAGGTTATTTTTCTAGACTCCATATTCTCCAGAAACTCATCATTTTGCAAGAAGGGATCAACTTGGAAACTCACACCTCCACAGCTCTCTGGTCCCAGGTTCCTTCTCTACCACTGGTTAAAGAGGGTAGGATGTAGACAGGTGGGAGCTCCTTCTTGATCCTCCTCCATTTAAGGAAGGCACCTAGGGCATTCTCATGTTTCTCTCATTTCCTACCCATTATTTTTCTAGACTTTATTATCTATAGAAAATAATCATTATTCAAAATGAAATCAAATCAGAAGTGCAGGCCTCTCAACCTTGGCTGCCTTCATCATATCCTCTCCCCAGTACTACCCCCCTTCTCATAGCAGGAAACCTTCCCTCCCTTTTAAGCTTCTTTTTTATGTTTTCTCCATAAGATTGTGAGCTCCTTGGAGGCTTTTATCAGTCATTTCAGTCATGTCCATCTCTCGGTGACTCCATTTGGGGTTTTCTTGGCAAAGATACTGTGAAAGATGTTTCCTGATTCCCACTTCCTTCCTTCCTTCCTTCCTTCCCTCCTTCCTTCCTTCCTTCCTTCCTTCCTTCCTTCCTTCCTTCCTTCCTTCCTTCCTTCCTTCCTTCCTTTCTTCCTTCTTTCTTCCTTTCCTTTCCCCCTTCCTTCTCACAGCAGGTGGCAGCTAAACTCTGCTTTGAAGGTAACTTAGGATTTGGAAGAATGCAGTAGTAGACAGAAATAGAAGAGATAGAGAAGTGAAATCTTGGGGCTTGAAGTTGTATGTAATCCACTGACATCAGAGAGCTGGTCTGCAGTCCTTACTTGTGACAAGTACATGCGAGTTTATATTTTAAGGGGGTTGGGCAACCCCTCTAGTGCAAGTTATAAACATGTGAATAGGTACCTAACCCCAAACCTGTGTAGTCACCCTTAAGCCCCCAGGATCCTGGAGCTGGCCATCAGTATCGCCCAGAAGCCTGGGCATTGGTGGGATTTGAGTGAATTAACTTTCCTAAGACATTTCAAATCAACCACAGGCCACCATCAGCTTAAATCCCCAAATCTAACTATTTATATTGTATAAATTATATATGAAAATAAGAATTAATAAATGAATAATAGATGAAGGGATAAATGAAGGAGCCTATTGAATAGGAAGACTCACAAGGGCACCTTTCACTTGCAGTGATAATTAAACATGAAATAATAATATTAAATACTATCTAAAAACCCAATTGTTCCTCCCTTAATTCAGCTCCATTAAAGTTCCTTTCGGAAGGGAAGACAATCAATCCCTTCTTACAGCTTTGTCAGGGCGGCCTCCGCTCTTCTTCCTCAGTCACTTCTCAGACACAACTGCAAGCGTCCTCTGCCAGTGAACAGCACTCAGACTTTGAACCTAACTAAGAAGCCTTCCTCGAGGTAATCTATCATGTGCATCCTAAGTAGTCCTTAGAGTTCCTTTCTAAGACCAACAATCATCTCAATTTCTTTTCTCATCCCTTACCAGAGGCTACTCTTGACTCTTTAACTGCTTAGAAAGACATGAAGGAGAGTTAAAAATGGATGTTCTCATCCTTCCACCTTCAGCCTACCAAAGGACAGCACTTTTAGCTATGAAATATTGTATATGTATATAAATGTGTATGTGTGTGTGTTTATGTGTGTGTGTTATGGATTCAACATATACATGTCCATGTGTTCAGTCATTTTTTCACTTGTGGCCAACTCTTTGGGACCCCATTTAGGGTTTTCTTGGTGAACATAATGGGTTTTTTGCCATTTCCTTCGCCACCTCATTTTACAGATGAGGAGACTGAGGTGAACAGGGTTAAGTGATTTGTTCAGAGTCACATAGTAAGTTTCTGAAGCCAGATTTGAACTCAAGAAGAGGCATCTTTCTGACTCCAAGCCCAGTACTCTATCCATTGTGCCATCTAGCTGTTCCATTTACATGGGTGTGTGTACACATTCACAATGTTATCTATGTTATTCATTCTGATGATGAAACTAACCGATGTACATGAGTATTCATTATCATGGATATATGTCTATATGTACATGTCCATATAGCCATATATATATATATATATATATGTATAGATTGATAGATATAGAGAGAGTGATTCATATCATCATGAACAATATTATTCATTCTGCCTTGAAACTTGGGACTTAGGGTAATAAAATTATATACTTAGAGATGAAAGAGTCTTATCATAATACTTGGAATATAGTAAGCACTATATAAATGAAATTATCCTTATTAATTGTTTAATCATTAATATTATTACCCAAATGTTTACTTGTGCACCCTCGTTCTACAGATGGGTAAATGAGGCTCGAAGGGGTTAAATAATATTTCCAACATGACATGGGTAGGTAGCAACAGAGTCAGATCCCAACTTGAATAGTCTCATTGCCAAACCAGTACTCTTCCAACTGGACCATGCCATTATTAGAGTAAAGACACCTGGTCCAACCAAAGAATTTCGAGTAACAGAAAAGAAGGATGTTTATTTAGAGACACATAGGTACAGAAAGAACTCGGAAGGAAAGTCTCCTACAGATATACAGGTATGAGGAGAAGACTCTAGAAAAGTCTCTTGCATAGATCAGATAGCAGGCTTTTCCCTTTAAGAAGTTATTCAAAAGCAATCTATAATTGCCCTTGCAGGCAAAGCTAGGTGAGTTTTTCCCACTAAAGTTGACTTTCAAAGTTGGAATGGAAAAAAGAAACTTCTTCCTTCTATCTCCCTCCATCTTGACCACTGTAAAGAAAAGTGCAATGGAGTCAGCTCAAATACAGGGCCTTGACAAGCTAAGATGAAACAGAATCCAACTATAAAATGGCTGTAAAGGAAGGTGACATAGGGTCCCTCTCTTTGTTTCACTACTTTGCCTGTTGTGGGTATGTTTTTGTAGGGGAGAAAGCAGGGAAATTGGGGTTAAGTGACTTGCCCAAAGTCACATAGCTAGTAAATGTGTCAAGTGTCTGAGTCCGGATTTGAACTCAGGTCCTTCTGACTCCAGGGCCGGTGCTCTACTCACTGCACCACCTACCTGCCCCTACTGGTTGTGTTTTAAAGAAAGATAAAATATGAACTGAGGAGACATAAGAATGCTTTTAGGGTAAAAGCTAAAGAGAAAAGGAAAACAAATTAAACTCACATAAGTTAGCAACCAATAATTATGAGTATGAATTTGCTCAAATTTCTGGCTACAAGTTGAAGCTTTAATTCTCCTGAACCCATCTCCAGCCTCAAATCCTTGCTATAGAAATAGTAAACAGGTTAAACATTCACTTAATCCTATGTAATTTATTGGGTGCCATAAGAGAAAACCTTGTCTATGTCATAGATGCATGACATCTCAGAGTGAGATATAGAAAACAAAGCCCAAGATGTAACTGTGGGACATAGAGTCCATTCAAGGGAAACAGCAGGTGAACCATAGTTGAATTTTTTACACACTTAGATTTCATACCATTGTGAAATGGGACAAGGCCTTCTCTAGACTCAAAGGGGAGGCAAAGGGCAAAAGAGTCCAGATATCAGTGCCCTGGCATCCTATAAGATGGCCCATGGACTAAGGCTGACCTGCTATTTCCCTTTCATAGACTGGCTCTCCTTAATCAAAATCCTGGAGGCTCTCCTTGAGTATTTCTCACATTGGGATGTCATTCATCTATGAGATGGGCCATGGCTTTCACTTAGCTATATAAGGCAGGGGTTTTAGTCATTCTAATGAAGTCTTTGGATCTCTCTTCAGAATAATTGTTTTAAATGAATAAAAGAAAATACATAGTTTAACAAAGAAAATCAGAGGTTAACGGAAATGTAGACACAGTTTGATTTTTCTCCTTCAAGTTCTCAGACCCCCTGATAACTATATTTAGATTCTTGGGACTTTGTGGATTTCACATTAAAAGCTATTATTTTAAGGGGAGTCCGGGAAAGAGAATTCTGGTATCAGGAGAGGGCCACAGTGTCCTCTGAGATGGTTCATGGATTATGGTTCATTGGTGTTTCCCCTTTAATGGACTCTATGACCCACGTTTACATCTTGGGACCCCTTGTTTTCTATATCTCACTCTGAGATGTCATGCATCTATGATATGGGCAAGGTTTTCTCTTACAGCTCTTAATAAATTACATAGGATTATAAAGCAAACCAAAGGTAGGTAAGGTATTTTATTTTAAATAATATTCTTTATTATATGAGGCTCTTTCACTGGAAGCAAGGGGAAGGATGCTGGGAGAAATTTAAGTTAAATTAAAGGACAAAATTCAATAAAATTAATTTTCAATAAAGAAAAAATGTACTTTCTTTTCCCATTCTAATTTGCAGAGCCACAGATCTATCCAGAGAGACCCTGGAGGACCACAGACCCAAGTTATCATTCCTTGTTCTAAAGCTAAATGAGGGTGAGAGACTTCTAGGATCAGTACAAGGCCATTGTGTCCTCTGAGACAATATACAGACTAAGGTTCACCTGTCATTTTACTTTAATGAATACTATGTGCCACATCAGCATCTGCAACATTTTATCGAGTATTTCTCACACTAAGATGTTATACATCTATGAGATGGTCCAGGGCCTTTCCTATGCTCTTAAGGCAGGGGTTCTTATTTGAACTTTTTGTGTAATTCTAATGAAGCCTATGGACACCTTTTCAGAGCAATATTTTGAAATGTATATAATAAAATACTTAGATTTATGAGGAAAACCAAAGGTTAGTGAAAAGAAGGATGTCATTTTCCCACTCAGGTTCATAGATCCTAAGAAAGCTATACCCACTGGTACCCCATGAATCTCAAGTCAAGAATTCCTTTATTAAAAAGATACAGGGGGGGGGCGGAGCCAAGATGGCCGCATGAAAACAGCGTCTTGCCGGAGCTCTCTCACAAGTTCTGTTGGATTCCTATAAAAAAAGTGAATCTGAGCAGATTTGAGAGAGTTAGAAATTGCGAGCACTCTGAC
>CM053625.1:315903191-315931370 GCA_028646595.1 Phalanger gymnotis
GGTGGTGAGGATCTTGGTGGTGTTAATGAGGATAGTGATTGTGAGGATGATGGTGATGTTGGGGATGGTGGTGGTAGTGATGGTGGTGGTGGCGATGGTAATGATGGTGATGGTGGGGACGATGGTGGTGGTGGTGCTAGTGGTGGTGACGGTGATGGTGATAATATGATGGTTGTGGTGGTAGGGATGATGGTATTCATGGTCATGATGATGGGGGGTAGTGGTGGTGGTGGTGGTATTGATGATGATGATGACAATAGTGATGGTGGGGATGATGGTGGTGGTGATCATAGTGATTCAGATTTATACACTGGTTTTGATTTACTAAACATTTTATATGCATTACCTCTTTCAATCCCCTGGACAACCGTGCGAGGTGGGTTCTACAGGCCTTAGCCCAATTCTACATAAGAGGAAACTTACACTCAAACTGGTGAAGTAACTTGTCACAAAGTTGGTAAATGTTGGATCCAGGACTGGAATCCACGTTTTCTGCCTCTGAGTCCTGTGCCCTTCCCGTTTAATCACAATCACTCATTCCAGTGTAAAAGGTTACCTTGTTAAAAGCTTCATTTACCACCTTCAGGCCTGCATAGTGGCACCCAGGTTATAGCAAGGGTCAGTTCTTAAGACTGATAGGAGTAAGCTACTCCCGCTCTGGCTGGGCCTGGCCTGGAGATAGGCTTTTTTTTTTGAAGCTGGTTTTGTCCAGGTAGAATTGAAATGACATCAGTAACGAGCTGAATTGTCCTAATTAATTTTTTTCTGATTACCTCCCATTAGAACACTTGTAGATGAAGAGGCAGAGAGCACATAGAAGCATAATTTGCTAGGAGCCCTGGACCATGATGACACATTGGCATCACAAGGGCTTGGAGATGAGCCATATTTTAGAATTTAAAGAAGAATGAACAGGCATGAATATTGTCATCAACTTCATAATGGCCTGTTTTTTCCTTTTCTTTTTCTGAAAATAATTCCTAATGTTTTTCGTGAAATACTATTCAAACTTCTCCAGGGAAGATTTATGCATTTTGGAGCCGGGACTCTGGCAGTACTCCGTGCCCTCTGTTCCTCATCAAATTCTTTTCCCTGCATCTACTTCAAAGCCCAAACTTACCTTCTCTGTTCTTCAATATGCTGTTTGTTGAGAGGTGACAGAGAACTATTCTGATGAAAGAGTCCAAGTTAAAGTATTTACTCTTTTGCACAGGTTTATGGGCTCCCCTTCTCATGTAAAATATATGCCTTAACACAAAGGAGTGATTTCACTGTACTTGAAAAGATCACAAAACTCATTAGCATCCAATTACCTATAGGTGATGAAGTGATTCAGAAGGTCTGTGCAACTAAATCTCCAGTAATCCAGTGACTTTGGTAATGAAGTTTTAGAATGGAAACATACCACATTTGGGAAATATTTTTGGCTATGTATTTCTTTCAGTGCCTCTCGAATGACATCATATAGACAGCCATCCACTTTGGTGTCCACGGATAGGTCTAGTCTACTCGAGGGAAGTTGGGACAGGAATGGAGTGGACCCTGGTATTTAACTTGAACTCCTGGGGTGAGAGTTGGGGATGGGGTAGGGTGAATGGAAGGATCTTCATAACCAAACCCAATTAATTATATACCCAATGGGACAAAAGGACATCACAAAACACTGAGAGCTTGCTAGAACTACAATTTCCCCATCTTGTTTTCAATGTTTTGTTTTGAATTTTTTAGCTTAGGAACTAAATTTAAATAGAGAAAAGCTGTCACAACCCTCCCTGGTTGTTCATTTTGTCAACATTTCTCAAAGGTAAATACTTTATGATCTGTGCATCCCTCCATGACTAATATTGAACCCATAATTTTTTTTTTCATTGTCCAAGGGATTTGGTAAGCCTAGGTTAGCCTGCTGTAGCCCATGTCCAGCTCAACCCTTTTGGAACTATTAAATGAAAAAAATGAGAAAACCATGTTGAGACCCTAGGAAACAGAACAGTTAAGAAATCCATCCTCTGTGGGGGGGGGCGGGGAGAGACAAGGTGGTAAGTGATGAAATGTGCCTGTTCTTTAGCTCTAGAGACTACAGAAATCAGATCTCAGTGAATCAAAGTTTCCAGGATGTTAAACTCCTGATCCCAGTGATATGGATACTTCTTTCCCATCATGAACACTTTACTTTTTTCTCTCCTCGTACCCATTTCACCCCACGCAGTGTTTTGTTTTGTCCAAGTGGCTTCTGCCAAGGCACAATGCCACCCCCCATGAGTGGATGGATTTTAATTTTTTAGCATTTAATTACTTTATTACTTTAGTATTGTTTCAGTAATTTGCTAATTTGCTTAATATTGCTTAAGTAATTTAATATTTAAGTAATAATTTTAGCACATTCTGCATGTAGTCCCTGTGTTATGATGCCAGAATTCCAAATACAACCAAGCAAGACTGCTCCCACTCTCAAGAACATTCCATTCCTTTAGGACAAGGCGATACATACAGCAAACGATGCTTCTGGAGGGTGGTTTTAGACATGAAGTCAGACTAAATGGTGACTTTAATCAAAGGGGAATGAATTAACATGTCTTTGACAGGAAAGGAAGTGTTGATTTAATCTGAATGTTAGTAGTCTTTTACCAAATTCTCTGATAATAATAGTTATTTCTAAACATCTCAGGAGATATGGAGAAAGATAGGGGAGTATGCAGAAAATGACCGGTTCCCACTGGCCTAAGTGCCTGAGAATCAGTAGGTGGAGTGGATGGCACCTGCATGGAGAGATTTTGCTGTCAAGCATTGAATGAACAGCCATACGTTTCTTCACAAGGTGATCCTCAGAGAATGGGACTTTGCAACCACAAAGTATTAATTAGCTTCACAAGAAGATATTCCATCTCCTGCCGTCACATGGTTATCCCTTAGCCCTCAAAATCTTCCCTTACCTGTTGAATGATGCCTGCAGGCTTCCTCAGGAGGTATAGTGTTTGTCATTTCACAATAAGAGAGAAAACTAAAAATGCAAATTTGCCAGTTAGAAGGAAGCACGAATCATAAATTATTGGAACTAGGGAAAGCCTTAGAGATCAATGTATTTACAGCCACGGAAAGCTTATGAAAAAAAGATTAATAGTTGGAAGCTTCTTTAGGGGTTATTTTGTCCAGCATCCTCATTTTTTATGATGAAGACACTCAGGCCCAGAGATGGCAAGTGATTTTCCCAAGTTGACACCATTAAGAAGTAAAAGAGCCAGGATTCCACAGGAGTTCAGCTTTAGAATTGGAAGGACATTTGGAGGACATTCAGTCCAACCCTTTCACTTTCTGGATGGAGACTGAGGCACAGAGAAATGAAACTCTCTAAGTAATTAAGGAATAGTACTAAGAGAATATTGTAGAATCTAAGGAAGGATTTGAATCCAGGATCTGTGCCTCTAAGACCACTTTATTGACACTGAAGTTTAAACAGAGGATTAGTTTCATGTCCTTCCCTGAGGGAACATTTTAGTGGGGTAGGACAGAAGGCACAAAGTACCAGATACCCATGTACAGGGTACAGAGGGGAGATGGCTGGCCGCAAAAACAAAATCCAAACTTCTCTAGGTAACAATTTTGTTGGACAGGCATTGCTTCCTCCCTGTATATGCTTTGAATTTGCCATAGGGTGCTCCCCAGAGAGCATCACACTTGACCTTCTGGTGCCTAACCCTCCACATTCCACATCTAAGCCATCTGAGGCTTTTCTGAAGATTGTTAAGAATGGACTTGAACATCGTGGCTCTTCTTGTATTTGGAAATACAATTTCAGTCCCTGAACTCTCTTGGAGCATTTCATCACAGGCCGCTTCATGCACCTGCTGCTTTTCTTCATCTTTTATTAAATAGTTTGATGTTCCGATGCCCTCAACCTAAGTGTGTCATTAGCTAGTTTTACAACTGAGTAATGAAAGGGATTCCCACTGACACGGATGGGCACTTCTGTAATGCACTTAGCCCACTATCTTGTTATTAATAATTATTTCAACCCACTGATAGATGTACAATTCAAGTGGTTATGTAGTTGAAATCTTGCCTGAGCTTTGTATCTGTCCAGTATGACATGCAAAATAAATGCTTAACAGACATATACTTTTTTATCCAACAAACTTATCAAATGGATGTGGTACTAGGCTTGAGTCAGGAAGACCTGAGTTCAAATCCAGCTTCAGACACTTACTAGCTGTATGACTATGGGCAAGTCCTTAACCTCTGTCAAACTCAGTTTCTTTACCTACCTTTCAGGGTTCTTGTGAGGACAAAATAAGATGACATTTGCAAAATGCTTTCCAAAGCTGAAAAAGCTAAATAAATGATATTTATTATTCTTGTTGGTACATGGTAATGATGATGAATATCTAAATTCCCCTTTAAAGTGAGGTCTGTGCTAGCCCTTCAGAGGAGGTGCATGACTTGGGAGCAGGGGATGGATACAATATCACCCAGGATGGAGAGAAGCTGGATGTTTCAGTGCTTACCCATCTATCCCCCTGAGGAATCCACAACAATAGCTCATACCTCCTGCCCGAGGATTACTCAGTCAGAAATGGCTTTCTATCCACTTTTGTCCTTTTGCTGTCTTGTAAAATGTTTACCTTCTGCCCTGCTGGGAGAGCCCGGTGTTGATTAGCTTGGTACTCCCTACAGCCCCTGAGTGTCTGGGGTAGACTCATGGAAGAACTAGAGCGGTGAAGCAAGACTATCTTGTATCGAATGGGGACAAGCTCACATTTATGGGGTGGGAGGAACAGAGGAAGATGCTGTCACGACCCTGCCTAAGCTGACTTTACTCCAACTGAGTCTGTTTTGGTAGACGTTTTTATTCAACTCTTCTTTGGTATACAGCCTAGAGAATTTCAGAATTCTCCAAGCATTTTTACAGATAGGGGTTAAGTTCCACTGACAGAATTCAAGCTTATGTCGCTACTTTACTAATCAGGTGTTTCTAGTTCATCTAGCAAGGTTCTGATTATGGCTCCTACCATAGCTGAAACCAAAAGCTACCCTTTTCTTCACCCAATCTTTCCCTATAAGATGTTCTCCAAATTTCCTGTTTCCTACAACTGAACGTTATATTTTCATAGTGAATGGACTGCTAGCCTTGAAGGGGGGAAAACCTGAGTTTAATTCTGTTGTCTCTGGGCAAATCACTTAGTTTCTGCTGGCCTCAGTTTTCTCATCTGTAAAATGGGGCTGATAAGAGATCGCATCAATCTCTCAGGGTTGTTGTGAAGATCAGACAAGATAACATTTGTAAAGTGTCTTGCAAACCTTAAAACACTACATATAAATGTTGACTACTATTTCTTAGGTTTTTGAAAGTATATTCTCTGAGAAGCATTGTGGCATAGTAGAAAGACTTCAGAGTCACAGAGAGTTATGCTTAGGCCTCCCCTTAGATGCCAATGAATGTGTGACATCGGCCAAGTCACTTCAACTCCATGGGCCTCAGTTTTCTCATCTTTAAAATGAGAAGGTTGGACTATCTGACCTCTCAGATCCCTAGTAATGAGATCTATGAGCCAATGATGCTAAAAGAGAGAAAGAATGGCAGGCATACTACTTTCTCTGAGGAGGAAAACATGGGCAAGAATTGCAGAGATTAAACAAAACATTGAGGAGTTACAACTCATATGGGTAGAGGAAACCCCCAATCTAGTATAATTAGATAGCCATCGAAGCACCTACATCACAGAGAAGAAAGTAAATCGGTCTCAGAGACGGGAAGATGTTAGTAGACAACAGTTTAAATCCAGGCTCTGATGCATACAGGCCGGCACGGCTAGGAGGATTTCCATCTACCGCTCCTGGTATTTCCCATTCTTCGCTGGGTCATGCAAGCGTCTGCTAAGGTTAGACATTCTACCCTTCCGTCGCTTCTAGGGGCACAGAAGTAGGTCCCCTTCCCCTTAAGTTTGTTGATTGACTGATTATGCTCCATGGGTCTCAAAAGTAGAAAAGGTAGTCTTCTGATTCCCCGACTCAGCATGAGGCAGGAGATCCACCGAGGTCCAGCAGAGCGTGTACTGGCTTTTGTCAGGGAGCTTCGTCAGGTTCAATCGGGTCTTTTCTCACTCGTTACCACTGCCATGTTGCGAAAGTCCCTTTGTCCCTCTGGGCCTCAGTTTCCTCATCTGGCCAGTGAAGGGATGAGACTTGGCTTCCAAAATTCCATCTCTCAATCTGTAATTCCATGTTATATCATGACTTTTAACCTTTGGGAGAGATAGAGCTGTGGACAGAGTAAGAGTTCATCATGTGATGTTTTAGATGGAATGAACCACGAGAGGAGAAAAGAAGTAATTGTCTCCAGTAAATCACTAATATGTGGGAAAGTTAGGGAATCCTCTTCTATATTTCTGTATGCATGTGCACCCATAGAAACTCCTGGTTTTCTAAGAGGTTCCCCGGGATCATAGAGCATTGATTCAGCATAATTTGCAAAGACTAAAGTGTTATTGGTTATTATTATTGGCATTATTAATTGGCTTCTGAGATTCCTTTTGGTTGTGAATCAAATGATCCTTCATCCTTCCCTAAAATCATGGGCGGAGAATTGTTTTCACTAGATAGAAGGAAATGCAATATACCTGGAGTAGTGATTTGTATCCATTTGATCTGGAACACATGGCTATTAAATGACTAAATGAATGAATAGTAGCTGCCCTTCCTACCTGACGTGCCCTACTCTCTGTCTGCTCCCAGCCCTGTTTTGTCGAATGAGGTACTCTCTGAGTTTTCCCCATTTTCCTCTGAAATATAGATTTGTTGACTTGTTCAAAAATTGCCATCTTCCATGTTGCAATCAAGACCCTGCCTGCCGTTCTTGCCCGCTACAAAGTTTTATTAAGCCTGGAGAGAATTTAGTGCTCAGCTCCCACCACGGATGCTCTCCCATGCTACATAGACCTAAGATGAAAATCACTTGATATATGCTTGAAGGGTAATAGTCTTCTCTCACCCAGACTGATAACTCATTACAATCCCCCTTGCCTTCAATAAATTTGAGCTATTTCCTGTGAAGCAGAAGGTTGGGGGTGGGGTGGGGTAGGAGTGTTGGGAGGAGATTGATTCTTAAAAAGAAAACAAAAGAAAACAAAACACTGTTCAACCTTGAATGCACTTCTGTGTGATAGATGGGAAAGAGGGTGGAGGACTTGTCCAATATTTGTGAATCTGGAGTCAAACATAGTACAAGGTTCTTTTGCTATAGATAACAACCATTAGTAATCATTGGGTTTCTGGGAAGGTTTCAAATAGAAATGACAAACTTGGGATTTCTGATTGTCAGTTGAGTGGTACATGCAGAGATGTTATGTTAAATTGGAAGAGGAAGGGGAGAGGCATGTTCTTGGAATGAGGAAGGAGGAAAGCAAAGACATTTCCCATCATTCAGGCAGGATTCTCATTATCTGGGTAACTCGTCCATCCTTGGCAGGAGCTTCTTGGGTAAAGTACAGAGAAGTCAACACAGAGAGGTCAAAAGCAATTTCTACTTGGTCACTATGATGTTGTATATTGATTACATGGAAGAAGAAGAAAAATGCCCTTCATGATAACACACATGCTTTGGCACCGAGCCGTATTTGTGGAAGAATTCTCCCTGACACATTCAACATAAAGCGGAGCATGTTTTGAAACAAGCTTTTGGGCAGTGGGATTTCAATCCCAGTGATTAGGTGCGGCTGTGTCAGAAAATGTGGGATGTGTGTATGTATGTGTGTGGGGGAGGTGACAAATGATTGTGATAGTGACTGGCAGGATCACCAACTCTCAAAGAAGAGAAGCTGGCACGATTGCCTTGTTATAATTGGGGAGGGGGTGCAGTGAGGTGGCACAGTGGACGGAATGCTGGGACTGGAATCGGGAAGACTCATCTCCCTGATTTCACATCTGACCTCAGGCATTTGTTTGTTGACTGTTTGACCCTGGGCAAGTCACTTAACCCCATTTGCCTTAGTCTAAAAAATGAGCTGGAGAAGGAAATAGCAAACCACTCCAGTATCTTTACCAAGAAAACCCCAAATGGCGTCATGAAGAATGAGACACAACTGAAAATGACCGAACAACATTTTTTGCATGTATGTGTTTTAATTTCTTTCCATTATACATAAATACCAAAAATAGGTGGGAACCCAGAAACTTGTTGAAAGTCTCATATATTGGCAGAGTATTTTGTGTTTCTGTCATGAGGATAAAATTGAGTGAGAAGTGAGGAATTCAAGTGCATTCTGCAAGGTCAGATGGGCATCTTCTGCTTTGTTGTGATTCAATTCAATCTTCTTCAACAAACAGGAGGCACTGGCTCTGGAGTGAGAGAAGCTGGATTCAAATCCTTCCTCTGAGGTTTCCTTCCTTTGTGACTCTCAGGAATTCATTGGAGTTCCCAGTACCTCACAGTCCTTATATGTAGAATGATGAAGCTGAACTAGATAGGCACTGAGGCTCCTTTCAGATCCAGATCTTAAGATATTTTCTATGTAAGACACGACCAAATGGAGTGCCCCAAAACTCTTGCCTCCAATGGAGCTTGCAAGCTTCTATTTTCCTGGGAGAAGAGGGAAAGTGTGAAAAGAATGATGACAATAATACTATTAATAATAATAATGAAAATAGCCATCATTTAAATCGCGTATAGCACCTGTATACTTTATTGTTAACAAATTACTTTACATAATCCCAGCCAAAAATTATACCACTTAGGAAGCAATTTATGGTTTTGTAAAGCACTTCACATATATCATCTCACTTGCTATAATTCTCTAGAAGGTAGGCCTTATGATTATTCCTATTTTACAGATGAGAAAACTGAGGCTGAGAGTTTAAGAGTCTTGCCTAAGGTTTCAAAGCTACTGAATGTCTGAGGCAGGATTTGAACTGAGGTCTTCCTGACTCAAGTCTAGTACTCTATCTGTCATATCCCCTCATTGCTACCATATACTGAGATAAGTGTATATGCAAAGGCATTTCAGAGGGAAGAGAGGACTGCCCCAGATAGGGATCAGGAATGGTCCCCTGCGAATGGGGGCAGTTAATGCTCTCATCTCCTGCATCAAGATCAGAAAGAAAAATACTGAACAAATGCTGTTGCCTTAGGAGGACTCTGGGGACCAGCAGGAGCAGTGGGCGGAAGGCTGATGGCTAGGGAGTAAAGAAAGTAGATAGAGAATGAGTGGATGGATTGCAGATGGATATATTTTTCAAGAAGTTTGTTTATGAAAGGGAAAGTAGCTGAACTGGACAGTGTTTTCTGGGAATGAACTAAGATTTAAGACTCAAGCTTTGCTTCTAGTGCAAGCCCACAGGTAACTCTTTACCTCCAAGAAAGTCCTCAGGAAAGTGTTGAGCGTGATACCCCAAACCCCTGATTGACAAATAAAATCAGTACAACCCTGCTTTGCATTACGTTTGGGTCGGTTTCACAGATCTAGGAATCTAGGAATATTATTTACTGTAAACATTGGTCAAGTAAATGGCTGCCTACATTAGAGCCATCATAGAACATAGCAAGGGCTTTCCATGGCCTGTAGCGGGTTCTCCATTGTAGGTTTTCAGGCTTTGAGTGGATGACTATTTATTGAGGTTATTATATGTCTGCAAGTTCTTTAAAAAAAAGCCTATAATTAAATTAATTGAGACTTTAGGTTGAATCCTATATCAAATAATTAGCAGCTGTTTTACCTTAGGGAAGTCACTTCGATTTCTGTGCCTCTGTTACTTTTCTTATAAAATGAGGAGGTGGCTTCTAATATCTTTTCGAGGTCTATGATCCTAGCAATCTTTCCAGTCAGCAAATCTTTTATCATAAGGATGAACCAAGGGCTAGTTCTTAGTTGGAAAGTTTTAGGCTATGGACAGGTACTTAGGGGTATGATTTCAGAACTATAGAAATGTTACCGTACTCATCAAAAGGACAACTAGATGGCTTAGTGGATAGAGAGCTGGGGCTGGAGTCAGGAAAATCTGAGTTCAAATCCAGTCTCAGATACCAGCAGCGTGACCCTTGGCAACTCACTTAACCCTATTTGCCTCAGTTTCCTCATGTGTAAAATGATCTGGAGAAGAAAATGACAAACTGCTCCAGTGTCTTTGCCAAGAAAACCCTAAATGGGGTCAGGAAGAGTTGGACACAACCGAATCAACTGAACAACAACAGCTCTCCCCCAAATACAGCTTGCGACATCGTTGGCTAAAATTCACCCATAATGCATCACTCCTTCATAAAGCCTCTTTTCAAATTTAATGGTTTCTACCTCAATGGAATCCTCTCCTGTCTTTGAGGACACAGAGTGCAGGAAGTCCTTAGCTCTCATGTATGAATCCTTTTAGCTGATGTTTTCAGATCAGGGTGCAGGAGGCTGACAGCAGGACATCATCTCATGGGGGCCACTAATGGACTTTACTAAATGCAGGGAAGGCAGCAGAAAGAGTAGGAGGGGTCATTGAAAGGCAGCCTGGCCTCCTTCACAAAGGGCAAATTCTTTGTAGCCTTTGCCTTTACTTCGATCCCCAGTCCCTAACACAGGGCCTTGCCCATGGTAAACACATCATTGGTTGCTTGACAACACAAGCATCATGATTTTTGCTGTTTACAGACAGTATGAAGTCTTAAAGGCACAGCAGTGCTGAGACGTGCAGCCAACCTAGTCATTCTAGGTATCCAAAGTCTACAAAAATGGATGGAAAGAAGAGGAGAGACACACATAGACAGCGTGCTGACTCTGGGGTCAGGAGTTCAAATCTCTCCTCTAATATTTACTGTCAGAGATTAAGAGGATTTCTCTGTGCCACACAGATGGTGAAATACAGAACCCAAATCTGCACCCAAGTCTCAAATCTCGAATTTTTCCACTCTCCCATGTTACCTTGGAATTTGGGGGAAAGAAAAGATAGGCATGGCCCAGTGACTAATGATATACTTAGGCTCACTCGTTCTATTTAGTACCAACACCCAAGGTTTTTCTCCAAGTGCAGCACATCTTTCCTTCTTCCATGTATCCTTTTCCTAAATGTCCTCCACGTCGCGTCCCCTCCGACAGAAATCTGCTCTTTGCCTTCTTGGTCTGGTCCAGTCGCTCCTCTCACCTCTTTTTGGTTTGTTTCTGTTGTTTTGTTTTATTTACTTTTGTGTGTCACGTTGGAGATCAGCTCTGGCGGTCTTCAGTCAGCGACAGAGAGAATCACCTACGGAGACTGGGACAGCTCTTTCCTCTCTTCATCCAGCCCCTTTCCGGTCTCGCTCTTAATCGCGCTCCAGACCAGGCTTTCTAAAAATGCATTTTTCTCAACGACAGTTCTCATTGCTCCATGATGTGTCACTGTTCACGAGAGCCCCACCCAGCTTCCATCCATCTCCATAAGGTTTATATTACAAACCTTGTCTACCGGCTATCTCTAATTGGCCAGAAAACACTGCTTGTTCCTTTGAGGCAGTTTCTAGGCTTTTGACCTTTCTTATATTGCCTTTTCCTTTCAAGAATATCGTTCATGTCAATATCTGTTTCTTTATCCATGCCCCTTCACCATTGTTTTTTGTTTAGCATCAGTAACTGGTTTAGATTTGCCAGGTTGCAGCTGTTAGAATTGCAGGTGATACTGTCTCTATAATCACTTTCTCTTTCAAGATTTCCAGCTCTACTAAAGTCTTCCTGCCAACTCAGGGTTTGCAATAATCAGTCTCTCTCAGGGCAAGAAGATAATACTGTCACTCTGGGATTACAAACACCAGGCTTCCTAATTCAGTTTTAGATCTATTTCCACCCTTATGAGGAAACGAGCTGAAAACCATCTGAATGCCAGGTCCATTCATGTATACATGGATTCATTGGAACCTTGCAAAAAAAAAGAAAAAAAGAAAAACCCTGGCATCAGTACTACAGGTGTTATGATCCCTACTTTATATACAGATAAGGAAGTAACCTGAGAGATGCTTAACAACTTGCGTATATTTGAATAAGGGGCAGTTAGGTGGTGCAGCGGATAGAGCACCCGACTGCCAGCCTGAAGTCAGGAAGACCTGAGTTCAAGTCCAGACTCAGACACTTCCTATCACTTAACAAATCACCTGACCTCATTTGTTTCTGTTTCCTCATCTGTAAAATGAACGAGAGAAGGAAAAGCTAAACTACTCCAGAAGCTTTGGCCAGAAATCCCAAATGGGGTCACGGAAGGCCACGCATAACTGAAATGACTGTACGGCTGGATTTGAATCTGAGTTCTCCGGATTCCAAGTCTTGCATTTCCTTTCATGTGTCACCAGCCAGGAATTCATCCATGCTCTAGAAATTATCCTCTACGCACCCTCAGTCTTTCCAAGTTCATAGAAGCTGCCATATCTTGGGATCTTCGAGAACCTGGAATCACTTATGGATGGATGAGTACGACATACGAAGGAGAAAATATAAACAGTTTAGAAAAGGTTTAGATTTGTTTTGTGGCGTTAGATCCACTATAAGACATTTGGTGATACTGAGCACGTCCCCAGGCTTTGAGGTAGAGAGCAAAGGGGAAAACGAAGACCTTCTACTTACACACCTTGGTCATCCCTTTGAAAAATGTATCCAGGACAAAAAGGACAACAACAACACATGCACACACACACACGCGTGCACACACGCATGCACGCACGCACACACACACACGCACGCACGCACACGCACACACGCACAGAATAGGTCCGAGTCAGCATGAGAGTTCACACGGTCTTATGCTGGCTCCACTAACCAAACTTTGGGGATTTGTACCTCCTAATATTTCCTTCATTTTTTTTTCTGCTAGGCTCTTGATTCTGCCAGGAGTTGCAATTTTCCCTGAATTCTCAGCCATTAGGGCTTTCCCCGAAGGTACTGGGTCTGTCATTGGGCATTATAAGTTTATTAACTCAATGAAGGTCACTGAAGGGTTGTTGTACATCTTCCCAGAATCAGAGAGGCCAAGGTCAAATCCAAATCTATACTAGCTTGGATCGCAGCCCGCTAGGTTTCAATAAAGCCTGATTAGGAACGATGGCAGTCTGTGAATTAGGGAGGGGCCCTTTTGAACTGAGGAGCACCTCCACTGGATAGAAAAGCACTTAGGGATTCACCCAGGTTGCTGGCAGTCAGGACAATATAATATGGTAAGTTTATGCTAATGAGATGGGGCTGATTATCTACGGGCAATCTTTAGATACTAGTTAGCTGCAGTTGAGCAATATTGACAAATCAGGATAGATCAATTTAATTTGTTTTGAACACATTTGGTTAATTACTCTTTAAATTAGAGCCTGAGAGGTTTCATTTATAATCCTAGAGGGGGAAAATCAGAGTAGACATAGATAACTTGGCATTGCAAATAAAATGGCTGGTTTTGAGGATCGGGGGTCAGGACTAGCATCTAATTCAGAACTTTGAATTGTTAGCCAGGGCTTTATTGTGAGACACCTCTAGCCTCCCATTTCAATTCTAATTTCTGCAACTCACCATTTTCTTTGAGGTTAAATTCTTCTGTTCCAGCAGGGTGCCAAATCCTTGGCCTGGCGTTTTAAGGTCTCTGCAGCCTTGTTTGCATCTTTCTTTTTAGTTTAATTTCATTTTATTTCCCCTCACATACTCCTTCCATTCTATTCAAATGGCCTGATTGCTGCTCACCTTACAGGACATTCCCTTTTCTACCTCCGACCCTGGTCACCAGCAATCACTGATGGGTGTCTTCAATTCACCATGGCCTCCCTACCAAGTGATGGAATCCCTATATCTTTCAGAGCGTGACTCCATTGCTACTGACCAACGAAGCTTCTCTTAAACCTGTCTCCCCAGTTATTAGCATTCATTCCCCATTAAATTTGTATCATACGATCGACACTTTGTTTTTATTGATGAGTATACGTGCTGTACACAGGCCCATGAAATATAAGTTCTTGGAACCCATTTTTGCATGTCTATTGCCTAGAAAAGTAGCTTGCACATATTTGGTGGTTAACAAATATTTGTGGAATTGAATTAAGTAATTTCATCGCCCCTGATTTTTCTCCTATTTCTGGGATGTCAAGAAGGTGGCTAATAATGGAAACACCAGGAGGTTAAGGGTGATTTTTCCTTCAGCCTGCCACCCCCAGAAGAAGAAATGTTTAAATTTTGTAGTTATTTTCTTTACTAAACTGCAACTATTCAAGGGGCAGCTAGGTGACGCAGGCAGTAGAGCACCGGCCCTGGAGTCAGGAGGACCTGAGTTCAAATTCGGCCTCAGACGCTTGACACGTGTACTAGCTGTGTGAACTTGGGCAAGTCAATTAACCCCAATTGTTCTGCCCCCCCCAAAAAAGAAAAAAAAGAAACTGAAACTATTCAGATTGTAGAACCATAGCTCTGAAATGTGACTGCATCAGAGACTGATGAAATAGACTTGTATATGTACTGAGAAATTCTGGGGCCAACCTCTCATGGGGAAGTCCTGTCTCAGAACTTGTAGTCAAGGTAGTAAATTCTGATAACAAATTTCATTTTGTAATAGCATCTATGTTATTTCTTAGAAATTTCATTCTCGATATATGAGAATTGATGATTTTCACTGATAATTGCCTTCTCATAATTTTCTTTTGCTTTCATTTCTTTGCTTAATTTTTTTTTCCATATCCCTCTTATTCAATTTCGAAAATCATTTTTAGCTGTTTTAGGAATTCTTGTTTGGCTTGTGTCCAATTCACTTCCCCCCCCCTTTGAAGCTCTGTTTGTGCCCACTTTGATTTCTTTGCCTTCCTCTGACTTTGTGGTCTTGCCTGTCCCCATAGGTTTTCAGGTCAGGTCTTTTTTTTGTCATTTGCCCATTTTCCACCCTATCTCTTCATTTGGAACTTAATATTAGTGTTAGGCTCTACTCCCAGCATGGGAGATGTGAATGAGATGGAAGGGTGCTGTCTCAAACTTCACACCTTTCCACTATGCTGTTTTCAGAGCTAGATGTGAAGGGTCAGAAGCTGTCAGTGTTTCCAAGTTGGCATCATCTGAGAAGAGGTGTGGTCACTGTTCTCCTGGTCTTCATTGTGCTCCTTCCTCAGGAAAGGCCCCTGAGATCTGGGGATCAGGAAGGGATACTGGCCTTGTGACTTCTACTGCCTCTTGACCCAAAGTGCTCCTTTCTGCTCTTGAGCTATGACCCAGAAGAACTTATAGACAAGATGACACCTGTTACAAGAGAGACAACGGATAGCTAAAAAACTATGTACAAATTATAAATAGATTACATTTGTTGTTGACTCCTTTTCTTTGTTCTTGATTCTTTGTGAGCCCATTTGGGATTATTTTGGCGAAGATACAGGAGTGGTTTGTCATTTCCTTCTCCAGATCATTTTACAGATGGATAAACGGAGGCAAATAGGGTTAAGTGACTTGCCCAGGGTCATACAGCTACTAAGTATATAAGCTTGGATTTGAACATTTCAACTCAGTTCTTCCTAACTTTAGGGCCCCAAGGTCTACCTGTACCACCTCCCCCTTACTGGTATATATACATACATAGACACAAGTCCATATATATTTAGGTATGTGTATGTGTATTTGTGTGTTAATACACACATGTACATATATACATATATGTGTATACATGTACAATATATACATAGGCACAAACACGTACATATATGTGTATATTATATATGTGTATGTATGTGTGTGTTTGTATGTCTATGTATGCATGTATGTATAGCCTTGGTTGATACTTTTGTTCTCAGCCTTCTCAATCTAATGGTTTTACTCATTAAAATACATTTATTGAGTCTAATAAAATGGTGGTGTGTGTTAGTTTACTTTGAGGTTCCCGAGATAATTCCTCTTGGGGGATATGTGTGATGTTGTTTTTTATTTAAACACCTGTTTTAATGTACTTGGAGCCCCTAATGAAGACAGTAAAATAAGCAAATGATTAGGCAAGCAGAAGTGTCACCACAGGAAGAATATTCTTATTTGCTGATTGTTGAGGAGAGTCAGCTGTCCACAGAGCCGCTCACGTCTGAATGGTCCACATCAGTGCCAGAGGAACCAACTATCACCTTCAGGTTCAACTCATAACATTTTATTGAGTACCTACTCTGTATGACATGCTATGTAGAATTATAGCATCAAAGATCTATGAGCAGTTTCAAAGAAATTAAAATTGACTTTACTAGACAAGCATGCATACATGAATAGTGAAAATACTACGTGTAAGACAAAAAATTACAACATTTTCAAAAATGCTGCCAAATCATATTTGAGTAAGTGCCAAATGAATTGAACTGATAATAATTTCTTATAAGAAAGAGAAAGGAGAATACTATAATGTTTCCATGGAAAATGTTTAATAAAGATGTCATGGACAGTGTGGTGCTAGAATTGATTCTTGGAATGGAAGTATGGTTTAGGAAGGTGTATATATGTAAAAGTGGGCAACTATTGGTGTGGAGCATTGAATATAATGTCAGACTTCTTTGATGTGTTGGTTGATTTTGCTGAACTGATATTTTACTTCCTTTTAAAAATTCTTTGTTATAAAAGATGGTTCTCTAGAAGTAGATGAAGATAAAATGAAATGTAGGAAATTTAAAAAAAATGTAAACTTTTGTTTTAAAGCAGAAATATTCAGGTAGAAGCAAAGAAAATATACTGGTTTGAAAGGCCTACACTGTGTCTCTTGTGGTATTAAAAAATGGAAACAAAATGGATGCTCATTTATTCAAGAATGGTTTACCAAATTGTGGTATATAGGTATAAAGGAATATTACTAAAGAGCAACAAATAATGATTGGGAAGCAGTGCCCCGAATATGGAATCTTAGGACCTGGCTCTGCCACTTATTAGCTAAGGGAGACTGGTGAAGTGAATAAGATTTCTGGTCCTCCGATTCCTCCTCTCTAATGTGAGAATGTTGAGATAAATGACTTCTGAGCTCTGTATGTGATCCTATTACCCTAAGAATATGAAAAATTCAGAGAAACTTGAAAAGATTTGTACTAGTTGATGGAGAGTTAAGTAAGCAGAAAGAGGGAAAATGTATAATACACATGAGGAAGTGAATAGGGTGCTAGACCTGGAGTCAAGAAGACCTGAGTACAACTCCTGCCTCAGACTAACTACGGACCCTGAACAAGTAACGTAAATTCTCTCTTCCTCAGTTTTCTCATCTGTAAAAAGAGGGATTTGGAATCAGTTGCCTTCAAGAATAACATTCCTTTAAGCTTTGATTCTAAAATTCTATGTGCCTATTTTCCTATGAGAGTTGGCCTCAGAGACAGGAAACCCTGGGTTCCGTTTCTTACTCTGACACATACCAACTATGTGACCCTCAGCGTTAATTTCTTGTACTCCAGGAAATTCTGCAAGATTAAGAATTGAAGAGAAGGTGATGTAGAAAGGAGGAGTTTCCCCAATAGGACTTCACTTATCGATAGATCGAAGGAAGGGAAAGTGCTCGAGACACCCAAATAAACCTGAGGGGAGCTGTTTCACCTTGAATCTGTGGCAAGCTGCAGAAAGAGAGTTTGGTCTAACAAGATTTTCTCCTCTTAGGCGTCAGTCAACCAATCAGCAGAAAGCAGTTCTAATTACCAGAGATCAATCAAAGGAGGCCATATCCTCCCAGCCTGGTTCTTCCTTCAGCAGGGGGCTTCATGCCTAATTCAATGTGAAGTGTACCATTGTAACAAAGGTCCTGCCCTATACTCCTGCCAATTTGTGTAGACTTGAAGACAACACAAATATTGAACACACTACAATAGAGATATTTTGTTAAGTGTTTGGAATGACCAGATCCTAAGGGAAATCATTAATAACTTAATCCATCCTTGGCCCTGTGCTATTAAACCTAAGTGAGCTGGATGAAAGCACAGATGGCATTGTTATCAAATTTGCTGCTGACAAATCTAGGAGGGATTTCTAACACAGATGACAGTCAGCATTCACAAAGATCTCAATGGGCCAGAATCAAGGGCCAAATCTAATGAAAGTAAATTCAGAAGGAATAAATGTGAAGCCCTTTGCTCAGGTTGAAAGTATTAACTCTAAAATCAATCGATCAACAAATATTTATTAGGTACTTACCATGTGCCAGTCACTGAACCAGGCACTGGGGCTACAAGTACAAAGAATGAAGCCTTTCCTCAGGTAAGGAGCTAATGGCAAGTATAAAACAAGGGAAGCACAGCTAGACAAGAGAGCAAGTGAAAAAGATTTGGGGTTGTAGTTGAATACAAGCTTAATCTTGGTTAGTCTGCAGTAGCACTAATGCTACAGAGTAGAAGTACTAAATCTCGATCCGAAGCCATAGGTTCAAACCCCATCTCTGCCGCTTCTCACTGTGTGGCCTCAAGCAAGCCACTCTCACCTCCCTGTGACTCTGTCTCTTTGTCTGTAAGATGATAGGATTGGACTAGATGACCTCTAAGCTTCCTCCTAGCTCCAATTCACTGATCAGATCTGAAAAATAGCATTTTCTCTCTAATTCTGCAATAGAAGACACAGCGTCAAAGAGAAGGACAATAGTCATACTCTCACCTTTCCAAGTCCAACCATATCTGGAGTACTGTGCTCAGTCTGGAGTGGGGGGGAGAGGGTTAAGAAAATGGACCCTCTGGAGAACGTCAAGAGGACAGCGTGCAGAACTGTGGATTGGGAGGCCATTTGAGGATCGACTAAAGAACTGTGGATGCCAAGACTGTAGAGGAGGGTTTTCTAGTGGGTCATCATAGTTGGCTTGGGATATTTGGAGGGTGTTAATGTGGAAGGAGACTAGAAGGCAGAAGTGGGAACATTGAGTAGAATCTATGTTATGGCTAGGGAGGTCTTGACTGAATATAAGGAAAATCTTTCTTAACATTAAATTTATTTAAAAGTGAAGGGTAGTAATGGGTCTTTCTCATAGTGTGTGTGGGGGTCTTCAAACAAAGGTTGGATGACAACTTTTGTGAGTGTGGTAGAACAAACTGATATTCAGATTTTGTTTAAATTAGATATTCCTACTCACTCTGAGATTTTATGATTCTGGGAAAGTCATCATGAAATTGGAGATAAAGGTCAAGAATGGCATTATGGATCTAGGAATCATCCTCAGAAATTTGGCCCACAAACTTGCGATAATAGTGATTGTCATCATGGGTCATCTTACTTGTTTAAGACTTTAGGACTATATTCAAAAATAATTTGTTTTCACATTTAAATTGCTTAAAAATCTTATGTTTGGTTTCGTATATTTAGCAGGACTTTTATCGAGGAAGTTATTTCTTGTGTTTATTTTCAATATCACCTATTTTCACATAAATCAGTCTCCTTCCAATCTGGATTCTGACTCCATGTCCTACGATCAGTAACTCCCAACAAAAAAACTTGTTTGGCAAATGGGTAATGTGGGACTGTGGGACAAGCATGCGAAGGGTTTCTATGGTGACAGAATCAGTTGTTCCCTCTTCTTGTGCACACACATCTGACATTTCTCATTGAACTTGGACTCTATTTAACTGTCACTGAGGGAATAGCAGGAAAAAAAAGATAGCAATGCTACAGTAGCAATATGTCATAGTGGCACAATGCATATATTCTATGCACATTATTTCATCTGATCATTTCCCCAGTCCAGTGACATTTATGGAATGGTTAATCATGTCCCTATTTATCTAAGGTGAATACTGAACTTGTAGCCTGCTTGCTTTGGAATCAGGAAGACCTGAGTTCAAATTCACCTCATAAACTTATCAGATGCCAGGCAAATTACAACACCCCTCTCCCTCAGTTTCTTCATCTACAAAATGAGTTTGGACTAAAAGGCACTAACAATAATCCTCTGTCTCACATGTGCATAGCATATTAAAGTTTTTAATTCTTTTCTCATTACAACCCTTCTAGAATGAATAGTAGTGCAGATATTATCCTCATTCTACAGGTAAGGGAATTGAAGCTCCGAGGAATTGTCCATTGCAATACTTGTAGTGAGGGCAACTCAAAGTAACCTGGCTCTTTCCACACCCAGATGTTTTCTATCATTGCCTTTCAAGGTCAAAGAATAGTAACATCTTAGAGCAGGGAAGAATCTTAGGAGTCAAGTCCAGTCTTTACCTATGTCATGGGGAAGAACATACTAATTGATGCATTCATAATTGTAGCAAGTAAAGTGCAATCAATGCCACACTAATGAACTACAAATATGCTTTCATACCTGCCTTGTATAATTACCTCCTATTAATGAACAAACAAATAACAAGAAACAACTTAAAGTCTGATTTATTATTAAGCACAAGCTGTGGGGGTTTCTGTTCATGTGGAAATTATCTGTGACAATCACCTTTAAGCTATTGCCAGAGTTCTACTCAAAATAGATCAAGAGCTGAAATCCACTGTGGGCTCGCCCCCAAACAAGGTAAACCCCCACTGGGCTTGGAGACCAGAGTATCAAAGTAAAGAATTCTAATACCTAACTGAAGTAATTAAGTAACCACCGTAGACAGGGACCAGCTTAAGACTAAGTCTTTCATATCATTGAATTTGGGGGAAAACAACAAACTACATTTTGTTCCATGCTGTTCAACTGTGACAAAGCACCCTGGTAGGAAACACTCCAAAGGACAAGCTTCCTATCACACCAGATAGCCAGCCAGCCACGTGGACTGGTGGAGGCCGAAATCCTGTCAAAAATCATGACATCGATTTGAGGAGCTAGAGAAGCAGAGACAATGAGAACAGAACTTCGACGTTTGCTGAATCTTTGTGTGTCTCTGTGAGGAAGGCTCTGGGCTTTGAAGATAAACCCAGCCCAAACAACCTGCTGCTGCCTTCCTGGAGTCATATCATAATTGAGGCTTTGGAGTAGACAATCTTAGGCTAAGGCTCCTCAAACACACAAAGTGACTAATGGTAGAATCCTATTGCAGCATTGGAATGAAGCTCAGAGGTAAGGCACCTGGCCGGTCACACCTCAAAGTATGAATTTGGTCTACAGTGGCCCCAACAAGAGATGCTACTGTGTCTGCTAGAATATATTCTGTGACAGGAAGTCTGCAATTTCATATGGCAAACCATTTCGCTTTCAGATTAGTTTAATTATAAGGCAGTCATTCCTTATATATTTGCCTCATATGTTTTACCCCCTTCACATGAAGGTGAAATCTGTCTTATAGAATCACAGAATTTGGAAGTTCCCAGAGACTTCAAAGTCTAACCCTTACCAAAAAAATCGTTACTATCCTAACTTACCAGTGGTTATCCAACCTGTGTGAAAGAAGACTTCCACAGATGGGAAAATCTGCATTACTTAAAGCAGCCCATTCCACTTCTGGACAACACTAATTATTAGGAAGTTCTTCTTGGCATCAAGATTAATTCATGTCTTTGAAAATTTGCTTTTTCTTTCTAGTTTTGCCCTCTGAGGCCAAATAGAACAAGTCTAATCTAATAATCTAATCTACAAATCTAATCCTTGCAATAATGGAAGCCTTTCGTTGCTGTTTTGGTTTGTTGTCATTTTTCTCTTCTCTTAGCATAACTCTCCCAGTTCATTCAACTTATCTTTATAAGACAAGGATACCAGGTCTTCTGCCATCCTGGTACTCCTACTCTGGAAAGCTTATCATTGTCCTGAAAATATGGAACCTGGAACCGCAGTTTCTAGTTGTTTATCCTAACTTGGTCCTCTAGGAGAAGGAGAATAAGTTTAATTAATCATTGGTGCTGCTTAGCTAGTCTCCTCCTCCCCTTCTTGCTCAAGCCAGAGGTAGCCGAGGTCAGTAACAAGCTGTGGGTCTTAGAGAGCAACAAGATTCACCTTATTTTGGAGAACAGAATACAAGATAATCCTTGGACTGAGACAGGAAGGCATGAGGCATACCCAGGGAATAGAAGAGAAAGGAAGAAATTTAGTAGCAGCAGTGTCCAAAGGGCAATCAAAAACCAAAATCTTGTTTTAGGCCAGATTTCAGCAAAACCAGGAATCAGACTATTTTCAGCTCTAGTTAAGCTCTCAGACATAATTTGTCACATTCAATACAGAGGATGTCCCTCTGTCCTTTTGAGCCAGTGATTATGGGATAAACCTCATCTTCTTTGCTCCTCTGCAAGCATCTGAGCACTGGACAGCTCCAGCTCCAGGCTGTCAAGTCTCTTAAGAAGCATCTGTATCGCAACAGCTCCAAGCAACTTTCCCCAGGCTGCCGCAGAGAAAAGAGAGCTCCCCTTTCCTAGACTTTGTTTTTTCAATTTCTCTGGGTCACTCTGTGGATAGAAGTCTGTATTTATTTCTCCCCCTGCCCCAATTCCAAACTTAACTATTTCAAAGGCCATTTACTATGCATTTCTATGTCTTTATCACCTAATAGGAAACCTCTTACATAAACTGTACTTAATACATGTTTATTGATGTGAACAGAACAGAAATCAGTCATACCAGTAAGAAGCTGACCCAACCAGTTCATTTTCCAGTGAGGCCCTTTTAATTTTTTTTAACAGATTTTTAAAATCATTTGTAGAGAAATGTCATTGAGGAAAGTGCCCCGCCTATGCAGATCAGGCACCTGCTTTGCAACTTAGACTTTCTGAAAGTTGCAGAGCAGGTTTTAAAGCTACTGGAGACACTAGAAAGTTATGTAATTTTCCCAGAGTCACACAGTTGGCATGTGTGAGAGGCAAAGCTTTCACCTTAAAGATTCCTAACTCTGAGTTCAGATTCCTAACTCTCCATTATGCCGCACTTTCTTCTCTCTACAATATATTATTATCAAAGCCTGCTCTATGGCAGGACTTTCCTTGAGCATCTTTCAGGTATCTGTCCATTCAAAAACAGCTCTGGATTGACCCTGGAATTAAATTAGAGAATACTCGTGACATCCAGAAAAACAGGGAAGTTGAGAGGGGTAGAAGAGCAGGGTCAGTTCACTTTAAGGCATGTTACTTATACTTCCCGATCTAATGTGGTACAGTGGGAGAAGGAATGACTGGCATCAAAAAAGTGGGATTCGGATCCTGACTGAAGGTTGGTACTAGTGTGACCTTGGACATATCCTCCCTTGGACATAGCTCCCCCATCTAAAATGTGGAGGTTGGGATCCCTTCCAGATCTAAATCCACAATCTGAGCCTTTTTGGCTTTCTCCTCCATCTCGCTAAATTATGAAAAGCCCCTTTTGCTTGGGAAACTGTTCACTTACCTGACTGTGGTCCAGCCTGACCCATAGAGAGACTGCTTAACCAAATGTGCAGCTTTGAAATTTTCCTTCAGCAGTTTCCCTGGTAACGCTTTAAAGAAGCAGAGCCATTTCTTTTTTCTTCCTAGACCATAATGCCTTCCCATTGGTTTTATCACAGGATCACAGAATTCTATGGGTGGAAGAGGCCTTAGGAGGTATTTAGTTAATCTCAAAGCCAACAAACAACATCTTCTGCAAAATATCTGACAAGTAGCCATTCAGCCTCGCTGGAAGGTCTCCAAGAAGGAGGACACCCCTTCTCCTAAAGCCATACATTCCCATAATGGACAGCCTAGGAGGTAGAGATTTTCTTTATATATTGATTCTGCCCCATGGGGCCAAGAAGACCAATTCTAATCCAGGACATGATTCCCTTTCAGATACTTGAAAACAACTATTATGTACTAATATTCTCTCCCTCAACCATAGTCTTCTCCTCTGCAAACTAAAATTCCTACTTTTTTCAACCAATCCATAAAGGGCATTGACTTAAGGTCTTTAAGGAGCCTGCTTATCAGTTTGGTCAACGTTCTAGATCATAGCTTGTCAGATCTTTTGGGGCCCTGTCTCTGACATTGTGTCTATCCTGCCAAACTTTGTGTCATCTTCCAATGGCCAAGCCTTCTATGCCATTACACTAGTCATTGATAAAAATCTCAAACCTAACATGGCCCAGAGCAGAGACCTGAAGCACCCCACCAAAGACCACTTACCGACCTGACATAGAACCATTGAAAATTATTCTTTAAATCTGGCAATTCAGCTACTTACAAATTCTTCTAATTGTACTGTTGTCTAGATTACATCTTTTCATCTTTTTTATAAGACTAATTTGAAAGACTGTGTCAAATAACTTGAAAATATATACATAAGCAGTATTTAGAGTATTCCCTTCATTTGCCAGGTCTTAATTTAACCCTGTCTGTCAAAGAAGAAACTGAGGCTAGTCCGGCTTGACTTTTTCTTATAAGCAGCTAGATGGCAGAGTGGATTGAGTGCTGAATATGGCTTTGGGAAGATCTGAGTTCAGATTATCCCACAGACCCTTACTAGAGTTATGATCCTGGGCAAGTCTTTTAATGTCTTTGAGCCTCAGTTTTCTCATCTGTAAAATGGGGATAATAATAGCACTTACATCCCATGGGTATTGTGAGGATAAAATGACATAATAGTTATTAAGGGCTTATTATCTTTAGAATTAGCTTTGCCACTCATAGTTGAGTGACATTGGCCAGTCACTCCTCCCCATTGAACTTCAATTTCCTCCTCTTTGAAAGACTTGAGTTGGGCAAGATGATCTCAAAAATGCTTTCCAGCCAAAAGAATGACATTTTGTTATAGTAGATAGGGAATGAATGAATGAATGAAAACAATTATTAGGATTTTATTATGTGGCAAGCATTATGTTAAGAGCTGGGAAGCCAAATAGAAGATGGGCATTTTTCTAATACTCTTACATTCTAATAGGAAAAGATGATACAAATGAGGGAGTAGAGACCAGAGAAGGGTGTTTTAGTTTTGGAAGTAGTGAGGAGAACAATAGCCCAAATTACTACACAGATTAATACACTCTTTCCAGAAGCATTGTTAGTTTGATCTGATGACAATTTTACCAAGGCAGAGGTGAGTTTAGTGGCTCAGCTCCATCCCCCTTCCCCCATGGTATGTGTTGGTCTAGTTTAAAGTATGGAACAACAGCAGTATGCTGGAAAATGGCTGAGGTCAGTATGAAACTATATTCCTAAGGAATTCCCATATAATCCCAGGGAATTCAGAGCTGGCCCTTGATTCCAGACACTTGTCTTTGAATCTTGCCTCAGATAGTTATTACCTTGTAACCCACAGCAAGTCTCCTCTCAGAATCTTTATTCCCTTCTCATCAAGTAGAAAATGGCATACAGTGTTTTTATAGAGAGATTGTGCTCTGTAAATTTCAAGGTAATAAATATGTGAATTATTAGTGTAACACCACCCACAAACTTTAAGGAAGGAATCCAATGGTTCTCACAGGTAGGGGAGTCAATGGAGTTTGGGTCAAGAACAGATTAGATTTGATAACTCCAAGAAGTTTGGGGCACAGGAATAGGGCAATTGGAGCTGGGGTCTATAGACAAGGTGGTAGCTGCTACTATGGATGCTGGGAAGCACAGCAGAGTCTATTGCTATAAGAGGAGAAAACAACCATGCTACCCATGGCATCACTGACATCAGGCAGATTGAAAGGAGCCCAGTGGGACAAAGAGTGGTAATGGGTTCTCCCTCTTTGGATGCCCAAAATAGGGTCTAGAAGGGGTTGCCTCATCTCCCTTCCCTCATTGTGTTTTGGTGGAGCTGAGAGAAAAATCTGTCCTATTTTACCCAGCAGGGTTGGTGGTGTTTTGTTTGCATGATTCTCTCTTAATAAATTATTTTTTTCCAGAAAGAAGGCAATGAAGAAAGCTTGATAAGAAGCATAGCCTTGAAAGATACTGGTTGATATTATTATGTTTTTTAAAAGGAAGAAGGTATACATACTAAAAACCTAGAATTTCATTTATTCTTAAAAAAATAAATGTTTCTTCCCATCATCTGTGGACATGTCATTTTTGGAGAGCAGAGGAATTAGATATTTCACATTTCTTGGATCCTGCCATTCTAGTGTGGAAGGCTAAGACCTCTTTAGAAGCTACTGATGTACAATTTAATTTTATAAATGAGCTTGTAATTCTTTCAACCCTAAAGCTTGAACTCAGGGATCACATAAATTTTCCTGGAAAAATGAGCATGGTGGTACCATGGGTGTGAGCACAGGTCTTAGAAGCCAAACGCCATTCAAAGGGCAGAGAAAAAACAACAACAACAACACAGAATCTTGGGATCCATTGACACCTAATATTACAATAATATAATTATTGTTAGAAATCATCCTATTCTACAATTCAGCTTGCCAAGCTTAGGATATAAGTGCTATCTAGCATTCAGGGAGATTTATACTTGTGGGGTGAGGGTAGATTATAGCAATCTTTATAATTATGTGGTTTATTTTTCATAAAAGTTCAAAGATACCCTCACACTGCTGTGTGTTATAGATGAAATGAGCAATGTTATTGTCTTGGCTTCTCCGGAGGCATCTATTCTCCTCTAAGGGCAAGGGGACGATTACTGGATATGGCATCCTCCTGTTCACATGACTAGAAACCATTCAATACTATACCAATCACTTACTGGTCACTGACAAACCTTTGGAAAGTGTTCATCTGACCCTGAGTCTGTGCCCTTTTCTCCCCAATTATGGCTTTGTTCACCAACATAGAATCATTCATTCATTCACTCATTCATTCATTCGTTAATTCATTTGCAAATGGTGAGGGCTAGGAGATATCAAAAATGTAAAGTTACATAACTTCAGACCTGGAGAGATCTTGTCCGTTCTAACCTGTGTATAATAAAGCAACAACATAGTTGCGTAGTGGCCATCTGACATAAGCTATTTGGTGAAGTGGGTAGAGAATTAGATCTAGACATAGGAAGGAAGACATGAGTTCAAATTTGGCCTCAGACGCTTCCTACCTGTGTGATTCTGGGCAAGTCACTTAAGCCTGTTTGCCTCAGTTTCCTCATCTGTGAGATGAGCTGGAGAAGGAAATGGCAAAGCACTCCAGTATCGGCCAAGAAAACCACAAATGAGGGCACAAAGTGTTGGGCATGACTGAAATGGCTCAGCAATGAGAAAAAAAGCAAGGTTCTCATGTCAAATTCTAGCTCTTCTTGGAAGCTGAAGACCTTCTCCCCATCGCCCCGAGGCTCGGTGATCTCTCTCATGCTCTGAACTACTTGTTGCCTCCACTGTCCCTTCTATTACCACCTACCTACTATCCAGTGGCTCTGAGCTGCTGTGCCGTTCACTGTCTTCTTTGTTAAGGTGGGGAACTGTGGGTATAGAATGCTGAGTACAATAGGAGACTCAGTTAATGTGTTGGTTAGTTTAGCTGATTTTTTTCTCTCTTTCCTATTTATACTTTGTTATAAAGGATGAGTCTATGGGGAGTATGTTAGGAAATGAAAGTTATGTGAAAACAAAATATATTTTTTATCTTAAAAGAAGCATCAAGAGGAAAGCCATGAAACTGCATCGATGAAAGCAAAGTCTATTGGAGTGCACTGTTTCTCTTTTTGTGACAAACAACAGTAACAATTACATCTACAAAATAGATGCCTGTGCCAAATTAAATCAACGTATGTATGTACGTGTGTGTATGTGTATGTGTGTATATGTGTGTGTGCATTGATAGAGATATAGATATATGAATAAGGCATTTATTAAGTGCCCACTGTGTGCTAGGCACTGTGCTCAGTCAGTTAGCACTTATTAAAAAGCTCCCATGTCCCCGGTAGCGTGCTAAGCATTAAGGATACAAATAACAAAGTAATCCAGTCTCTGCTCCCTGGAATTCATGTTCTAAAAGAGGAGACATTGCATATGGATACTTTCAACTGAAATTCAGATGGAAATATCCTATGATGCATAGGGTTCAGTGCTAAAGCAGGTAGTGATACCTCTAATGCCATTTCCATCTGTAAAATTGCATCCTGATGTTACACTATTTGACGGTCCCAAGGCCTTAGGTGGTAAGAACATTCTTTTCCGAGTTTTCACTAGGGGCAGGTATAACACCTGCAGGACCTTCCTGCAATGATGACTGTGAATACCATAGTCATTCCTGGATTCGGGGTCCTAGGGCCTCGGTTCATAGAACTGAGGAAAGATGGCAATCTAGGCGATGGTGGAGGGAAGTTTACCTGTCTGTTACTTGCTGCCTCCTGTTTCTACCTCAAAGGGTTCTGTTGTTCCTTCTAGGCTGCTTTGTCGGCCCTATTCATGGCAGTTAGTTGGCAAATATTGACGACGCATAGACCCTTGACTATTGGAGTTATGAGCCAGTTTATGACTAATGGCTAGTCTGGAAATAGGACTGGCGGTCTGCGGGTGCTTCCACCCCCAGG
>CM053625.1:315931870-315953970 GCA_028646595.1 Phalanger gymnotis
AAAAAAAATAAAATGAAAAAAAGGATGGAATTTGATTATATAAAAGCCAAGGACTATGTCCTAGACTAAGTCACTTAACCTCCCTCTATCTCCTAATCTGAAAAAAGGAGATGGATGTTTAGCTCGATGACTTCTTCAATTCCTTCTTGCAATTCTTTGCCTATGATACCCTGACACCAGCATCAGAGGTAGTGTGTAGACAAGGTGACTCAGGCCACCCATTTATAAAGTTCACTTTAGCTTTGTGTTCTACGGCAAGGAGATTCTGGCCCTTTTTTCCTTCTTGCAATATATCAGGCATCTTTGCCAAAATCTGCCGTGTATTTTCTCCCTTGTGCGTAAAAGGTAGGGAGTTCATGAATTTTTAATAGTCCCGTCAAGTTTGTACAAGAAGGAATTACTGTGTGAGGTGTATGGGGATACTTGTATTCTGGGCAGGGAAGTGGATCTTAATCTCCAAATAGTAAATGTTATCTCAATGGCTTTCCTCCAGGGAGAGAATGTGTTTCTGTAAATCCTGAAAGCCTTGAGAGGATGGAGCTTCTTTGTGGCTCCCCTGCCCATTCCTCTGAATCCTTGCCCTGTCCCACTCTCCTCGTCCTAGAATCCGTGGCTTACATCCTGTCAATATCTCCTCTGGGATACCTTCGTGAACAGAGGATGAGGAGGGTTTATTTCTTTGTGCTTACAAATTTGCTTATGAAGGGGCCAAGAGAAAACAAAATTGGAAGAAAGAAATGAAGGGGGGGGGGAATAAGAGGAGGTAAATGCTGCTATGATGAAAATGATTACTGAAAGGCAGCATGGTGTAGTGAATAGAAAGCTAGCTTGGAAGTGAAATCCTCAAGACTCCGGATCATTTCATTTCTGTCTGTACATCTCCAGCACCAGAGGCAGGGTGTCAAAGTTGGTGAGCCGGCCTTGAAGCTGGAAAGACCTGAGTTCAAGGCCCACATTTGATGACATACTGACAGAGGGATCCTGGCCAAGTTACTTCATCTTTCCCTGTGCTTTGTGGCTGTTCAGTAATTTTTCAGTTGTATCTGACTCTTTGCAATCCCATTTGGGGTTTCCTTGGCACAGATACTAGAGTGGTTTGCCATTGCCTTCGCCAGCTCAATTTACATATGAGGAAACTGAGACAAACGGGTTTAAGTGGTTTGCCCAGGGTCACACAGCCAGTAAGTGTCTGAGGTCAGATTTGAACTTAGGAAGATAACTCTTCCAGCCTTCAGGCTCTAACCACTGAGCCACTTAGCTGCCTTTTGCTATCAACTTCCCAAGATGCAAACATGCAGTGGAATCTCCAACCTTTATCGGTAGTGAAATTCTCATAGAAAAATAAAATAAAAGTTTTAGAGCTGAAAGCAATCTTAGAAGTTATTGAGTTCGATACCTACATTTTATGGATGAAGAAACTGAAGCTAAGAGCAGTCAAGTGACTTTTCCTGAGTTTCAGAGCTAATAAACAGAGGCAGGATTTGAACTCTGAATCACAGCTCTATGTCCTCTGCACCACCAAGCTGTCTCCCCCAGATGTTCACAATAGGGAAGAAATCCCAGGTGTATCTATAGCAATAATAATGTCTTTTATAAGATTCACTGGGTTCCCTTTTACTACAAGGCTTCCAGAAACACCTGGATGACTATTATTGGGGCTGGAGCAGCTGGGTGGTCTACAGTGGTAGAGGTTTGGACTTGGAGTCAGGAAGACCTAAACTGGAATCCTCTCTCAGACATTTACTTGCTAGGCAAGTTATTTAATCCCTCTCAGCTTCATTTTCTTCATCTTTTAAATGAGTATGATAATGACAGCTATCTCACAGCGTTGTTGTAGGGATCTAACATGATAATATTTATAAAACATTTTGCAAACCTCGAAGTCTAATATAAGTAGCAGTTAGTACAGCATTAGTATGAATATTAGTACTGGTATCCATTATCATTAACATTGTTATGTTAGAAAGGATTTCTTGTTCAGATACAAGGTGTGATAAATGGTCTCTGAGATCCCTTTTAACTCCAGGATTCTGTGAGTCCATAAAATTCCTACTGGTAAGATGCTATTGTCCCTCATTCCCATGATGCACCTCTCCATTGCCCATTGGATCACCTACAATTTTTATCTTTTTTGACAGTGCCTTTCCATGACCCACAGCCACATAGCATTTATTACCAAAAGATGTACTTTGTTTTAGGCAGTTACTTGGAAATATTAAAATTATTATAAACTTACCAAAAGGGATTCAGCTCACTCTCATCTCTCCATATACAATCTTTGTCTAAAATGTATGTAATTATGAACAAACGTCCATTCTATGTTACCCAGATTGTGCAATGTCTGCCTGTATAGCTCATTAAACTGAATTATGAAAGCTTTGGGGATTGAACTGGGGTTCAAACAAACAAAAAAAAGAATCTTGTTCCTCCAGTAAGAATGGTAATATCTGTCTACCTTACTTAAGGTTAGATAGATAAATCAAGGCTATGTTATGGAGGACTAGAATGCTAGGTAGGGCAGTGGATAGAGTGACAGCCCTGGTGTCAGAAAGACCTGAGTTCAAATCTGGCCTCAGACACTTACTAGCTGGGTGACTCTGGGCAAGTTACTTCATCCTGTTTGCTTCAATTTCCTCATCTGTAAAACGGTCGAGTGAAAGAAATGGCAAACCCCTCTAGTATCTTTGAAAAGAAAACCCCAAATGGGGCCATGAAGAGTCAGATAATATTGAAAAACTAATAACTAAACAACAACAACAAAAGAAAGCTAGGCAGAGGGTTGTGGATACTGCGTTATGGGCACTGAGGAGGTACTAGGAATCATTGAGTCAGAAAATGACATCACAGACATTGGTGCTCAGAAACATCTGTCCAGTGGTGGTGTGGAAGCTGGATTATTGAGGGATCACCTTGTGACTTGCTTTGAAGTGCTACTTAAGAGAAAAGCATATAAAGAGAAGACCATGCATGTGGAGTGTTACAGGAATGCATTTAGAGCTTCATGATACCTGTCAACAGGCATTTATGTACTTCTAGGTGACAGGCATTGTGTCTGGTCCTGGTGAAACAAGGAGAAGAGCAAAATCGTCCAAGCCTCTTAGAGCATACATTCTAAACAGTGAGGAAGACACTATGTGAATATATAATTATATAAAAATAAATGTATAAAATATATAACTATAATACACATATAAGGTGAATACAAACTAATCGGGGTGGGGGAGCTACTACGATTATCTGAGGGAATCTACAAAGGCCATATGTAAGAGGGGATCTTTGACCCCTGTTCAGAAGGACACAAGGAGTTTAGGGGAAGAGGTGAGGATGGAGCCTATTTAAGGAATGGAGGGTCGCCTGATCAAAGGAAGATAAATGGGAGGGGAAAACACGCTGTTTTGGATCAACAGCAGAAAGGCCAATTGGGCTGAGCTGATATGGATGAGCTAACATTTCTGTTTGGAAAGGTACATTGTTCCTTATCTTAATGACTCTTCTGGTTTTAACATTTGACTTCAAATTTAGCCACAGAAGACACATTAGAAATTACCCAAACCAACTCCCTCCTTGTACAAAAGGGGAAACTGAGTCCAGAGGGGTTGTATCCTAGGCCACGCCACTGGTCAGTGGCAAAGTTGGAACCGCCATCCCAAAGCTCTTTCCCTAATACCTAAAAATATCATCGATCCTGAAATTTGAAAGAGAAAAGGAAGAAAAAACAACCTTCAACCCGGCTCTTTGGATTCATTGCTTTGAATCATCCTGAAGAAAGGTCTCTAAGGACATGCCATGAGGCTCTTTGTTTCACCCTATCTGGCCTCCCAACTTGGATAAAAATGTTAAACACATGGGATTTTAAAGTTTTTAGATGACCACAGCTAAAACGAAATAGCTAATAGGATGGGTAACAGAATCAATATTAAAAAACATGGCAACCTGAAATTTTGAGCCTAGATTAACCAGCTTGAAATTAAATGAGGATGAATGCAAAATGCTATTTTCATTGGGAAATTCAGTTTCACAAATACAAAGTGGAGTAAACCTGACTTCTTGGCAGCGAATATCTTGTGGACATTTTAGCCAGCTACTTACCGAGATAGCAACGTCTCCTTACCTAATATCAAATACCATGAGAATATTAAGTCGAACAAACAATGCCACAATCAATGTCCAAAACTACATGTGCAACAAAGCTCTACTTTTCTAATTGTCCTTGACACAATCTAACATGGACTTCTCATGTGCTTGTCCTCTTCATGAGAGCCTTTCCAATTGTCATCAGGGTCATCCAGCAACATCCTGCCCACGTCTGCTTTGCAGACACCCAGAGAGCCAGCTTCAGAGCATCTTGTTTTGTTCTCTATGGCAGTTGAACACACTTTCCACTAGCATGTAAAAGTGCTCACACACACCTGTTATAGGGACTAGCTGTTGTCAGTATAATGCACTAAAGGAAGATTGACATAACAAACCAAGTACATGCAGCAGGGTCCACCTCCTAATAGGATTAAGTTCTGGGTCGGTGGTTCCGATGGCCTCAAAATCACTGTTCAGTTAGTAATCTCCAAACATCTAATAGAAATGCTGGCAATCTCAGTCCCCTGAGTCAGATTGTTAGAGTCCCTGTCAAATATTCAGATTGCAAGGCAGCTTGAATTTCTAGCCCTTGTGGCCTATGGCACAGTACAGGGTAGGGGCAGTGGCTGGGGATGAGGAGTAGGCAAGGATTGGGATGCATGAAGTAATATTCACTTATGTGTATCATGTTAGAAACTGCTGAAACTCTGGAGTAAATTAAACTAAGTGAGACCTACAACTTCCTAAATCTTTCTCCTGAAAATTACCTCATCTCTCTTCTAGTGGTAGTGGAAGTAGCAACAGCAGCAGCAGCAGCAGCAGCAACGATGGTGGTGGTGCTGGTGGTAGTAGTAGTAGTAGTCATAATCCCAACTAACATCCATATGGCCCTATAAAGATTACAAAAAATATTATAAAAGAGCACAAGTCTAGAATCAGGAAGATCTGCGTTCAAATTTGGTCTCCGATGCTCACCTGCTATGTGACCTTGGGCAAGTTATTTGATATCTGCCTCAGTTTCCTCATCTGTAAAATTGGGGTAATCATAGCAGCTACCTCTTAAGGTTGTTGTGAAGCTCAAATGAGATATTACTGACAAGGTACCTAAATACTGTGTCAATACAGTGCATATTGTGGGCACTTTATAAATGTTAGATATTTATTATCATTATCTTCATCCTTGTTTTGTTTGATACTCAAAATGACCTGAGATTGCTAACATTATTATGCCCATTCTACACATGAGAAAATGAAGCCTGAGAGAGGTTGAATAATTTGCTCAGACTTGCACAGGTGTGCAAGATATGCGAGGCATGATTCAAACTCAGGTCTTACTGAGTACAAGGCCAGCGCTCTATGCCTGACAGTAATGATATAGGAACAGTATGCTAATGACTTTGGGATATCATTGTGGACATTTCCTCCAGAGATACAGCTCCCAGCCCATCCACCCCCACACATCCAATGAGTCTCTTTTCTATTTCCTCTCATAGACTGGTAAGAGTAAGTCCACCCAGCATGCCTTCTCCTAACTTCAGGAAGAAACCAAATTTCTGTTCCTGATTTCACCTTGGTCTGGCTATGTGACTGGCCCGTGGTCATTTTCCCTCCAGAATTTCTTTGTCAGAAACCTTTAGTCTGTGTTTTTCTTCATAATCCCTAATTTTTAATTTGTTCTAACCCACTCTTACCCAACATGTACTTTTCCATTGCCCTCCCAGCCATACATCAGCCTACCAGTCAATAAGCATTTATTAAGTACCTACTATGTGTAAGGCACTGTGTTAAGTGCTGCAGGAAGAAAGGAAGGCAGAAAACAGTACCTGCTCTCAAGAAGCTTATAATCCAATGAAAGAGACCATATGCAAAACAAAACTATGCACATACAAAATAATGATATCTATATATTGAGAGAGATGGAGAGCGAGAGAGGTGTATATATGTGCATGTGTATTATATACCACCCTAAAGTTTGCAAAGAGCTTCATATGTATTGTCTCCATGGAGTCCTAAAATGAGCCTATTAGGTCAGTGCTACAACAATAATTATTCAGTTTTATAGATGAGAAAAATTGAGACCCAGTGAGATAAAGCGATTTGGCCATAGTTGCACAGTTATAATCATTGGCGTAATAGAGGACTCCATATTTCTAGAAACTTTGCAAAGAGTTTTGCTAATAATCTTCACACAAGGCAAATAATGAGGATAATGGTGGCATTCATACAGTGCTTTAAAGTGTACCAAGCACTTCACATTTATGATTTCTGCAATATTCCTTTAGACAGGGGCTTTTCTTAGCCCTTTTCAACAGATAAGAAAATTAAAGATGAGAGTTATTAAATGGCTTTCCCAGGGTCATGTGGCAAGAAGGATCCAGGGTAAGGATAGTGCAAGTACGCTTAACCCCATCATATACATAGGGACACTGATTCGAAGTGGTTATTTGTTGTTTGTCCTTCATTCTCAAAGAGGACCGGAGACATCAGGAAGGGGATGACATGACTTGCAAATGAAATGGGTGTAAGTGAGGGAGAGCTGTTCAAAGTCAGCAGCCTAGCTTTCTTTTCCAAAGTCATCTGGGTCCACTGACAATATACAGATCAGGACGACTGGAGATTTCTCTTGTTTGTGGTCACTCAGAGAGTGTCTGAGATGGAATTCAAAGTCAGGGCTTCTGTTTCTAACTCAGAATTCTATTCACTGTACCTCTTTGTGACATTGAATATGGTAGAGAGGAAGCAAGGTGACTGGAGTGGAACCTTGTGTGGGCTATTACAGACTAAAGCAGGTGGGCAGGCATTATCCTCTGAAACATTAAGAAAGCTATAGAATATTAAACCCTGAAAGAGCTGTAGATATCTACAGATAGAAGCTGAAGCTCAGAGAGGTAAGGTGACTTGTCTAAGGCCACAACAATTATAAGTGATAAACCTGAGAGTTGAACCCTCATCTTTTGTCTCCAATACTATTTTTAGCATCATTTTGTTTTTCTCCTTTTTCTTAAGGATAACAGTCTCCTTAGCTGTCTTATAACTTGATATCCCGTGGATTTGAAGCATAGCCTGGATACCTTCCAAAGATGGAAAATCCAAAGAGAACTTGCCCTAGCAACAGTTCTAACTCTAACTTTGCTTTAAATGTTGAGTCTTCACAAGGCTCTGGAGTTGGATTACCATATCTAAATGGCAAAGATGCATAATCTGAGCTGAACTTCAATATTAGAACTGAAAGTCACTTTAAAAGTTAGATTAAATATACTCACATATACTTGCAATGATTGGATTCTGGGCTTTTGGAATTCCAGCAGTGATTTTCTTTTCTTTTCAGTTCTATTTTCTTTTTTTCTCTCCTCCTCCTCCTCCTCCTCCTTCTTCTTCGTCTTCTTCTTCTTCTTCTCTGTCTCTGTGTGTGTGTGTGTCTCTCTCTGTCTCTCTGTCTCTCTCTCTCCCTCTGCCTGTGTCTGTCTGTGTGTGTGTCTCTCTCTTTCTGTGTGTGTGTGTGTGTGTGTGTGTGTATTCTAGGAGCCATAGTGGATTGAGTGCCAAGCCCCAAGTTCAAGTCTGTCCTCAGACACTTACTAGCTGTGTGATGCTGAGCAGGTCACTTAACCCTGTTTGCCTCAGTTTCCTCACCTGTAAAAATGATTTGGAGAAGGAAATGGCAAACCACTGCCATATCTCTGTCAAGAAAACCTCAAATGAGGTCACAAAGAGTCAGACACAACTAAAAAATGAACAACAAATTCATAATCTACTTCACCCCAATAAACAGCTGGCCACTCTGGCTAATGAATAAGTACTGTCTTAGCTCCAAACTTCACTTTATCAATAGGCTTTGTTAGCATGGGAGGTTTTTTTGTTTTTGCTTTCTTTGTTTTTAGGGGGCAAGGTCTACCTGCACATTTGATTGAGTTACAGTCTGCTATGAAAGAAAATCATCATTTGGCCAAGGTCACTGCAAAGGATTCCGCTTCACTTGGTAAACCAGCTAATATGTAAGTTCTGTGACCGAACTCTGATCCCCCAACCAGGACAATCCTCTGGAGGAAACACAGGCTTGCACACACACACACACACACACACACACACACACACACACGCACACGCACACGCACACACACACACACACACACACACCCTATTTAAGCACTCCTCATTCCCTAGCCAAATTCAGCTTTCAGACAGGTAATATCTCTGCTTCTGTCTCAGATAAAAACATATGCTCTCCCTATAGGAGAGCTGAACTAGAAATAAACAGAATGCTCAGAATTCAGGAGGCTGATGTCAGGCACATCACCCCAGAAGCTCATTTGTGGTTTGTGGTTCTTGTTGTTGTTGGGGAGTCCTGGGAGTTTAAGGACAAGGAAAGGTTGGTTTAGGTGGTTGGGAATTATTGCTTTGGGATGCCCAGGACTTTTGTTTGTTTGTTTTTCATGCATGAACTCAGGAAAGATTGTGGTAGAGATGACAGCCTGGGAATTTATTCCAAGACACTATTATGACTACTACCATGAGCCCCACCATTTTTCCTTATAAATTAGAACTGGCTTAAGAATCTGACTATTCCTCTGTTATCTTTGGGCATGCTCTCTAAGCTCTACTTTCCTCATATGTTGTATTTAAACTAAATAACTTCCAAGGACTTTATATCTGGGTTCTATACCTATGGGAAGCTCCCAGTGGTGATTTCGATTGCTTGCACATGCATTTCCCCCGGACACGATGGAAACTCGTACACTGCGGTGACTTTCATTCTTTTTGGTATCCTCAATACCTAGTACCATATTTGACATAGTAGGCTCTTAATCAATGCTTGGATAGATAGCACGGTAAAAGAGTGGTAAAAGAAAATAATCTTGGATTTAGATTGAGTGAAATACAGAGAAGTCTCAGCAATTAGGAACCCAAGGCCAGGGCTAGGGGAGGTGGAGTGACAGATGGGAAGCCGGGCTTGAATTGTTTTGGAGACAAGGCAAATTAATCCTGGAGGGATAAAGTGATTTGACTAGTGAATATCAGAACCAGGACTGGTGAGCCCATGGCTTCTGAATCTCAACCCCAGAACTCTTTTCACCAACTAAGATTTTTTTTAAATAAGATAAATAAAAGTTTTAAGAGTGTACACTTTGGTGCTATTTCCATTATGCACACATTTTATTTTAACAAGCCTTTGGCACGCTCTTCATCATAGACAGATGATGACAGTATGGTACTGTCAAAATGGATTTTTTAAAGTCAAATTGATAACGTTGTAACAGTTGATACCATACATTATGATTTTAATCTGTCAAACCATCTCCCACTTCCTGGAATAATTAAAAATAAATATCAAACCTATAGCAATTTCAATGTGGACTGGTTTTTCTTTTTATTCATCTGCTTCTGTGTTCTCCTTGACAATATTCAGTTCTAAAACCTGAAGTGAATAAATAGATTTAACTTGGAGCATAGACCTAATAAACTGATTCCAAGTCATCATGTCTATCTACAGAATACTATTATGGGAGTACATATATCCACACACACACACACATTTTATATATCAAGACCTAATTCAAGCACGCCATTCTTCTTTTATTCCTCCACAATACAAATTTCACTCTGACTTGGGTTTCCAACAGTGGTGACTGACTAATCTGAGCCTTCACCACTCTCTTGAAAAGTCCCTTTTGATTAAAGGTATTGGTTTATGACAAACAACAATATGACAGAGGGATTTGGGACTAGGGACAAGTAAAATGCCATTTGTCCTATAGGTGAGGTGAACCTAGGATTTTGTTAATATCATATTCTAATCTCTGACCTAACTGACCAGTATGAACATGAGAGAAAATTGTCAATTCTCTGACCATGTCAATGTCAATGAGATACTATCCCTCTTTCCTCTTCACCCCCATCCCATTAAGTTGGGTGTGGTGTTAGTAAGAGGGAAAGCTAAGCAGACAGAAAATTATCATGAGAAGAGGTGGAATACCAGCTTGGGAAATTGGATGGGTTGCCAGAAAGACAAGAATCTGGCATTTGGAATCTCGTTCAGCAAAGAGCCTTGAAACAGAATAAAATGGGCCCCATTGCTGAATCCAGTTTTCTATTTCTTAATTCTAGTCATTCACGAAGAATATATTTGCTTTGTTCTGGGTCATTTACTTTGAGTTAGAAAGTTATAAAACATGAATTGGTAAGGGGCTGGGGAGAGTTCAGACGTCTATGAGTATTTTTAAAAGAGGCCTAGTTTGTGGTGGGACGTGGCAATATCCAAAACCATCAGGAACAGAATTAATTCAGCCAAAGTAAGTTGGAAAAGCAATGCAACTTATTTGTCACTTAGGACGACAAATTAACCAAATGATTTTTTATGCCTTTTAAAGTATTTTTGAACTCTTGCGTAAGTATAGTAAATTTTAAAACATGTTTCCTCATTAATTTTCAATTTTTAAATGCATATTGTACAGAAGAGTTTTAATCATGTGGGGAGGCCTCTTCATGGAACGATTTTGTGTGTAAGAAGAATTGTACTGATTATAGTGAAGTGAAACAGGTTTTATTCATCTCGTTTGTCATCGCACTGATTGCCAGCTCTTTGCCAACTTCTTGACTTTCGACATAGATCATCCCTTGGTCTAAAGAAATGGAGAAATGGGGGTCTAGAACCAGAAAGGTGGCTGCATTATGATTGTACGTGGAATCCCTGGGGAATCGAGGAAACAAACCAAATCAATGAAGGCCTTGGAGAAAGTGAAGCACATTTAAGGAACGATGAGCATTCAGTCAGCTCTCAAGGGCCATCATGCATGTACTGCTGGGCCATGCCAGAGAAATGATGGGTACAAACACTTCAGTACAAAGCCTTCAGTAAGCTTGTTACCTTACGGAGAGTTATAAAGCAGAGGACTCAGGGAATGCATAGTCTACGCCATTAGTTCTCAAAATGTTTGATCTCAACAATGGGCATCCCTGCACTTTTCAGTTCTCAGGGCCCTTTTGAATCATACAAAGTATTGAGGACACATGCCCCTCCCCTGCAAGAACTTCTGCTTATGTGAGCTATATCTATTGACCATTTACCTTGTTAGATATCAGAAGGTCTTATTATTATGAAAGTAGCTCTGATCTAGCATACCTCCTGCAAGGGACTCAGGAATCCCCATGGGTTCACAGAGCTCACTTTGAGAATCACTGATACATAAGGTCCAGATAAGTCATGTGACTTGCCAAAGGTCACACAGGCGGTAAGTAGCAGGACAAGGATTGGAACTAAGGAGTATCCGCCTTCTCCTAAGAGCTCCTTGCCATCTGGATTGTTCTTGTTTTCCCCTCATTTCCATAGCAATTATGGCACATAGGAAGCACTTCATGAAGGCTTTCTGATTGATTGATTGATTCTTGATTCCAAGTCCAACACTTTCCCATGATGTCATCTGGTGCTCCAAAACCAAACTCATTTTGTTTTTTTTTTTTCTCCTTTATTTTCTTCATTTTTGCTTTTCTGATTTTCAATTTACTCCACTCCTCTGCCTCTTGGAATCCCTAGCTTCCTTCCAAACTCAGTGCAAATGTCAACTTCTCTAGAAAACCTTTCCTGATCCTCTCAGCTGCTAGAGACTCCCCAGTGAAACATTAATGTGTTTCTACTTTGTACCTATCTGTACATGTCTAGGGGGCAGCTAGGTGGTATAGCGAATAGAGCACTAAGCTTGAAGTCAGGAAGCCTCGTCTTCCTGGTCCTGGGCAAGGCACTTAATCTGGTTTACCTCAATTTCCTCATCTGTAAAATGAGCTGGAAAAGGAAATGGCAAACCACTCCAGTATCTCTGCCAAGAAAACCCCACATGGGGTCACGAAGAGTCAGACGCGACTGAAAAATTGAACATCAGCAACATACCCGTCCATGCTGACTCCCTCACTGGAAAGGAAGCTTCTAGAGGACAAGGACTGTTTCTTTTTGTCCTTCCTATCCCCAGAAGCTGGAACAGTGCTTGGTATATGATAGAATGTAGGGGATAGAGCACCAGGCCTGGATCAGGATATGAGTTCAAATCCAGGTTCAGACACTTACTAGATGTATGACCCTGGGCAGGTCATCTAACCTGTTTGCCTTGGTTTCCCTCACCCATAAAACAGGAGTAATAACACCACCTCCCTCACAGGGTTGCTGTGAGAGCAAGTGAGATAATATTTGTGAAAGTACTTATTGTAGTGCCTGGTCCACAATAAGCATCACATAAATATTGTTCCTATCCTCCCCCCTCTCGTTATTTGTTTGGTCCAAAAAATATTTATTTAATATGTATTAACGTCCAAGATGCTATGCTAGTTACTAGAAATACAGAGATAGAAATGAAAACAGCCTCTGTCCTTGAGGAGCTTCTATTCTAATGATGGGAACAGTTAGGGAGAAACACAGCAAATAATTCAATAGAAAATATGAAATACACAATGATGTTAGGAGCACTGACAAGGGGAAAGACTAGGAAAGGCTCCCTGGAGCAGGCAGCATCAGAGCCTTGGAGTTTTGTGTTATGTTCCATGCCGGTGACACCTCCATTAACACAGATAATTAAGAGTTGACTATACATAACTAGGAGCAGATGTTCAGATGTAGAAACTCTATATGTCATTGCTAAAGATTCAACTTCGTTAATATCCATTTGCTCCCTTGCGGCAGCTACCACCCCCATACGAATAAATCCCCAATCAATTTTTAGCCCTAATCTTTCTTCTGAGATCCAGACCCATATGGTGTAGGAGAAAGTCTGGAATTGGAAATAAGCAGACCTGGATTTGAATAGCAGCTCTGCCCCAACCTGTGTGACCTTGGGAAAAACTTCTAACTTTTTTCAATCTTAGATCATAAATGTTGGTGGTTCTCAGAGGAATGTGGAAACAGCGGGAGTCTTGGATTTCTGCCTGGTAATCTACCTTAACTCATTCCTATACCAATGTGAGGGCTTTGAAAAAGATTTTGGACCTGACAGCCGGTAACAAGGCTACTCTTTCACCAGAGGACTAAAACCAAGCATTAACTTCTCAAGAGTCTGAGACTTCCTGCTACATTTCAAGAAGATTAGTTTCTATACTGCCTGTTTCTCAGAGTCATTGATTTCAAATGGATACCTTTGTCCCTAGGGCCTTCTTAACTGTGTTCTCCTGCAAAGGCCTTCATGTACCAGGAAGTTGCCAAGTCCTGAGTACTTACGGCTCATCCTCCCCACTGAAGGCCTCCTCCTTGGAACAGAGAGTCTGCTCTGGCTCGTAAGGCTAAGTCAGGGTCACTTTTATTTGGACAAATTGAAAAGAAGAGTACAGAGACACAGAGAATATTTCTGAGAAACTGAAGAATTATGAGCAAGCAGGATCTCCCAAGGCTTGGATCTCTCCACTAAGCTTGGGGATTGTCTTCTCTCTTTATCCTTCTTCTTTTATATTTTTTTTCCTTCTCCTATAGCACCCATTTGAATCCCCCACCCCAACTATTCACGTCCTACTTCTGTACTAGGTCTTTATCCAGGATCCAAATACGATCCCATTTCAACCTCACCCAAATATCTACTTCCCACTTCTCCATCAGGTCTTATCTATCTAACTCTATCATTTTCCTCCTTTTCCATATTCCTAGAGATGATAGAAACAATCAAACCCACAAATACTTATGAAGTGCCTAATATATACCAGATATTGTGCCAGGCACTGGGGATACACGTAGAAAGAATGAAACAACCTCTGATCTTGTGGACTCTGCATTCTAATTAGGGAAGCAGTTTGTATATACTTTCCAACTATATCAGAAGAGTAAAAAGAAGTGGGGTTTGGCTAGATCCCAGAGTTGACAGGGTGATTAATTTCTATTAATGCTAGAATGATCGTCTATATACAGGTTATGAAGGTATTTCAAAGCTAAAGGAAGGAGTTTCTACTTTTACTTGGAGGTGATAGAGAATCAATGATGTTAATTGAGTACTGGAGTGACATGACCAGATGTGTGCTTAAGGAAAATCACTTCAGCAGCTGTATGGAGTAAATGGAGTGGGGAGAGACTTGAGACAGGTAGACCAATGAGGAAGCTGTCACAGTCACCTGGGTGAGAGATCCTGAGGGTCTGAACTGAAGTGGAGAGAAGAGGTCAGATGGGAAAGATGTTGTAAATGTCAAATGGTGAGATTTGGCAACTGGTTGTATGCATGGGGTGAAGGAAGCTGAGGGATCATGCATGAGGCTTCCGTTATCGATGTGAGAGATTAGAAGAATGAGGTTTCATTTAAAAGAAAGGGGACATTTAGGAGGAGTGTAGGGAGCATGCAGCAAAGTTCTTTTTGATATCTCAATCTAGTATTCTTCTTGTTATCTTCCTTCTGTTTATTATCTGGATTTGTAAGTCAGATGACTGACAAATACACAAGCAATTGCACCTTTGAAAAACAGGGCTCTAATATCTCAGCCTGAAATACAGCTGACACCTTCAGCCATCTATCTGATGCCCACAAATTTTCCATCCCAGTAATATAGCCCTTGGCCACATGGTGGGCTTTGGGTGCCCCTCACCTTGCCACCAGGTGATGTATACAAAACTAATTGTATTAGTCTAACAAAAACATAATCAGTAATGACATTTTCTTGCCAAGGAGAAATTCCCAGCCAAATATAAATTATATTTGGATCACCTCTTGTTTGGGATTCTATGTACCAGGCCTGCCCTCTATTAGCAAAGATAATCAGGGGCTTGCTGTGATTCAGAATGGAGAAATAGATCATTACGTATGTGTTTTCTCAAGGCCTCCTAGAGGATATATTGGCTTACAGTACTGTATTTATCTGGTAGTGAACCCCCCTCACGCAGTTGGTTCAAATCTAGCATGTGGGCAATCAGCCCCATGTTGAGAGACACCACACTTCAGTGAAGATGCCAGAGATGTAACAGGTCTAATTTTCTTGCCAGAGAACCAAAGAAGGAAGAAGACTGTTGAGGAACATATAGCAAAAATGGACAACGACTTGGGCCCACAGTTGGATGGGGGGAGAAACATGGTCTAAGTTGCTTTTGTGAAATTGCACATCTCCTTTATGGACCACAAGCTTACAAGCTTTCCATGAAAGCGAAGGCCCATCTTAACGATATGAACATTGTACTGGGGACACTTACTACCTGGAATCAAAATGTGAAATGCCTTAGCCTTTGAGAGACTAAAGCTGGATATGTCTAAAACAGCAAAGGAAAGCTCATAGCGGGAGTGAGCGGGTTACATAACACATTACCAACAAGAAACTCCCACCTGCCCCCGAAAAAGAAACAGAAGTAAAAAACAAAGTCAAGAATCGTATCAAGAAGAGAATATGGGTTGTTCATAGGATAATAAATAGCGATGATAATAACTAACGTTTATATTGCATTTTACAACGTTCAAAATGCTTCACACTTCAGATTGCTATACAGGGTGGCCCTAAAGTCTGGACACATAGGCAAAAGAGCAAATTTCGAAATATTTGGAATATTAATAGACCTTAGCCCCCTTGACTTCTTTTTCTGGGGAATGCTAAAGGAGAAGGTGTACTCAATGAAAATCAGATGCGACACACTTGATTGAACACATAAAGAGTGAATGTGCTAAAACTGACGACGATGCGGCTTTATTGCATTGGGTTCATGTGAATCTTACAAAGCGCATCAACCTTTGCAACAGAAATGTTGGAAATCATATTGAAGATGTTATTTGTTAATATTCCAAATAAATAAAATTTTGTTGAAATTTTCCTTCATTTCATTTTTTGAAAATATGCATTTTTGCCTATGTGTCCAGACTTTAAGAACACCCTTTATTATCTCATCGGTTCCTCTGGGAAAAACAAAACAAAACAAACAAAGACACTGTGAAGTAGGTATTATAATTATAGCCACTTTTTACAGACAAATAAACCAAGTCTGAGAAAAATTAAATGATTTGGAAACATAGCTACCAGCATCTTGCAACTGTCGACTGTCTGAGGCAGGAAGAGAATTTCATTTTTCCTGACTCAAAATCTGGGATTTTAACTATTTCTCATTGACAAGAATGAAGGATGATAACAAGCACATAGTACATGCTTAAAAGAATCTTACATTTTTGGGTGGTGATTGTGTCAGTAATGGAAGGAATGACATGCCAAAAGTGTCCGTGGGGTTTCAATGCGCTCATGCTGAGAACTGTGGGTAATCCAGCAATATCTGAATCGACTCTTGTGTCTCCTGTTAGACTGGTGAATTCCTAAGGACAGTGACTTTTTTAGCCTGTCATTGTATCCCCAGCCTTAACAGTGTCTGATGTATAATTGGTGCTTAAAAAATGCTTGTTAACTTGACTCTAATCAGTCAGTGAACATTTTTTAATCACTTACTGTATGCCAGGTACTACATTAACACTGTGGATACAAATATGAAAAAGAAAGGCAGTCCTCTATCTCAAGGAGCTTATAATTTCATTGGGAAAAGAAAATACAGAAAAGGAAGTTGTAAAGGGGGAAGGGGCACTAGGGGTGCCTGGAATGAGCATGTGGGCATAATTCTCCTAGAACTGAAACCAAGCAGTGCAGCTATTGGAAAAAGAAGAGCTACCTGAAAAATTCTGAGATGTTATAAAGGACAGCTTTGGGAGGAGTATATTGCTCTATCCTCCAGCCCTCCACTCAGAAGTGACAGGCAACTGAAGATGAGAAGGTGTTGAGTACCTAAAGCTGAGTCAGTCTGAAGGAGAATGAGGTTTTGAGGGATGAACTTATCCTGGGGAAGGCATATTGTTCCTGGAATCTGTCCCTATGCTTGTTAGATTGACTTCGTCAAAAGAATACTAAACTAGATTTTAGGACTGAATCCAACCTTCCTTTTAAAATGCTCAAAATGAATAATTTTGACTAAATGTTTTTGTATAAACAAAGCCAATACAGCAAAGATTAGGAGGGAAGCAGAAAATTTGGAAAAAAAAATCTTTACAACCAGTGCCTCTGATAAAGGCCTCATATCTAAAATATACAGGGAACAGAACCAAATTTATAGGAATACAAGTCATTCCCCAATTGAGAAATGGTCAAAGCACATGAACAGGCAGTTTTCAGAGGAAGAAAATAAAGATGTCTATAGGCATATGAAAAAATCCTCTATATCACTATTGATTAGAGAAATGCAAATCAAAACAGTTCTTAGGTACCACATCTCTCCTGTCGGATTGCCTAACATGACAAAACAGGAAAATTATAAATGCTGGAGAGGATATGGGGAAATTGGAATATTGTTACATTGTTGATGGAGTTGTGAACTGATCCAGCCATTCTGGAGAGCAAAAGGGCTACAAAAATGTGCATATCGTTTGACCCAGTAATGCCACTTCTAGAGCTATATCCCAAAGAGATCATGCAAGTGGGAAATGGACCCATATGTACCAAAGTATTTATAGCAGCTCTTTTTGTGGTGGCAAAGAATTGGAAATCAAAGAGATGCCCATCAATTGGAGAATGGCTAAGCAAATTGTGGTATATTAATGTAATGGACTACTATTGTGCAATAAGAAATCAAGAATAGACGGACTTCATTATAACCTGGAAAGACATATATGAACTGGCGGTGAATGAGGGGAGCAAGACCAGGAGATCATTATATGTTATCACAGACACACAGTATCTGTAAGGACTAACTTCGATAGCCTTGAATCGACTCATCATTGCAAAGTTCAAAGACAGCTCCAAAGACACATGATGGAAAAAGCTATGCACATCCAGAGAAAGAATTATGGAGTCTGAATGCAGATTGAGGGAAACCATTTGCTCTTTTTTTCTCTTCTTTTTTGATTTTATTTCTCCTTTCTCATGATTCATTCCATTGGTTATAATTCTACTTTACAACTGGACTATTATGTAAATAAGTTTAATGCGAAGGTAAATGTATAACCTATATAGGATTACATGCCATCTTGGGGGGGGGAGGTGGGAGGAGAGGGAGGGAGAGAAAATTTGGAACCCAAAAACCTGTGGAATGGATGGTCGTAAACTAAAAAAAAAATAAATTTATTGAAAAAATGCTCAACATGATACATCGAACTGGTACCACCACTTCCTAGGCCTGTGACCCTGGGAACTTATTCAACTTCCTGGTATCTCTTTTTCTTCATATGCAAAATGGTGACATACTGCCTAGTCTGTCCTATTTGTCATACCTATTCATAGGGTTTAGAAGAAGAAATTGTGAACAATAAAGAATTCTCTCTCTCTCTCTCTTCCTCTACATATATGTGTATATATGTGTATATATATATATATGTATGTGTGTATATATATACACATATATATACACACATGTATTGTATGTATGTGTATGTACATATATGTATATCCATAGGTAGATTTAGATCAATCAATAAATAATTGCTATTACTTTAATTTTCCTGCTTGACCTCACTTAGGATTTTATGCTTTCTTATACCACTTGTGAATGCCATTTAATTGTGCTTTTGTTTCTTTTGCATACATATCGTTAGAGTCGTTTTTATTAAGGCGTACTGTCGGCAGATAGGGACTCTTTCTCGATATTTTGTCTGTAGGTGGTTGTTTTGGTTGTTGTCCTGTTCTTTATGTTTCAGCTCCCAAACAAAATGTCTGGCTCATAGTATGTACTTAGCAAATGATTGCTCAATTGAATTACATAGTGTCATATCTCCCACTAGACTGGAAGTTCAGTGAGGGTAGACTCTTTATGTTGGCTAACCTTTTACTTTCTCCAGCGTCCAACACAGTGTTTTATTCAGATAAGATGTTGTGTTTGTCCTTCATTTTCAAAGAGGACCATGACATCAGGGAGATGATGACATGACTTGCAGTTGACTTTGATTTGAGTGAGGGAGGGCTGTGCATAGTCATCAGCCTCACTTTCTCCTCCAGAGACATCTGAGGTCCAGTGACCAGATATTCATCAGGATGCCTGGAGATGGCCCAGAATGCAATGGGGGACCCTGGTTCTTTTAGGCTAAGGTCTTTTTAGGTTTTCACTTTGGGTGAGATAATGTCCACTCAGTAAAAAGGCTTCTTTAAGAACTGAGTCAAGGGATGGTTCCTTTATTAAAATAAATAAATTAAAATCAGACTGGGAGGGGAATACGTTCAGGGTTGCTGGACAAAAGAGAAACGGTTAATCTTTATACCCATTCTAAGCCAGGAGGGCCTAAAATATAGCCATTAAGTGGTGCTTGGGCAGGGACCTATTGTGGTCCAATCTATGAGCTCCAGAGTGAAATGGGCAGGTAAGTGGTGCAGTGGACAGAGCACTGGGCTTGGAGTCAGAAGGACCTGAGTTCAAATCCAGCCCAGCAATTCAGATAAGATGCATGCTGAATTGAATTGTCCTGGTATTATTATCATAGTACTAATTGCCTGGGATAAAGAGGTATTATTACTGCAAAGTATTTTTGACATTTTACAGAAAAGGATACTGAAGCTGAGCAGGATTAAGTGACTTGCCCAGAATCCCACAGCTACCAAATGTCTTAGGCAGGACTTGCGCTCACATTTTCCTGACCTCGGGTCTGTCGTTCTGATGCCATATTGGCAAGCTTATGTGTAGTCTGATCCTATGGCGCTATCTTTAATACACGTATTAGACACTGACACTCTGAGTATGCTCTAAATGCTTGAGTTTTCTCACTTCCATTGTCTGCTTGTTATTATTATCTTGGGAAGGGTGAGGAGCACTACCTGATGTTTTTTCTATCACTTGGAGACATTTCAAGATAAAAATTGGATTTTTCTCCCCAAAAGTTGCCTTCAAGTAGCTGAGTGTTTGTGACATGGAAGAAGATATGGCTTTATTATGTCAGGCTACATTTAAAAATAGGAGACATGGTGGAAAATTACAAAGATTAAAATTTGTATTTGATGCCAGGAAAGACTTACAAACAAGTAGAGCAACTGGGAGGCTTTTTACCTCCTCCTTGGAGATCTTTAGACAGAGGCTTAGAGATCTTTTGTAGGCCATGTAGTAGAGGGAAGTCCTCTTCTGATGCCTGGGCCTGGAAGGTCTCTGAGGTCCTTCCCAACTCTGATACTATGTGATTCTCTGAAATAGAGATTTCTTACCTTTGTCAGCCTTTCCTCTTATTCGAAGTGTCTGACAAACTCAGGAAGTGGTACTGCCATGTTCCGTTTGTTTGATGTGAGAAAACTCTTCTTTCCTTCCTTAAGCCCCTCCATTCTGTGATATTGACTGATTTCTTGATCTACATTGTCAACACAGGGGCTGAAAGTATGGTACAAAGGCTACCGGGATCACTTGGAGCTGGTCTAGCCTTGACTCAATGCCTAAAAGGATGCCAGCCACTCCATTTCTTTCTCAATCATTCCTTTCTAAAGTCCTTGGAATAATTCCATGAAGGGAAAGCCTTTCAAATAAAATTGATAACGGATCTTGGTTGCTGACTCCTTGTGCCCCTAAATGTAAGGAAAGCGGGCTGCAGGCTTAACATTAATAAAAGTTGTGTTTACACTGTCAGGAGTGGTGAATAGTTTTCTGAGAACAACCAGTATGAGGGAAGGTAATAGTCAGTTAATAGAATGAGATCGGTGTTTAGCACCTAGTGGGCGTCTAGGGGCTAGAGATACTTACACACACAATTTGTCAGGTAATGTGGTAAAATACAAAGCTTGGATCTTCAATCAAAACTCTTTGCTTTGTGAACTACCAGTCTCAGAGCTGCTCCTATCTTGGTCACTGCCTTTTCTCTGGATAAGCCAGACTTCGCTGCTGTTATTAACAGTCTCATATGTAAAAGGTACATTGGGATATGTCAGTAACATGACACTTCTATCAACATCCCTGACACTGCAGGTTAAGGAAAGATCACTCCTTAATGAGGATTGTCATTTTTATTTGCAAAGATTAGCAGTAGAATTAGATAGGAAGACTGTTTCAAGATGAGGTTGTTGGAGAAATGTGAATCTGAGTTAGATCTTTAAGGAATGCTTTTGTTCTTTGCGGAGGGGCGATGAAAACTCTACATTTAGTCTTATCAGAGTGCAAGTTTTGCCTAGATTTACAGTTTTCCTTTCGAGCTGCCATGTGGCCTTCCAGGTTCTCATGAAGGGGTGACTTGAAGAGGAGGAAGTCTTGAAGTTAATGACTGCCAATAAGCCCAGGAAGGCTGTAAGACCCTCCCAACAGCCTCTTCTTAGGGAGTGAGAAGAAAGAGCAACATTAGAAGCAGGATTTCCTGGACCATGGGATTAATTTCTTTTGCTAGATCTTTTTATTGGACCTTTGTACTTGTCCCCAGATCCGGTGGATGATAAATAACTGGGCTGTCCAGCATATGTGGATAGGGCATTTCTGACTACTTGCCTCCATCAGTGATGGCTAAGTTTTTACGGTCTTTGTAAGGGAGGAGGTGTCCCCATCATGAATTTTTAGGGATAGTGGCTGGAGTTAGGGGTGCAGTCTTTGGCCATGAACTGAATCGGTAAACATGAGGTTTGAATCTTCAACTTGGTTCTCAAATTAAGTTGTAGTTGGTGAATTTAATCAGGTAGAAAATTAAATGGGTTAAGGACATAGATTTAAAGCTGGAAGGAGCCTTGAAATTTAATGATCTCACTTTATAAATTAGGAAACTGAGGCAGAAAGATGTAAAGTGGCTTGCCCTGGGTCACACAGCTAGTAAATGTCGGAAGCGGGATCTGAATCCAGATTTTCCTGACCTTTTAGCTCAGTACCAGCTCCACTACAATATGTTGCCTCTCAGTTTTGAGCTAGAAAGGAATTCAGAAGTGAGGTAGTCCAAAGGCTTCATTTTACAGATGAGTAAACTGAGAACAAAAGAAGCAAAGTTGTTTACCAAAGGTCATACAGAACATAGAAAGTAAATAATAAGCCATGGGTAGTGTCACACAGCTATATCCTCTGCTATTAGGAAGGTCAAGTGTGGGGATTGTTTGAGTTTGCAAGATTCATTAGGGTTAAAGGGATCTAAATGGTCTCTGGAGCAACGGGCTTGGAGTCTGGAAGACCTGAGCTCAAATCTGTC
>CM053625.1:315954470-315975659 GCA_028646595.1 Phalanger gymnotis
AGGTCACGTTTGAACTCGGGTCTTCTCGACTCCAGACCCAGAACTCTCTCCGTTGTGCCACCTAGATGGCCATCTATTCAATTACATTTCCACAAATAACCATGCTTATCCTTGGTACTGTTAGGGTTAGGCTTACCTTCTCCCAATGGGATGTATCTCAAATACATCCCATGCTTTTTGATAGATGGATGGATATAGATGCTGGTAGACAGATTTTTCCCTTCTGGGAGTCCCTAACATCTATGAAATTCCAGGTCACAGGAAGAAAAAAAGGTGGGGGGGGGATGGTTATCAACACAGGCCCTTGAACATTAACAACCAGTCCCCAGATAAGTAATTCTTGCTTTCTCCCACGTATTCTGCATTTTGTTAAGGAACCATAAGGAGCATACCAAATTAAAAACCTTAAATCTGGCCGTAAGGGGCTTTTCTTCTGGCAGGGGGAGAAAAACATTATTGTAATACAAAAGAAAACGAAGGTTTTGAAGGTAAACTAGAAATAGAAGACAAATCGAGTCTCTTCAGTTTAGCATCTATGGCCCTTCCTGGCCTGGCCCCAGGGAGGCAGATAAGTTGATATAGCTATATGTACATATTAACATGTGTATATATTTATATACAAATGTGAGCATGTTTACACATATATATATATAGATATATATAGATATAGATATATATGCACTTATGCACGTACACATACAGGTACAGATATAGAAATAAATCAATATCTACAAATCCTGACTCTGTGCCAGCCATAGAGCTGAGTTAAATAGCCTGGAATTACACTGACGCAGCTCTTTAAGATTTGTCAGACGCTGTCTCCTTACTAACTTACTCAGTCCTGCCAAAGGTCTTGTGAGTTAAGTGGTATTATTATATCCATTTCACAGATGAGTAAAGAAAGGCTGAAGAGCGGTCAAACTACCTGCAATTGCATGGTAGTTTAGTTTGAGGCAGCATTCAAACATCTCTCCAGACTCTAAGTCCATCACTCCACTTTGTGTGATGAGCGCACACACACACACACACACACACACACACACACTCATACACATAGACACACATATGTTACACACACACATCTATGTTTGGAAGAAATAAAAAAGAGCCTTGTTTTCTAGAATCTTCCCAGAGGAGAGACTTGAGCTGAATTTCCATGGCTGGGGCAGGGAGGGGGGAGTGGTATTCTAGGCGGGCAAGTAGTCACATATGGTTTCATTATACAAGGAACCTTGAAGATCATCTGGTCAAAAACCCCTCATTTTATCGGTGGAGAAACTGAAGCCAAGAGAGGTTACGTGGCTTCCCAAGATCACTGGGACAGCGATGAGCAGAGCCATGATTTGAATCTGTACCCTTTGACTCTGAATACACAGATCTTGCTCCTGTATACCCTATTGCCAAAGAATACACCATGATTAGGGACAAAGTGGGGCTTGTGGAGAGGCTCTCATGTGCCAAGGGATACCACCTAATCAGGGGAAGCTCCAAGGAAATTAAAGCCCTTGAGAAGCAGAGGAAGTCTAGATAAAGCCTGGCAAGGAGCTCGGCAGGCAGGTGGAGGAAGGGATGAACACCCCACCTCGGGCTGGCAGGAGCAAGATGGATGACAGTGAGATGGACTGAAATTCTCTCTACAACAGCAGAGTCCGAAACAAAGCCGAACTGGCTGCTGCAGACCAGGGCTAGGTGGCAGAAGTTCGTTAAACTCTGGCTGGCCTTCTGGATCTACTGGACCCTTCCCCACTTCTCTTGGGCTCTTAAAGGGTCAGCAGGACACCAAACCTAGAATCCAAGTGGACTGGGCAGCATTAACTTGGCAGACTACGATCTGGAATCCAAGGGGCAGAGGCCTTAGAAAAGTGAAAACACATTCCAATCGCCTCTCCTAAGTGAACTTCTAAGCATGAAAATAAACTAGGATTTCTATATTGGGAATTCTGTTTATTTCCTGAAACCAACTCTCTTCCTATGCATGTGTCTAAGAGCAATTGAGATGCCACTTGCTATCTGCAAACAAAGAATTACTGATATATTGCTCAGGGCTCTGCTGTTGAACCCTCTTTGCTCTGACTTCGCCTGGGGACATACGCTGATCTGCCACTGCCAAGGGTTGGTGGTTTTGGAAGAATTAGCTGTCAGATCTGAGTGGCTGAGAGGCCTTTTGGGGAGCCAGAGGCATGTCAGCTGTACAGATGGTGAGGAAGAGGTGGGAAAGGCTGGGCAGGACTGAATATTGCTGGGAGCAGGGAAGCTCACTCCCCAACCTCTCTGTGGTACATGTGAATGTTTGCACATGGACATGCCTTCCTGTGCATGAACTCATGCCTCTGTGCATGTATTCGCAGAGGCAGGGACTGTATCCTTCTTAATCACCACATATCCCCAGGACTGAGCACACAACCATACACTTAGTAGGTTCTTGTGAAGTGTTGAATGAACCCACAGATATTTGTGGCCACACAAAGGATGGGGGATGGGGGTGGGGGATAGCTAAGTGGTTCAGTGGACAGAGTACAGGGCCTGAAGACAGGAAGACCTGAGTTCAAATCCATCCTCAGACACTTACTACCTGCATGACTCTGGGCAAATCCCTTAACTCTGTTTGCCTCAGTTTCCTTATCTGTCAAATGAGCCGGAGAGAGAAATGGCAAACCATTCCAGTATCTTTGCCAAGAAAACCCCAAATGGGGTCAAGAAGGGTTAGACCTGACTAAAAATTACTCAACAACTACAACAACAAGAAGGAAAAGTTAATACACATAAAGGGAAAAAAACTGAAACTAAAACAACCCTAAGCAGTCTTTGGCTTTGTATATAGATCAAAGAAATTCGGGAATGTGTCATTGATTGGCTGCGTGATCTTTGGGCAGACCAGTTTCCTCTCTCATTCTCACTTTCTTCCAAAGTCACTCCTCTTTACATCACACTCCATTGCCTTTTCAAATAAATATGTACGTACATGTAGACACGTATATTCACACATAAGATTTATGCAATACTTTAAGGCTTCTATAGCACTTTACTTTTATTATCTCTTTTGATGTCTCAAAACAACCCTGCAAAGCAGGTGCTGTCATTATCTCCTTTTGTGGAAACTGAGGCTGACATAAGTTCAATTTCTGGCCCTGAGTCACAAAGTTAGTATATGACTGAAGCAGGGTTCCGCTCAGTGCTTGCTTCCTCTCAGTCTAGCACTCTGTCTACTGTGCCACCTGATTTTATCCATGCTTATCTCTGTCTGCATTTTGGTCACTTTGTCATGGACTCTACCTCTTCCAAATAGAGCCCTCCCTCAAAACCAGGAAGCACAACCAAGCAAAGCCCAGTCAGCACACTGGCTTGGTCTGACCATGTCTGTCTCTCCCCCTCCTACCTATCTGCTGAGCAAAGGAGGTGGGCTTCAGCAGCGTCTTCTGGATTCCTAGCTGGGCACTAAGACGTCCGATGTTTCTCAGCGTTGATTTCTGTTGGATTATTCCTACACTGCCCGGGAAAGAAGAGGCTGGTTCCAGTAAGAGACTGCCGGTCGTGCTAGGTGGGGAGAAGAGGCCGGTCTAGAGGAGACTATTTTGTGCTGTTGAGAAACAACTCTTGGTTAGGTGAGAAAACGCTATGATTTGGGTGAAGTCTTGCGTCAGAGCTGACCTGGGATGCCATTTCCAAGTGGACAAAGTTTGTCTTTCCCAGTTGTCCCCAAATGGGCGAAGGTATGTTCTGCTCAAAACAACCCTGCGACATAGGTGCTGTCATTATCCCCTTCTTTGGAAACTGAGGCTGACACAAGTTAAATTTCTTTCCCAGGGTCACACGGTGATTGAGGCAGGGTTTGAACTCAGGTTCTTTCCAATGTACATGTTTCTATTATCCTAAGGTGAGAACACGTCCTAATTGTATATCAATATGGTTTCCCATTCCTTTAGAATCTTCTTGTTGCTCGTAGGTGGCAGCTAGCCAATGTGACAAAAAGCTCGAATCACAAAATCTCAGTCCTGCAAAGGACTTTTCCCCACTCTTCTCGTGCAACCCCTTTATTTGCTGGATGAGAATAATGAATCCCAGAGAATTCACACGGGGAAATGAGTGGCAGACATGGGACTCGAACCCTGGCCATCTGGTTTGTTTCCCAGGTTCTTCCCATTGCACACCTTCCTATTATACTAAGGTGTGAACAGGGCCTAATTGTATTACTCATTTTGTATAAGAATCCCCTTTGAAAATGTAATGCCATAATCCAAATCTAGAGTAGGGAGAGACAGAGAGAGGAAAATTTCCCACCTTTTTGGCAGATCAGTACACTGATGAGGTTAAGTATGAAAAAGGAAAGCCTTATGATGCCCTCCAGTAGAAGGAATGTAGGTAGCTATACGCTCTGCCTAAGTCACCCTCCTTATTTCAGCCTGGAATTGGATAGAAGACGCAGGTCCGACTGTCAAATGTAGCCAATGGCAAGTCTCCTTCCTCCCTCACTTCTTTCTCCAATATTCAGAGGAACCTCCTTCCCTCTTTAGCACCTCTTTCTCAGTCTATAGTACAGAGTCTCCTGCCTCTCAGGAAGATCAGAAGATGAATGGTGGTGTTTGAAAAGTTGCTCTGAATTCCCTGAGGAAAATTGGAAGCACAAAGTATTGTTGTCCAGATTATTAATGGATCCTCTAAGGACTCATCATTTGGAATATGATGGATCCAGGTGCTGCCAATGAAGATGGATCATTTTGCCTTTCTACATCTATGTTGCCATCTTTGTTACTTGTAATTATCTCCCAGTCATTCCTGCACTCTATGCATCCAGTCCAACCAGTTCTCATCCAGTCCAACCAGAGTAGAACCATGGTTGGGTTAAAGTAAGAATTCCACCTAGGCAAGATGGTCTGGGTGGGGTGAACTTTCGGGCAAGGTCAGAAATGTCCTTGAATGACTGGGCTTTGGATGAGCAAGCAAAAGGAAGATCTTTGGGTCCCATATTCAAACTGGTTATTAATATAATAAGAAATAATCATTTTTCTCAAGGGCAGTGTGCGGATTTTTTTGAGACATCTAATGATGACACCATTAAGGAATGTTTGCCCCATTTTCCCCATTTGGAAAGTGGCAGTTCAGGAGAACAGAAAGTAGGGCACGGAAGCTAAAGGATTCCAAAGATCATTCCCGAAATTCCTGAAAGGTTATTTTCTTTCTCCAATGCAGTGTGCTTGATGAGCCTTTATTAGGTGTCATGCGTGAAGCACTGTACAAGGCTCTGGGGATAGGGACAGAGCTGTGACTTGTAATTTCACTCGCCTAGAAAATTATCTATGAGGAACTCTCTCCTAAGTAGAATAGTATCTCTGTCACTTTTAGAGTTCCCTAGGACACCCTGAGGGTAAGTGACTTGCCCAGGGTCACATAGTCAGGACTTGACAGAGACCTGGTTGGAACACAAGTCCAATTGGTTTCAAGGCCAATATTCTGCCTCTGGCTATGGAAATATAAAGAGTGACAGTCCACAGACTTCAGGAGTTTATAATCCACATGATGGCTGGGAAAAGTTATTTGTTTATTGGAACAGGGGTTGGACTGTGTAACAGCTGGCCTAAGAGTCTAGAATACTTAGGTTCACCTCCCACATCTCACATAACCTAGCTGTGTGACCCTGGTCAAGTCACTGTGGCTCTGAAGAGCAGGGAGGAGTTTTTTCTTGGTGGCAAGTTATCTTTTTTTCAAATGCCATGGGACTAAGACCATTTGATTCTAGAGTTAGTGAAATCCAGTCTCTCAAGACCTAGTATCCTGGGTGGCTTGACAAAGAAATTAACTCATGACTACAGCACTGATGCCTTCTACTGATACCAAGCTTTTGAGCTTTTCAAAAAACATTCCCAGGGTGATATAGTAGAAAGATCATTGGGTTTAGAAATGGGGGTGCCTGGCTGGAATTCTCTTCCCTTTGTGGTCACATTGGCTTAATTAGGCCTCCTTCAAACCAGCCTAAGTATACACCCTTTCCCTGTGGCTGCTTTGATTCTGAGCAATGGTTTTTCCCGAGGCACTCTTCCCAAGGAAGTCATTTCTACTTTTTTTTCAGCTTTCTTTTCCAAACAGGTCTAGTTGACTGGGTCAATTGAAGTCAAGGTTTTCATAGGAAACTTAGGTTTTGTTTCTTTTCATAAGAAAGTAGAAATTCCACACTCTCTTCCCTGCCCTCCCACCAAATATATCTTAAAGTAAACTCTACCCTAAATAGACCTACCCTAATTAGATAACTATAAAAAGAATTCTTGTTTTTGTCTAACAAATAATCTTGTCTAACAAAATATAACAGAAAAATTGACCTGGATTTTAATTTGTTTCCTGGTTGGGATATGGCCCAAAAGTGAAAAAAAAAATGATGATGGTCATTCACTCATTCTCTCAGATGTTCCTTGTCCTCATCTGTTAAATGAGAAGGCTCGATTAGATAATCCTTGAGGTCTAAATCTATGATCCTATGACCAAATGCTACCTCTTGTCATTCCCACCTCCAATTGATACAAAGCAATGAAAGAGGTGGCTAGGAGGCTTGCAAGCCTAGCACTTGTCTGGGAATCAGAAAGACGCGGGTTCAGATCTTACCTCAGACACCAGCTATGTGACTCTCCGCAAGAATGAAGACTACATAACATTCCTCCCAGTCGTATTGTAAGGCTCACATAAGATATGCAATTTGCAAATGTTAACCATTATTAATTTTTTATTTTTATTAATGTCAACCATTTAGTAATTTTTTTATTTGATTAAGAATGAGAGGAGGAAGAAGATGAAAGAAGGCAAAGAGAACAAGGATAACTTCATATGATGAAATTGATAGAGTTAAATGTAAGTCTTACACTTGGGTTTGAAAAATCAACTTCATAATTACAACAGGGGAAGATATGGCAGCTAGCAGACCATCTGAATGCAACAGTACAGAAGTTTACACTCTTAATGACTCAATAGTATCATCATTAATAGGAGCAAAACATGAACAAACAATGATAATTGACTAAACATGGATGAATTGTGGAAATTCTAATATAATAATAATGATAATAATAATAAGTTTTAAGACATTAGGCAGCACCATAGAACATAGACTGCTGGGCTTGGAGTCAGGAAGATCTGAGTTGAAATCTAACTTTAGCCACTTGCTAGCTGTATGACCTTGGTAAAGTCATTTAACCTGTTTTCCTCAGTTCCTCAACTTTAACAAAGGTATAATAACAGAACCCACTTTGTGAGGTTGTTGTGAGGATCAGATGAGATAATATTAGTAATGTGCTTGGTGCATAGTAGGTGCTATATGCTTATTCCCTTTCCTTCCCCTTTCTCTAAATGAGGAACATGATACATGTGTCTCCTCGAGTGTCTGCCTCATCATCAGGGATAATAGAGTCTTATTAGACAAGGGCTGGGCATAATTTTGTTAGGTCCTGGTGATTTTAAGAGATGAATAGAAAGAGACAGAGATGAATATACAAGGAAAGGGGAGGGAAAGGAAAATTAGGGGAAAAAATCTCACATAATTAAGGTGCATAAGTAGACACCTATACAAACAAGGATAAGATGTAGGGGAGGGAGCAGTTGAATACAGAAATAGAATTCAGTCAACAGGGAAATAAAAAGGAAAGAGGAAGAGAAATTGGAGGCAGGATTGATGCAGAAAGGGATTAGTCTAAGTAAAATAAGTTATAATGATTTATAGCTCTTTCAGGTGGCAAAGAATGGGATGCTGAGCGTGTGTCCATAAGTTTGGAAATAAACAAGCAAGTTATCAAATGATGAAGTGGATGGTGTCAAAGAAACCTGTGAAGACTTGTATGAACTGATGCAGACTGAACAGAATCAGGAAAACACTTGATATAATAACAACAATGTGGTGAAGGCAAACAACATTAAAAAGAATTAAGAACTAGTGTCAGCATAATGACCAGCCATGACTCTGGAGGACCAGTGATGTTACCTACCACCTGACAGAGAAGCAAAGAACTTGAGTGCAGAAAGAGATTTTATTTAGACTTGGCCAGTGTAGCAATTTCTTTTGATTGCCTGGATTAATGTAACAGGGTTTGTTTTTCTTAGCTTCTTCAGCGTGGGTGGAAGGAGGTTGGGTTGGGAGAGTGAGAAGGCAGTTTCTGACTGATTGAAAACAAAATAAAATATGATTAAAAAAGAAATGGGGCTTGAGCCAGTGGAGTCAGGTTCACATCTAATTTCCTGAAATACTGAGCAAGCAATCTCTACCACCTTCCCCTCCTTTGATTGCTAGTATTTCCTGTTCGAGGCATTTCACAACATGTGGTGGACTTCCCACCCCCAGTTGTGAGGTGCATTTGCCTCACATGCCTGAGTGGATCACTAGAGAAATTCAATTGATGTTCAGTCAAATTGTCTCTGACAGAGTGGTTCTAAAAGCTTTTAGAAAGGATGGATGCATTCAGGGCAGGGGAGTTTTGTCTCGATGGAGACACTCAGCTCCTTCTGTCTATATTAAGCGTCTAATAGTGGCAGTGAGTAGAGATGACATTAAGCAAAAGTGAACACTGCTTAACTTTTTAATGTTGCTCCTCAGAACCTGAGACTGGATCTCGTTGTTTCTGTAGTCGTCGTTGATAATGTTCAGAGCTTACTTCATAGCATAGTGATGCTTCACCAAAACCCGCTCCCCACTCCTGCTCCCCTACATCCGCCACTGCTTAAAGCGCAATCCAAGACACGGGAATGTGTGGTCATGGATATTGGTGAGTTGTGGGCATCAACTTCTCAAGAAATATTTGAGGAAAAGTAATTGGGTCAGTACCTGGATGGGTGATACCTTAAGTAGTATCAGTTAAGGTATAAGTTAAGTAGTAAGTTCCCCTTCCCTGGTAGTGTTCAGCCTTTTGTTGGTTGAACTTTCAAAGTCCTTCAGAACCACAACACAATCTACCTTTCCAAAGTCATTTTACATCATTCCCCTCTCTGAACGCTAAAGTTCACTTAATCTGTATTCCTTCCTAGTCATCTCATAGGTTCTTCTATCTTTTCTGTCTGCACCACTAGCTTTCCCCTAAGTTTAGAATATATGCTCATCTAACCTTTGCCTCTTACAATCACCTGCTCTCTTTGGTAAACCCAATGGCCGGCCACTACTCCCTAGGACCAATGATGAAACATTTATTTTATCCACTACCTGATAGAGAGGTGGGTTAGCAGAGAAGGTTGAAATAAACATATTTGTACATGCTATGGTATAGATTTGTCATCCTTGACTATACTTGTATGTCGCAAGGGAGATTTTCTTTTTCTTTTTTTTTTAAATTATGATTTTTTGGGGGGGGTGGAAAGGGGATTAGTTACTAGAATACCCTTTCCTCCAAAAAAAGAAAAAGAAAGACAAAAAGGAAGATTATAGCACTTTTAATATACAAAAGGGAAGAAAAAGAGGTTCAGAAGATGACCAAAAACAAGAGGATAGCTTTGAAAATAAATGTTAAAATAAAATTTTTTAAAATTCTAATGGCACATAATAGAGTGTCGTTTCACATACAATTCTTTTTTTCTGGTTTTCTATGCTTATGGAAATTCTCACGTCTAAAGATTTTTTAAAGGGAAAGAATAAACAATAAAATTTTAAAATAAGAATCATTTTCTTCTGTTCTCTGCTCAAGTGACGGCTTAAAAATGTCCCATCTATGTTAAGTTTTTCTCTGAATCTCCACTCCTCCCCACCCAAGACTGTAGGCCTCTCTTCCCCAAAATTTTACCTTTTATTTATTTTGAATATTCTTATTTATGCATGCCTGCTATGTGCCAGGCACTGTGCTAGGTGTTGAGAGTCAAAAGTCAACAAATTAAATAATATCTAATTCAAAGGAATTTACATTCTATGAGGGAAGATAAGAGGAATATACATTAAAGGTAAGTCAAGCAGAATCATTATTCCTTCTGAAGGAATGATAGTCAAAAAAAAGGCAGAATAAATTTAGGGAGAATCAAAAGGAGCTTGATTTGGCATGTGTTGGGTTTGTGATATTATGGAATATCCAAGTAAAGATGGCCTGTAGGTGGTTGAGGAACCAGATCTGAAGTCAGAATAGAACTCTCGGCTATCTTCTGGCCTTAATTATCGTGATACCACTTTTACAAATTTCTGCCATACTATTGTGTCAATCCTTGCTTACGACTTCCTTTTCTCTGTTCTGTATGTGTTCTGAAGACAGGAGAGGGGGAACTGATGGTCTCTGTCTCTAAGTAACATAGGAGGTTTTGTCATCTACTATAAGTGTGAGGATTGGGGCTGGGAGATAAAGGAGAAAGAAAAGGTCCAGAATAGACAATGTAGGACAGAGGTCCCCAAACTGAGTTGGTCTACTGCCCCATTTTCAAAAACGAAATCACTCAGTGACCCCCTGGAAATCTACTTTCTTTAACCCTTTAATGGTTTTTTTATAATTTGTGCCATTTCAAAAAAAAGTCTAAAATTAGAAAAATACACATTTTAAATTTAATAATTTATCGTAAATTTGTGGGCATTTTTCCTGCATTGAAATTTTGATGACTTAATATTCTGTCATGTAACTGTATAATACTATATTGTAAACAAGTCATTACACACACATGTTCCTGCCGATGCATTCTGGACTTCCCTACAATGTGCCACATGCTTCCCTGCCAACACTTGCTTGTTAAGACCTGTCAGTGGATTTGACCATTGATTGGTTATAACTTGTATTTTGTGTGTTTATTTGGAAAAAAAAATAACATAATCACCACAACTTTAACTCTGTTGCACAACAGATGAAACATGAATGAATGAATGTTTTTTTTCAAAATTATATTACCTTCCCTTCTTTCCTTATTCTTCCACTGCCCTTTTATTTTTTTTATTCAACGCTCCCCAGTTGCAACAGAGGCTACTACCATCCTCCCTGGATCCTTTGAGACCCCTCTCTCCCAACCCAGGGGGCCATATTGTTCACTTTGGGAACCTCTGATGGTAGGAAATAAAATAGTCACTAAGAAGCAAAGAGAAGAATTAGTCAGCCGCTGTGGAAGTCCAGTAAAGGGAGAGAGGGCAAAAGTTTGTGTTAGGCAAAGCCAGGTAGATTTCATGTGTTTAGCTGCTCACAAACAGAATTAGAGAAGGTAGATGGTATAATGGTGGACAGTCAAGGGGGCAAGAGATTCTGGGAGGAAAAAGCAAGTGAAACACCAAAATGTCCACACATGTAGTTGGGATAGTTATGGAGGGAAGGGAAGCTAGAGTAAGGAAGACTGATTGGGAGAAAAAGGATGCACCAACAAATTCTCTACAATATTTACATGATGTTTCCCTGAATAGAACATAAGGCTTTTCTCCTTCGTTCCTTTACTTTCTTTCATTCCTTCCTTCCTTCTGTCCTTTGTTCGTTTCTTCCCCCCTTTTCTTCTCTTGTTCCTTTCTTCCCTACTTCCCTCCTTCCTTCCCTCCCTCCTTCCTTCCCTCATTCATTCCTTCCTTCTCACTTTCCTTTCTTCACTCCTTCCCTTGTTCCCTCCCTTCTTCCTTTCCCCCTGCCTTTCTTTCTTCCTTATCTCCTTCTTTTCTCCCTTCCAATCCGGAATGAGCCTGGTTTGGAGACATACTGGTGCTGCTGACTTCAGACAGATGGCTAGCTTCATAATTCCTTTGTTGGGTGAGAGAATGGAAGTGTGTGAGTACAACACTGTTACCAATGTAATATAAAAATTCATAAAATAAAGAGGCATCCCCAGGAGGAACAGAAAGTATTTTTATTCAATTGTCATGAGAAAAGGGCATCACTTCTTCTAGGACAGACTAGGAGAAGAAGGCAAATCACAAAGGTAAAGCATCAACATATATCCTATCAAAAAATAACTCCCGCCCACCCTTATCCCTCCTCTCCATTGGCTGGGAGGTGGGCTTACAATCAGGCTCGAAAAGCTAGACAAAGAACTAGGAAATCGAGTACAGCCTATCAAAAATATATCTCCTTATTCAGTAACTAGCTGCTGATGTGGCAATAATATGGCTTAAGTAAAGAGGAGGAATGAAGAAAGAGGGAGGGGACTTCCTGGAGCAGGGAACTAACAACCCATATGAGGTCCTTTTTGTTCTTATTTGGAAACAACTCTGGGCTAGCACTGGGACACACACACACACACACACACAGAGAGAGAGAGAGAGAGAGAGAGAGAGAGAGAGAGGTGCTTATTGCCCCAGGTGCCAAATTCCTGAGCATTAGGTAATCACATTCCTACAAGGTTAAATCCCAAGGTCTATTCCATCCTCTCACTGCCCCTGCTTAGTCCAGAAATAAAACTTATATTTTCTCTCCCTGTGAAGTCTTCACAAGAATTATCTCCCACTCAGAAGTTTTGGGGTGGAGCAAACACATGGGATCCTGACAGAACCATCTCACTGACTGGTGGCCTCTGAAGGCTCCCTTGCACCCCTATGATTTTCTATCACTTCTGTTCTGTAGGGTCGCCCTCGATGGCCTCAGACATCCTGTAGAACAAATATCTAGCAGAGAATGGACAATGTTACCCCATTTTTCCTTTATGTAATGTTTCTTTTAGAATATATTGGCAGCCTGCTCATGCCCTGCATGTGGTATTGCGCAGCCAGACTTGAGTGAGCTTCACTCTTCAGCAACAAGATCACAAATCATTGGTAGCATTGGAATGTTGGTATACATACATACATACACACATACATATATACAAATACACACATAAAAAACATATACGCACATATACACATACATATGTGTATATACATGTATGCATACATAGATGCATATGTACATACATACACATGCATAGTTTATAGTCAGATAAATATTTAATGAGCCCCTTAATGTGCCAGGTACTGTGCTAAACATTGATAGAAACGGAAAGAAATAAAAACAAGGACAATCCTTGCCCTCAATGGGGGCATAGCACATATAAAAGGAAACTGAAAAGTACAGAGGCAGTGTATCCAGTGAAGGGCCATGATGAACATTCTCAGAGATTTTCCAAAGCAGTGTGGCTGGTGGCAAATAGAGAGAAGCCTGAGCTGAGTGCCCTCTTCAAATAGAGGCCCTGGAGCCCATGGCTCTGCCCTACAGTCAAAAAGTCCAATCAGAGGGATAAAGGGGACTGAAGAGATGGGGGCTCAGGGACTCTGTGTGTGTGTGCAGCTATTTTTCTGTGCCCTCAGTTTAGGCTGGCACATAATAGTCCCTTAATAAGTGTTTGTTTATTGTTTCGTGACAAGATGAAAGTGTTACTGGTTTTTTAAATTTTTTTTAATGATTTGCAACATTTTTCTCCTGTGAAACCTACGAGGAGGCAAGGCAGGAATATGTCTTTCGTTTTCAATCCTTTGATTCCTCGAGTCTTGCCTAGATTACTAAGACGACTCGGCCAGGTTCACAGAACCCGAATCTTCCTGCCATGAGGCCAGCATTCTATCTGCTGGCATCATTTTTGTGAGATGATGAATCTAATCCAACCCAACCCAACCCGCTTCAATGAAACGCCTTTATCGGTGTCTGATGCCCTCTGACCTCGACCTGCCAAAACCTGTTTGTCCTTTCAAGGATCAGTTCAAACACCATCCCCAGATGTCAGTACTCTGGAAAATTCTTTGTTTCCTGTTTGGATATATGGTATGTTGGTTTATATGCAGATTTGTTTTTCCCCAATAAATGTAAACACTTTCAGAGAAAGAACACTTCTTTAGTTTTGTTTTGGATCTATATCCTAGGCACAGAGCCCAGTGCCTGGCACACAGTAGGTATTCAATATTTTATTTTTAAAATAGAATAAAATTTAGTTGAATTGAGAATGGATTTTAATCAGACAAATTAATTGTCTACATAGTGATCCTTCTGCCAGGCAACCCAAGTCCTAACTAAATAAAATGGCGGCTATCACCAAATGGTCCGGCTAATTCTGTGAATTACAAGTATATTTATGAGCAGGGAATCTCAAACTGTGCCCCTCCCCAATCAGATTGCTTTGGTTGCATAAAGGCTGCTTCATTATGAGCCCAATCCCAAATGAGCGTTTTCTCCTCCTCTAAACCCACCACTCTTCACATAGAGCAGAGAGTTGGCTCAGCTTATACAAAATAAACAAAACTGTCCAATTTGGCTAATGATTGAGTTATCTAGCAGAATGGGCCAGGAATTGGGTGTGTGTATGTTGGGGGGGGGGAGTGCGGATCATTGCTGTGGGAGAAATCCAAGAGTCCCTTCTGTTCTTTTAGGGGAAGCCTCCAAATCAGCCTTAAGAAGGAAGGGGAAAGTAAGTGCCAGGCATTTCAAAGACAATACTAGCCAGCTTTAAAATAGGCTTTGTTTACTGCCTTTTTATTGTGCTTTAGATCAAAATAACTACCATAGTAACAGCAATGAGGATAGCTCACGTTTACTTAAGTACTATCCATTGCTTGAGGGGGGCGAGGTCCACCATCTCCTCAGGTACAGGGTCTTTAATGGTGACAATTTTACATAAATTGTCTGATTTCATCCCTAAGACAGTCCTGGAGTGCTACAGGTATCAGCATCACCATTTTAAAGATGAGGAAACTGAGGTTTAGAGTCATCGATTCCTAGTCACTTAGCTACTATAAGTGTCAAGGGTTGCATTTGAACCCAGATTCTCTACATTATAGCTCGCATATTTATGAGATCAGGTCTATTGACTGCATGATGTGCTTTTTTCCCTAACATTGAGTCTACACTGATATTGCCTACACACCATTTTCCCCTTATAAAATGCATATTATCAATGTCTTTTATCTTTACATCACGTCATTTCTGGATATACCACCCCTCCCCTTATCGAACTCTCCATTGCAACAACATAAAAGAATAAAGCAAAAATTTTCAATACGGCGATTATAGTATTTCACAATCAATGCATGAAGCTTTCGAGTCTCCCTGGTCAGAGGAGAGCTTCAGCATACTGCAAGGCTGGAATTAGAGGGCCAGCTCTTGATTCATTCCCTCTGTCTCTTTGGACGAGAGAAAAGAACCTGCCATGGGAGACAAGTGGCTTTGCTAGGGAGGAAAGCAGCGTCCCTGGCCCTTTGGAGCCGACGTAATTATTTCAGTCCTCATCTTAGACGTTACATCTCTGAAATAATAGGGTCGAACTGGATCATCTCTGAGGTCTCTTTCTACATCTAGTCTTTTCATGCTACATCAGCCCATTCATCTTCTCTTCTTCAGGACCATGATTGGCTATTTCAATTGTTCAGAGTTCAGCTGCTTTTTTCCTATCCTTTGCATTTGTATTAGTAATTTTGTCCATTGTTCTTCTGTTCTATTTCTTTCAGTGTTTCTTTGATTTCCTCATTCCTTGACCCTCAGTTGGATTCCATGCCATTCACATTCTTCTAGGTCATTCAGGCCTTTATGATTTTGGAATGGTTTGTACCATGACTTCACCAACATACCCTCAAACTACTCACTAGTGAAAGTTCTTTGTTTTTTTCTTCTCTTGTTTCATACCTTCTTTTACTGACACATGCACATCTCTTTCCATCCTGTTTAGTTGTGTATGATGCTAGAGGAGAAGCCTTCCATAATGTCACTGCTCCGTTTTCCCCTTTGCTTTCCTCCCCTGGAGGAAGACTTCTGCCTTTATCAGCTGACTCCACCGAATTGTTTCAGGTGATATTTTAGTGAGACCTGAAATGGCATCACAGAGCGCCAGCAGCTATTGTAAAGGTGAATTTCCCATTGCTTTAATGAGAAGGGAAGGTTTTCGGGTGGGGGGTGTTCTTTCTTTCTTTTTTCCAAGAGCGCCCCCAGACTTGACCATAAAAGGGACAGCATCTTATTCAGTGATGACTTTAAATGTATTTCAGGGCCCTCGGCTAATATCCAGGGAGGAAGTGAATAAAGAGAGGCTAATCTTCACAGAAAATGTAATTAAGAAAGAAAAGGGACCTACACAAATGGTCTCATGCCCCCCCACCCCACCCCCCACGCCCAAGAAGACAAAGAAACACAGACAGTTTTATGCCAGTGTGGATATTATCAGTTTTTATTCTAGCCAGCCTCATACATGGTCTTTGAGGTACTTTGCCCATGAGGATAAACAGAAGCAGACCTTGCTTGTAATGCTAAGAAGTTATCACCTGCAGAATCAGAGATTTAAAGCTGGAAGGAAGCTCAGAGGTCGTCTGGTCTTCCTTAGTTTTGCTTTGTGGTTGTTCAGTAGTTTTAGTCCTGTTTGACTCTCCTTGACCTCATTTGGGGTCTGCTTGTTGGAGATACTGAAGCAGTTTGCTATTTCCTTTTCCAGCTCATTTTACAGATGAGGAAACTGAGGCAAACAGGGTTAAGTGACTTGCCCAGGAAATGGCAAACCTTTGCAGTCTTTGCCAAGAAAACTCTAAAGGTGATCACAGAGTCAGACATGACTGAAAAGCGATGGAACAACCGAACAATGATAACCGCACCCCGCCACACACACACACAGATGAACAATTAGAAATCACAAGATTTGTTGGTGGATTGCCTAGAATTAAAATTAAATAATAAATGAAAACGGCAAGATTCTCACCCAGGTCCTCTAACATGAAACTGAATCCTTTCTCTCTAGGGCCATACTGCCTCCCTTCCTGTATACTAGGATGTCATGGACACTAGGAAGATGCCTCTGTTTCTGCCCCAAACTCCTCCATGTATTCGCTAAGTGGATATCCCTTTCAGAACCTTTCCTTCCACAGTGAGAGATAAGGATAAAAATGCCGTTTCTCTGTGCAGGGAGAACCCAGAGATGGACATTTCTGCAGGGGGGTAACAAAGGTAACAGTAGCAAGGACAATAGTGAAATGAACAATGAAATTTACAATGAACTTTACAAAACACTTTATAAACACTGAACATCGGAGACTCATTACAAACCTGTGAGGCGGATAATATCGGTTTGTCTCTATTTAACCGATGTAGAAATTGAGTCTCAGAGAGAGAGAGTCACCTTCCAATAAGTATCACAATTGGGACCCCAAGTTCAGTTCACTGTCAGGTCCAAAATAGATCCCAAGAGCTAGGATACTGGGAACTGAGGTAGAGAGGAGCCACGGAGGAGTGAAGAGAGCCAAGGCGGCTCGCGGGGGTCGCGGGGGAAGCAGAATTCTGAGAAGCTCCGTTCTCTGGTTTCCCAGTAAGTGACAGAGCAGATGCTGAAAAATAGCAAAGTGGGGAAGAGGGGGAGGGGCTGTCTCCTAGAGGCAGGCACAGTTAGAGAGGACAGCTTGACAGGGAGGGAGAAGGCAGGAAACTCTAAAATGCAGACACTGCAAAATTTGGATATTGCTGAAGATCCCTGATCTCATCCTTGTGGGTACTATTTTCAAGGGTCACAACCCATCCATGCCTTCTCATCTGGAGGGATTCTCTTCCATATTCTTCCCCAAATCCTCCAAGGAGGTTCTACCCAACCAACTAGAGACCTTCCCCTATTCCTTCTAATATTTCTTTGCATCTTCCACAACACTTGAGTTCTCTTCTCTTTTTGGTTTATTTGAATTTTTAAAAAGATATTTTATTAGTATCATTGATTTTAGATTATCTTTGTCTTTCCCCATAACCCTCCCCCTCCCCCTTTCCAAAGAACCATCTCTTAATCACAAAGATTTTTTTTTTTTTGAGAATGATAAGGAAAAAAAAAACAGCAAAGCCGATGTTCACATTGAAAACATCTGGGTTCTCCCTAGGCAGCCACTTTCTGATTTCCCAGACACTTTATGGGTGTTGGATGGATTCTAACAAATGTCTTTCTTAGCCTCCTCTCCTTGATTTTTCCCCATGTTGCCTCTTTATACTAGGAAGAGATTTTTGCCTTCTTTTCCCTATCATTCTGAGCTCCAGGCATTAAACTGAGGGAAAGCGAAGGAGCTACCTTCCACCTACTCCATCTTTAATGGATATATTTATGTAAGTCTGATCTACCCTATTCTAAGGTAAGTTCTTTCATGTCCCTAGAAATTAGGCAACTAGAGGATGTCACAGTCCATGGAGAGCTGAGGCAGTACTCAGGAAGATCTGAGTTCAAATCCAGCTTCAGACACTTACTAGCTGTGTGACTCTGGGGGAGCAACTCTGCCTTAATTTCCTCAACTGTAAAATGGGGAACATAATAGCACCCACCTCACAGGGTTGTTAGAGGATCAAATGAGATAATACTTATAAAAACACTTAGTACAATGCCTGGCACATAGTAGGTACCATGTAAATGCTTATTCCCTCTCCCCTAGCTTTTAGCCCATTACCTGTTTTTTTTATTTTTTTATTTTTTTATTTTTTTTATTTTATTTTTTTATTTTTATTAGGCCTAAATAAATGCTTTTCAACTGAGTGGTTTATCTGTATATATCTGTGTGGCCTCCCTCATTCGAATGGAAACTTTCTGAAGCCAGCGAGTGCCTGGGCCGTCTTTCTATCAGCAGAACCTAACGCAGTGCCTGGCACCCGAGAAGCATTTATGCTCGTTGGTTTATCGTTGATTAATTGATGGATCATTAGCAGACACCACTGTAGCAGGCAGACTGACTGGTAAACATTTATGGATTGTTAGCAAACATCAGTTAGCCCCTAAAGGCCGAGGCCGAGGGCCCAGGTGGAGAAGGTTTCCAAAGATGCCAGGACAGAAAGGACATGGATGTGGATAGGAGGCCCTTGGCCAAAGTAGAGTAACATAGCACATCTCTTTTTACCTCCCTCCCATTCCACAAAAGCTCACTTTGAGCAATGCCTGCTTTGGGGCTATGTGAATAGCTGACATTTATTCATGGCTTTACCGTTAAAAAGTGCTTTCCATGAATTAGCTCTCGTTGACAGTGAATCTCTTAACTCCTTATCTCTCTCTGTTCGGGTCTGACCCCATGTGAACTATTATGTTCAGTGTTCTCTGCCTTGTTTAGGAAGGCCATTGAGAAGCCAGGGAATATTCAAGGAAGAGAAACCAGAAAGATGAGGGCCTTTCAGACAATGCCATGTGAGCATATGAGTATTTTTAGCACGGAGGGAAAAAAGACTTTCTTTGGAGGGGGGGAAGGGAGAGAGGAAAATGATAGCTATATTTAAGTATCTGAATATTTGCCAAGTGAAAGAGGCATTCCGTTGACTCCGTTTGACCCCAGAGCAAAGAAGGACTGGGTAGTAACTGAAGAGGCAAATGTCAGCTTGGTATAATGGAGGGGAAGCTAGCAGAGTTCCTCAAGAGTGAGATGGGCTGTTCTTGGAGGTAATCGTCCCCTCGCGTTTGAAGTATTCCAGCAAACTCCAGATGACCACTTGTCTGGTATGTGTCAAGGGATGTTTTGAGTGGAGAACAAAATCCATCCATGAGATTCTATGAGTCTTTCCTTTGGAATATGCGTTATGTTAAGCTCATACTCAATTATATTAACCTATCCTGGGTTCTCAGATGTGAAATCAAGACATCCATCAGCTGCATTGACTTTGTTTCTTCCTCATTATCTCACCTAGTATTAAATATTCGCATTATGGGCTTCCAAGATAAAAATTCCAAAGTGGCCTCGTCATTCCCTGGTACCAGGAGCTAGCCTTTTTATAGCACTTTATTTGGTGAAGCGCTTTTCAAAGATTATTTCTTTGGATCCTCTCCACAACCCAGGGAGGGGAGTGCTATGATGCCCCACTTTACAGGTGAGGAAACAGAGGCAGACAGAAGTTAAGTAATTGGTCCAGGATTCTACACCTAATAAGTGACTGAAGCTGGATTTGAACTCCGCTTTTCTGGAATCACTGGATCCCTGGGCGTTGAACCGTGTCGCCATTTTTGTTAACTGTAGGATAAAGTGACCTACAGTAGAAGAGATGCCTGTTTCCTGTGAGTCCTCCCATTTGCCTTTAGCACCCTAGGCTAGAGAGGCTGAGATAGCATTTCCACCTACACCTCAGCCTAGCAGATATTTCTAAGCAACCATTACTGTTGGGCCACGGATGGAAATTATCTTTTAGAAGTGATTGGTGGGGCAGCTAGGTGGCTCAGTGGGTAGAACACCAGCCCTGGAGTCAGGAGGACCTGAGTTCAAATCTGTCCTCAGACGCTTGAAACATTTACTAGCTGGGTGACCTTAGGCAAGTCACTTAACCCCAATTGTGCCCTGCCTTTCCCCGCTCCAAAGAAAACAAAAATTTAAAATTCTTTTTTAAAAACTGATTTTCAATCTAGACTATGGCACCCGAAGGTCCTCTGCCCCCACCCCACCCCCAATCAGAGGATGGGTCTTCAGAGGATCTTAGATTGGGTTTTTGATAGTCTTAGGCTCTGAATAACCTCAAAATTTAACTCTTTTATTTCATAATGAGATCATATATAAAGAAGCATTTTGCAAATCTTGAAGCACCACATAATTGCTCTCTCCTAATAATAATACCAATAGCTAGCATTTATATAGTATTTCAAGGTGTGCAAAACACTTTTCAAGTACTCTCCTTGATCTTTACAACAACCCTGTGATGTAGGTGCCGTTATTATCCCCCTTTCACAGATGGAGCAATTGAGGCATATGGCAGTTAATGACTTGCCCAGGGTGATACAGCATTGATATACAGTACAACCACCCCACCCCATTAGTATTCTTGACTGTGAGTCCAATCCTCTCTCCACTACATCATCGTGCCTCTATACACCCCATTCTATTGTAGACTGCAGGGATTTGTGTCCATTTTTCATCCCCTCTGCTACACAGTACATCCCTTAGGGACAAGGGCTTTGCATCTTATGCATTCCTAACACAAAGCCATGCCTGTAGAAGGTGTATCATAAATGTTTACTGAATTAAGTTGAATCAGAGTAATTAAAAATACATTTTGACAGTATCTGCAAAGGTAATTAGAATTACAACTCTTGAAAGCCACTTAATGGGAGTGCAACAATCCTGGATGTCAGCATGCCCATGTGAGGTACACAGCGACCCTCCATTCTTTATGAAACATAGAACAGACAGGCAACAATCATTATTTTGCTGTTGCTTCATCATTTTTCAGTTGTTTCTGACTCTTCGTGACTCCATTTGGGGATTTTCTTGGCGGAGGCACTGGAGGGTTTGCCATTTCCTTCCCCAACTCACTTTATAGAATAGGAAACTGAGGCAAAAAGGGTTACGTGACTTGCCCAGGATCACACAGAAAGGAAGTGCCTGAGCCTGAATGTAAACTCAGGTCTTCCTGACTC
>CM053625.1:315976159-316007047 GCA_028646595.1 Phalanger gymnotis
GGCCAAGACATCCCATGTGGCCAAGGAGTTGACAAGAGAATGTCACTAAGAATCAGCTCAGGTGTTTTCTCAGCGACAGGCAAATCAGGTTTTCCATAATCCCTATTTAATTAGTTCTACTTATTTATTGACCCTCATGTTCAGTTCTCTAACTGACAATAATAACTCCTCCCACTTTAAGGTTACAAAATATTTTCCTTAAAAGAATGACCCAGTAGACATAATGTACCATATTATTTTCTTCATTTAACAGATGGAAAAACCGAGGCTCGTATCCGTTAAGTGGTTTTCCCATGCAAACAGAAACTATCATAGCTAGGATTTAAACTCAAGTCTCATGGCACCTAGTTTAGGGCTTTCTCAGGTGTGGGGTGGTGGATATAACATCGGACATGATCCCAGGGGATACCTTGCTTACCTCAGAAATGTATTAGCTGTGTGACCCTGAGCGAGTCATTGTATATGTGCCTCAGTTTCCTCACCCATAAAGTAGGAGAAATAATAGCCCTTCCCTTACAGAGGATGTTGTAACGATCGAATGAAATAATGCATTTAAAGCTCCATGAAAACATCTACAGTGCTAGAAAAATGTGAGTTAATATAATTACTGCACCAAACTCCCTCTTATCTCTGATAATGTTAAGTTTTATGAGAATTTAGTTCAATAGGCACCTCAGTCTCCCATTGCAGTTGTTTCCGATTCTTGGTGACCTCGTTTGTGGTTTTCTTGGCAGAGATACTGGAGTGGTTTGCCATTTCCTTCTCCAGCTCATTTGACAGATGACGAAACTGAGGTAAACAGGGTAAAGTGACTTGCCCAGGGTCACATGGCTAGTAAGTGTCTGAGTCCAGATTTGAACTCATGAAGAGGAGTCTTGCTGACTCCAGGCCCAGTGCTATAGGTACTAGCTGCCCTAGCACCTAGCAGCCCCTCATAGCTTATTTCAAGTCCGTAATCCCCTCTCCTTCAACTTAACTGCTTCTCCTTAAGCGCTCATTGCTGACTGTGATATTTATGGTTTTACAAAGCAGAGATCCTCCAAAGTTGTTGGCATCTATAAATATATACGCATGTACAATCCAGGTTCCTTATAGAGTAAAGTTTCAAAGTCTGTCAGGGGCCTACCTTAGGATTAGGCCTAATAGGATTAGGCTCAGAGATAAACCTCTAGTAAATGGGATTTTATGGGCGTTCAAAAGGCCTTGATTTCCCCCCACCCACCCACCCAAATACATTCCCACTTATAGATTGAAATCTGGTTGCTTAGGCCTTTGCTCACCCTAGTATAGTACAGATGTTCCTTGTCCTCAGCACCTGTTATCAATCATCTGTAGCTTGGGGTGAATTAACATAGTTTATGTATTTCCTCAGGACAGGTTTTGAAGTCTGGTAACTGGGGGGCCCAAACAGTGAAATCACTGAATTCCCCATTGTTGCTGCTGCTCTTTGGTGGGGGGGGGGGGCGGTTAGGGAATGGGGGGATCCCACTGGGCATGCTAAAGGTTAAGGAATGGGGAAATTGAAGAAGTTGTACACAAACTTGTTGAATTCCCACTCAGAATGACCTTCTCTGTCCTTGCCCATTCTACTGGCTTATAGCAAAGCTGAATTCTTGCCTAAATGGCACCCTCTCTACATCAGGACTCTTCTTTGGTTCTAGTTTTATACAATGGACCTATTCAGCTTTACTTTAGTTTTTGAAAGCTACCTTTACTGACGTTGAATCCAAGTTCATCCAAGCATTCTACAAATTCCAAAGGTGGGGCTGCATGTTTTCTGAGCTACTCCAATTAAAATCAGTCCTCTTCTCAGCCTCTCCCTCCAAACTCGATTTCAGCAAAGGAGAGGAGGGCTATGAGTCGCATCTTTAGTCTCTTCCAGCTACCTGTTAGGCTTTTCTTTTTCCTATCAGGGTCTTTGAGCTTTCATTTACTGTCACTATCAGAAGTTCATTCAGGTGGTCGTGACATGTGCTGTGCAGAACTACCAAGCCTCCCACCCAAAGGCAGCTTCTATTCTAAGGGAAAAGAGATAATGGCTGTTTGGAGGGAAAGAGCGCCGCTCAGGCAATGATCCACAATGGAGGTGATTTTGGAAACACAATCAAGCCCTTCCTTCCCGTGCAAGATACACAGCTGAGCAGATGATGAAAGCTCCATGAGGTCTGGGAAGAAAGAAGTATACTGAGTTGATTAACTGAAGGACAAGCTGCTATCCTTGTGTAGTTAGTATGACTAATTTGATTCAGTGGGAGATGTTTCCCTTCCTCATTGTCAGCAGGAAGTCACCGATTATTAGCAATGATAAAACCTGTTAGATGGTGATAATCTGACCTAGCTTCATGGTTCTGGCCATTTCTAATGAGTTACATTTTAATAACAGCCTAGATTCCTCAAAGGGAATGCTTGCAGAAACATTTGCACTAGGGACCTCCATATTTGAAGAATGCTTAATCCCCAGTTTGCCAGAAGATTGTTGAGTTGACTCTTGTTGATTCCATATGAAATCTCATAGCAGTCATGTTTCATCCATTATTAAAAATTTTCTCAGAAAGTTGTCTTCTGGGTTAGGATTGTTGTTTGTCCTTCATTCTTAAAGAGGACCCTGACATCAGGAAGATGGTGCCATGACTTGCAAGTGAATAGGATCTAAGTAAGGGAGGGCTGTGCAAGGTCACCAACCTCACTTTCTCTTGTGGAACCATTTGGGTCCATTGGCAAGCTACAGGTCAGGACAACTGGAGAAGGCCCCCTGGCTTAGGATGGTGTTACAACAAATCGGCTAGCAGCTGTTGTAGGGGTGAAAGACCAACACAAGCCCAACAACAAGAACGCTGCCAGAATAGGTTCTTTGATCTGCTTTACTAAGGAAAGCAATGTTAAGGGTTAACAATCTTACTTTAATCTGGCATTCAAATATCATTCACTTTTCAGGGGAAAAAGCCAGCACTCTGAACTTCAGAGCAAATACAAATTACAAACATCAACAGACAGACCTTGTCTGATTCAAATTTCAATGCATAGTTACCAGGGTTTAACAAAGTCTCAACATCTGGGTTAACAAGCTAGAGGGCTCTTAACTACAGCCGCCCAGACTCTCCACATCAATACACCTCCAAGAGTGAGAGCCCCGAGGGAGAACATCAACCTCTAGGTTTGTATATCTTGTTCAAGGTCACTCATGTGACCTAAAAGCATCACAAAAATGCGACTTAAACCCACATGGTCTAAAAGCCTCTGATGCCACAAACATGTCACTCAAACCCATGTAAACTAGGCTTTCCCTTGAGGCAAGGAGGTCACCAAGGACTCCCAATTTAATCAAGGAAACAAAGGCCAAACTCTTCAAGGGCACTTGATTGAATAAATGTTAAAAGCCCTCCTTAGTTACCAATACAGATGGTAAAAAGCCAAAACTGTTGCCCTTGGGTGAAACTCTCAGCTGATTTGACATGCAGATCCATCCTATATTTTAAGGAAAGACAGACAGATAAAAGCAAAATTATAGACTTGGGTTAAAAGAGCATTTTTTTTTAGTTCTGGGAGCTACATATTAAGGCAGGACACTCATAAGCAAGGACCATGTAGAGGAGGGCAAACAGGACACTTTTGGCTTTCAGAACATAAATCAGAAAATTATAGATTTGGAGATGGGAGAGACTTTAGTGGTTATCTGGTCCAACATATGATGATATTGCTTGAAGCAACTGGTGATGTTTAGTTGAGAGAAAAAGGGACTTAGAAGAATCATATTGATCTTTCAAATACTTGAAGAGCTCTCAGAAAGAAGAGGAATGAGACTAATTCCACTTATTCATAAAAAGCAGGTTTATAACCATTGGTTAGGATGCAGAAAGACAGATTTGAACTTTATTTGAGGAAAATCATCCCAATCATCTGAACCATTCAAAAGTGGAATGGCTGCCTTGGGAGGGATAAGATTTCCCTTCATCTAAAAATATTCTAGTGCAAGTTGGCTGGGTAATGTTATAGAGGGAGCTTTTGTTCAGGTAATGTTACAACTACATCATCTCAGATCTCTTCTACTCCTAAGATTCTGTGATCCTGTAAACATTTCAATCATTAGAAAGTGTTGCTAGTCCACTAAGGATGAACTTAACAAGGGGTCCTCAACCTGGGGTCCAAGGATCCCCAAAGGGTCCATGTATATAGCTTTTAAGGAGTCCATGATTTTGGAACCTCAAATATTTGGAAGAGTGTTTCTATAGAACTGGTTTCCTTTACAATCATATATATATATATATATATATTTCTGAGAATACTTCCATCAACTATACTAGGCTGCCAAAGGAGTCCATGATATTACAAAATTTAAAAACCCCCAAGCATAGTTCTATATGGAGCAGCTAACAAGAGGCATAGACCAGCTGTCATGCAGAGGATTCCTGGACCAAGGAAGGACTCTGACTATAGTTAGGGTTCATCTAAGCCAGAGAGCAGTCCAAAAGTGGGATTGAGACTTCAAGTAAAAAAGAAAAGAGGGGGCCCACCAGTGTATGTTGCTTCTACTACCCAGAATTATCTAGCACTCTGGTTTACACATAGTAAGCACTGTTTTTATTTTTATATTTACTGATTAAAAAAAATCACTTCTAAAAAAATTAACTTTTCTCGACTTCGTGAGCATTAATATGTTTGTGAGCTGTTGGGAAAAAAATCTATTCTGTCGCTCTTACCTACTAGTGAGAATGGGCAGCCTTTAACTGCTGTGTAAATGTGAGTCTTAGTAGTGTTTGCTACAAGAAGTACAGCCGTGGTGTGGTGGATCCAGGGCTAACCAAGCAGACTGAAGGGAGAGTAAGACCTCTGACACATAGGAGCTATAGAATATGAGCCTCAATAGATGGCAGAACATTTGCTCTTCTGTATTAAGAGAAGGAATTTCCAAACTGGCAGCTTCTTCTACTAATAAAAATCCAGGTCCAGGGTTTGTTTTGTTTTTTTTTTTTTTAAATCACTAAATATACTTTCTTCTTCCCTTCCTACCTCCTTTGGATCATGGCACATTTATGAATCAGAACAAAAATATGATGTCACAGAAAACAGTTGTAAGACATGAGATTCTATGTAAATGATTTTTTTTTTTAATTGATTCTATGGAAATTATGCTTTGTTATGTGACCTCAGGGAAAGACATGTGACCTTTCTGAGTATTAGTTATCTCATCTTCAAAATGAAGGGAATCAAGAAAATAACCTCTAAGATCCCTTTGAACTCTAGTGTTCCATGACCCTATTTGAATAGAGCCAAAATAAGACAATAGACTCAGTGTGATTAGTCTTCCCCCCCCCCCCATTATCTTTGCTCTTCCCCCACTTTTTTGCCCTTGGTTTATTTTTTCCACAAGCAGCTGTAAGGCATTTAGAAGTGGTGCTAATCATATTGAAAGTAGTGATTGCCTGCCTGCTTTTGATACTACCCCCAGGTCTTATCTCTGACTTTGAAATCAGTGTGTAGATCTTGGCAATGGGAGGAAGCCAGAGAGGGGAAGAAGGAAAGGCTGGGGCATGGCACTTTAATTATGTTTAAAATCACCAGATTTCTCTTAAAGTTCTCTCTCTCTCTCCCTCTCTCTCTCTCCCTCTCTCTGTCTCTCCCTCTCCTTCTCCCTCTCTCTCTCTCCTCTCTCTCTCTTTTAACACTGCTGGAAAATTACATTGGCCAATGAGATAAATACAGCTTCACATTTAAATTAAGATTATCTTTCTGCTGGTAATCTCATTTACTGTTTAGCAATTTTAATTCTAGACTGTGCAATTAGTGTCCTGAGCCCATCCCTATTTCTCACTGCTTTGTAGCTGTATTTACTGCTGTTAAGACAAGTCTGCTCGGGTGTAAAGTATAAGTCAAGATAATAAATTATTAAAGGGGCATACATCAATGACTACTCCCCATGAATACTGATGCGCTGGACTTCCAGGCATGCCACTTCATGCAGAGGAAACATCATTACCATCGTTGGCAAACCTGGGGTATAACCACTTTTAAATGGAGATAAATTCTCTTGGAACCTTGCTCTTAACAGCATATATTATTTTTAGCACATAGTTAAAAAATATCATTTCTTATCTGGGACCAGTATATGGTAAGGATTAAATGGGAAACTAGTACTTCATTTGAATTGGCAGGTTTTGCCCTAGTGGGATATACAGATTGTATGTGGGCTTGTGTTAAGCTTCATAGGGTTCCAAGGTAATGCCTACAGCTAAGAAGAATAATCTGAAAAATACTAGGTTCTATTTACACTTCTATTGTAATTATTTGTTTGTTTAGGGAAGGTCTCATAGCTTAGCTGAAGGTATCATTATAGGGAAAGTGCTGATGGAACCAGCTGTGAAATATGCCCCTTGTAGGGATTCAAGTCCGTCCACTAAAGCGATCTTCGCAAATCTGGGTAAAACCCTTAATTTCTCAATGTTTAGGCAATTCCCTAGAACTATAAAACAGAGAGGAGGCTCTTTCCATTCAACTCTCTAAGGCTCTAAGTTACAGAAAAAGTGCCCCCTAGGGAGCTTCTTAAGACTGCTTTGGAGACTTGGTCCCCTTTAAGAAACTCTTAGAAGTTCTTAACTTGTGGTGACCTGGGGGATGGGGGGGGAGAAAAGAGAGAGAGAGAGAGAGAGAGAGAGAGAGAGAGAGAGAGAGAGAGAGAGAGAGAGAGAGAGAGAGAGAGAGAACTAGTATGTGTGTTTCTATGCACATATATACAGATTATATATGGAGAAAGAAAGAGAGAATCCCATTTACTGACATTTGTTTATTTTGAGAAAACTATCACTCAAAGCCATCTAAAAAACAATGGCTTTTCTGCATACTTTGAAAAAGAATATTTAGTAAATGAAATTTCATCCGACCTTTTGGCTTTCATTTAGCATCACTAACACGATGCCACCTTAGAGGGTACTCGAGCAATATTCAAGTTGGACTCTCTTTCTATGACAACTCTGACAAGCAGCAAAACTAGTTCTACTTGGATGAGGCTTTATTTCCTCTGCTAATTCTAGTCCAAGGTGATCTAATGATTTTGTTTGGTCCTGAGTGGTCTTTAGCGTTTGTACAGAGCCTGACTTGTTTTGTTTTGTTTTAGGGTTTTTTGTTTGTTTGTTTACATTTTTGCAGGTGCCCAAGGATCAGTCCCAATCTCTTTCCCACTGAAACAAAACAAAATGGAGCAGACGACAAACAGCCTGAGTAAAAACTAATTTTTTCCATACTTAGAAGAGGTTGGGGCCTAAGGCCCTTCCTCACACTGATGGAATATAGTCAGAGATAAGATGTTTTTGCTGAGGCAATTAGAACCAGCTGCAAGGTGATTAATGCAGGCAGCAGAATGGCATAAGCCACAGCCCAGGGCTACACTTGGAGGACTGTGAGGGAAAGTTAGATTCCCCTGGAAGCAGCCTGAGGAAAAGGAGAGTGAAACTAAACAGTGGCCAATTGCAGCTGAAACTGATCAGAAGAAAGTAGCTCACTTTTAACTGAGTGTTTGCCTTCCTTTCATGCATGCTCTACCTGATAGGCTCAAATAGACGAAATTTAAGGGGCTTTAGTTGAAAATCATTATTTTACATATAAAGAATCTAAGAGACTTATTCAAGTTATACAAATAGGTCATGGAAGAGCCAGAACCAGGATTCAGGTCTCCTGCAAATCAATGAAGTCTGAAAAGAGAATTGACTAAAGAGAGGTAGTCCTGAAAAGCAGAAAGGCTTCTTAGAATCGAAGAGCTAAAATGGATGAGTCTGTCCTCTTTTATGGCTCTTTAATTCTTTTGATAACTACATTGAACATTTATTTACTGGCCTTAAAATACTATAAGTAACCAGTTTGTATGCATAGATGTTTATATGAATATGTATTTTAACCTAATTGCCTTAAAGAGACTGAATGGGGAAAAAAAAAATTGGACCTGTGATTTCATTAATAAAAGGAACACCCCCCCCACCCAAATTAGTTTTTTTATATGCTCATCTGTGTACCTAGAATCCTAGTAGCATAGACTTAGATCCAGAAAGGATCCTAGGTGCCATCAAGTCCACCTCTTTTATTTTACAGATAAGGATACTGAGATACAGAAAAGGCAAGTGATTTTACCCAATGTGTTATAAGCATTCTCTCCAGCTAAATGTTCCTTGAGGGCAGGGACCATTTGGCCTTTATCTTTTTAATCCACAATACCCAAGCCTGCTCTTGGAACAGGGTATGCACTAATAAATGCATTGAATTAAATGGAATACAACCCAAGCCTCCAGATGCTGGGTCCAGTGAATTTTACACTGTTATAAAGTAGGTATCACTTTTGACCATCTCTGCTGGATAGATTTGATAACATGAATAATAATGCCAGTCAGACAATGAATGAACCAGGAGCCCTATAGATAGACAATGGCACCCCAGGCATCGAGTGTCATCAATATAGGCCAAATAAGAGGTCACAAGAGAATTCCTTTGTGCTTAGTTAATTATAAGCTTGGACTTTTTTTTCTCAATGGTCTGCTACAGTCACTTGTATCTATGAGGCTTGATATATAATAAATACTTAACAAATGCTCTTTAACTTGATTGCCCTGTAAGGGGTGGTCTGTATACAGATATTTTCTGCCTTAGTAAGGCTAGATTCAGTCATATCCAAGGATCCTTCTTATGTGATGGATTCTTGTCCAGTGTCCTTGGTAATACAGAGAACAATAATAAAAACCATAAAAATTTTGTGTAGCACTTTAAAATTTCTGTGTGGGATGAAAGACCCTCACCAATTAAATTTATCATAAGGTTTATAATAAGGAGCCATCTCAGAGTGGGAACAGAAATAAATTTTATTCAATTCTCAAGAATAGGGCATCCTCTGCTAGAACAGATCTAGCAAGGAAGGAGCTTTACAAGAGGCAAGGCAGCCATAATTATACCTAACACAAGAGAATTCCCACCCAACTCTGACCCTTCTCACCATTGGCTGGGAGGCGGGCTTACAATCTGAGCGCGAAAGCTAGACAAAGAACAGGGAAAGAGAGGCACAGAAACTCCACTTTCCATTCCCTTCCCCTCCCAATTCCCATTAATGATTACAACTAAGGTAACATCTATAAATCTAAAGAAGGAAAATAGGATAAGGAGAGGGGAAGAAGACCCTCTCCATTCTTTTACAGCACTTTTACAGTAAAGGAAAGCAGGTCACAGTGACCCTATTCTTACTGAGCAAATCTTTAAACCAGAACCAGAAAAAAGAACAAAAAGTTTCAGGGTAAACTTTCCCAGAGGCTGAGCCAACAGACTCTCATGGCCTCAGAATTTTTCCACTTCTCTACTTCCCTATTTCTTGATTTTTTAAACATTTCTTAGTATAGATAAAGATATAGATATTTATACATATCTTCCCTGTGAAGTCTTCACATTTATCTTCACGCATTTCCAAAGCACTTCACAAATTTTATCTCCCTTTATCTTCACAACAAAACTGGGATATGGGGGATTATCACGCTCCTTCTTACACAAATGAGACAACAGAGACTAATGAATTTTCCCAGTGCTCCACAGCTAGTCAGTCTCTGAGGCCACACATTTCAATTCAGGCTTTCCTGACTTCAAGTCCAGTACTCCCTTGAGACACCACTATCCAGATGACATAGAAAAGCAGATCAGGACTGCTGTGTCCTAGGAGAAAGGAAAATGGACAATTATTCTCAGAAACATTCCAGGGCCCAAAATGCCCACTATTCAAACACCTTTTCTTTCGTTCAAAGCATTGTCTCTAGGAATCCTCAGTCAAAATTCAAAAGTTCTGAGGACTGGCATCCAATTAAAAGAATAATATTTCTTTTCTGGGGTTAATGGAATTTAGCCATACTTGACATTTCTTTGGTAGGCAAATTAGGACTCCAGGAAGGCCATTAATAGAAGTGGAGTCAGACAGATGCAAGGGGAAAGCCACTGTGAAGCTGAACATAAGCCAAGGCCCAGGACTCTTTTAATAGGCAGAGCACTATAGGTATGAGAAAGTAAAAGATTTCTCTTGAAGCAGAATAAGAAAAAAGGAGACCTGGATAAAAGATTCATAGATGACAATTGAAGTTTACTGGGAACAAACTTTACTCAATCTGTTCTTAAGTGTTCTTTTCTTTCCATTTTGGCCCTGAGGCATAATTGATTTATCAGCCCCCAACCCCCTTTTTTTCATCTTAGGAATGGGAAAACAGGGTCCTGAGGAGATAGCATATGACTGAGATCTTTTGAGTAGGGCAAGGCTAGGGGCCTTAGAACTGGGACATGACACAGGGCGATAATTTGTAGGTGTTGTAAGGATCTCCTCGTCGATCTTTTCTACCTACCTTCAGTTATGACAGAAATGTTCTTTGTGCAGGCAAAGGCTGAGATTTCTGGGCTGCACCAGGGGTGGGGATAACAGCGAGAGAAAGAGTACTAAGGTATTTGCCTCCAGAGATGCAGAAACCTGTCAGTTCATTCACTCTAACCACCTATGAGCACTTATTGTTAAGTGCCAAACAGTGAATTGACCTGGGGGATTACAGAGGCAAAAATCGAACAGCCCCTGCCCCCAGGGAGATTAAATTCTAACAATTGAAACAACATATATGTGTGTATGTATACATATTAATATAGGTACCTATGTATATATGCGTATATATTAATATGCCATATATGTGTATACATACAGACATACAGACAGACATATACAAAACACAAATAAAGCAGAAGCAAGGTAACCTTGGGGAGGGAAAGCATTAGCATTTGGGGTTTGGTGGGCTGGGGAGCCAAGGCCTCATGCCAAAGTTGATGACTAGTCCCAAAGGAAACCAGGGATCCCTCTGGGATGGGTAATGGTGAGGAGGAACTATATTCTAGGCAGGGAGAGTAACTGATACAAAAGACAGAGAGCATAACTGTAGTGTCATGAGACAAGTCAAGTAGAGAATCATTAAGCACTTACTGTGTGCTGGGAACTATACACTAAACACTGTTTGAGGATGCAAGAAAAACAACCTATTCAGCCCAATTTCTTAAATAATTCACATTAAAATGGAGGAAAAATACACAAATATACACACAAACACATCCAAGTTATATAAAATCAAATTGAAGGTAATCTCAGAAGAAATGGATTAGAAGGTATGGGGCTCAGAGTGGGAAACGAAAAGGGTCATGGACATATAAAGGGAAAGGCACTACTGCAGAATGTGCAATTTGAGCTGATTAGAAAGAAGGAGCCTGATTTGACAGACTAAAGCAAAGCGAGAGGGGAATAATGTGCAGTGAGCTTGGAAAGGAAGAAGGAGCCTAGCTTGTGAAGAGGTTTAATGGTAACCCAGAGGATTTTGTATTCAACGCAAAGGAGAGGTAGCTGTGAGGAGAGAGAGCGAGAGAGAAGAAGAAAGAGAGAGAGAGACAGAGAGAGAGAAACACTCTGGTCTTGGAGTTGGGAAGACTTTGGCTCAAGTCCTTCCTCTGACACACATTAGATTCATCACCCCAAGTCAAGTTTTTCAACCTTTCGGCACCCCAGGCAAATCTCTAAATTTCTCACCTATATCAGCAGGGAGAGCTCCCTGGGATGATGTCATCATAGATCGATCGTGTTTTTAAAAAAAGAAGGCAGAGAGAGCCATTTTAGTTGACCGAGTGGGAGCGTGTGGCATATTCAGACGTGAGCTTTGAGAAAAACACGTGGCTTCTCCAGCCCCCATGAAAGCTGCCTCCAGAGGCAAGGCCTACGATCTAGAATGCTGAACTTCCTGGAAACCTCTTTTCCTTTGTTTGTTTGTTCGTTCTCAAGGCCCCAGGGCACTGTCTGGAGGTTTCCCAGGGCTCTGGAGGGAATCAAAAAAAAAGCTACATTTCTTCAGGCAAAGGTTTAGTCACAGGATCCTGTCCAGGATAAGGAAAGCTAAGAGAACAGGGGCAGGGCATCCATCAATAGAATCCTAGACTTGGGAATGGAAGTGGCTTCAAAGGCCAGCCAGCCCAGCCTCCTCATTTTACAGATGAGGAGGCTGAAGCCCAGGGAAACAGGACCAAGATTCACACCTGTATTCTCTGAGTCCATATCCGGTGCTCCTCCCACTGGGCCAGACTGTTTCCCTGGTGTTCCTTGGAGCTATTTCTACTAAGGTCCATCAGTTATTAGGAAAAGTCAGAAGATCAGTTGGAAAAGAGGGGGAGCAGAGCAACCTTTATGACCCCTCAATTGGATCGTAAGCTTTTGAGTGACTGAAAGTTGGCCACATTGCACTGAAGCTATACCTTTTCCCCTCGCATTCCTTCTTTTTTTATTCCTTCATTCCTCTCTCCCTCCCTTTCTCCTTCTTCCTATTCTCCCTTCTTTTTTCCTTCCCTTCCTTCCATCCTTTCTCCCTTTTTTCCTTTCCCCCTTCTTTCTTTCTTCCCTTTTTCCTTCCTCCTCCCTCCCTTTCCATCTCTCACTTCTATCCTTCTTTTTTTCCTTCCTTCCTTCTTTCCTCCCTTCCTTCTTTCCTCCCTTCCTTGCTCCCTTCCCTTCTTTGTCCTTACCTTTCTCCTTCCCTTCCTCTTTTCCTTCCCTCTCCTTCCTTCCCTCCCTCCCTCCCTCCATTCTTCTTGTTCATCTTCTCACTGTTTGTCTTAATATAAACTATTCATCATATCTCCTTGGGGAGGGTCTTTTATACAGTAACAACTTGATGGTTAATAGAGATTCATTCTCTTGCCAAACTTCCTCCCCCACCCCACCTCCTCTTTTTTTTTCTTCCAGAAGGTGTTTCTGCAGAGTCATCATTATTTTTCTAATGGTCCAATTTTCTTTTCTCTGTTAAACACTAATTAAAGAATGAGTCCAGGATCGTCACCTTTTTGGAGTCAACATTAATCTCCTGGCCTCTCTCAATTTTAATGGGCCTAATTTATCCCCATTATCTCCTCACTTCACCACCCAACATTGTGTGAGGGCGTTCTTCTGTTCTCCTCTAAGGCATTTTGCTGCTTTTTTATTTTTTTTACCCATTTTCTCTTCCCTACAAAATCTCACCAGGTTTTGTATCATTGTTCTTGCATTTCTCCAATTCCAGGATTATCATCTGAGTATCCCTCTAGTAAATTCCACCCCCTTTCCTCTGTGTAGCTTTTCCCCTCATCTGTTTTTCCTCCACTTCTGCTTCTCTTTTCCCCTTCCCTTGTCTTTTCCCCTTACCTTCTCCCACTTAAGTAACTGAAGTATTTCCCTGATTTTTATCTTACTACATATTCAGTCTCTTTGCAAGCTCAGTAGTACTTTTATTAGACACTTTTTATAAGACACTGAGATCCCTGAATGAAATTAAGCATCTATAGCAACATCTTCTGAAAGAAACCTTTCCTGATTTCCCTCAATAGGTTTCTCTCACTCCCTCTGTCTCCTCTCTGTCTCTGTCTCCCTTTCTCCCTCTTTCTGTACGTATACACATATATGATGTATACATGAACACACACACAGGAAGCTAGGAGGCACAGTGAATAGAGTACCAACCATGAAGACTCATCTTCATGAGTTAAAATTTAGACTCAAACACTTACTAGATGTGTGACCCTGGGCAAGTCGCTTAACCCTACTTGCCTTAGGTTCCTCATCTGTAAAATGAGCTGGAGAGGGAAATGGCAAACCATTCCAGTATCTTTGCCAAGAAAATCCCAAATGGACTCACAAAATGTTTGTCACAACTGAAATTCCTGAGCAACAATAACACACACACACACATACACACGTGTGTATGTATATATGTGTGTTTCTAGGACTGAGCACCTTCCTTTAGAATGCAGACAGTGTTGGAGCAGATGACCTCTAAGGTCCTTTCCAACTCCCAAATTCTGTACCTCACCTTTAAAACAGCTATTGAACTCACTCAGAAAATGTTATTAAAGTACAACTGCTCGTGGTCACACCTATTGCACAGAGGAAGATCTTTCTTACGACTGTAAAAACCCTGTATTCCTCATGGATTTGTCTTGCGTGCTTGAATTATTGGACTAAACACATTTTCCAGCCTCTCCCCAGTCTTTACAATTGCAATTTTATGAAAATAACGAAGTTCAAGTTCATTTATTCAGTATTTTGTGGTGTTCTGGAAAGCTGAACCGATGGCTCCCCTTTGATCTGGGTTCCCACGAGATCGTACTAGCCATTATCAAGATGCAGCCTCCTATGCTGTGGTCACAGACTGGCATATTGTTGGGAGCACAGCGTGCAAATGGAGAATGCGAACAGGGAGTGATGTGCAAGAAATGTGTTTACTCTGCAGATAATAGAATTCCGAGGCCGATGCGGTGATTCCCAGACTTATCCAGTTTTGGACGCCCTGGGAGACTTGCTTTAATTCTTCCTGGTCCAGTCGTCCACTTTTGTCTTCCTTTAAAAATAAAATCTTTTATTGCTGCCTTTTGTTTTGACATTCTAGTCACTTCCCTTTTTGACAGCCCCCCACATTGAAGCCTTCTTTGAAACTAAGAAAACCATTAAGGCAAAACACTCATAGCACCTGCATCTGACAGCGTATAGTACATAACATCTCTGTAATTCCCCACCTCCCTACTGAGAGGAGGGAGGTATGTTTCACAATCAATTATCAGGGATCCAGATGGTTAATTACAATTAATCAGAGTTTGACTGTCGTTTAAGTCTTTTTTGTTTCTATTTTGGTGGTTGTGTATATTGAAGGAAGTGGGACATCCCGGTAGGGTGTGCGCTTGTTGACCTACATGACTTCTGAGCTCTGACTTCTTGGTTCTACTTTCTTTGTTCTTCTTCTCTTGATGGAAGTCTTCCCATTTTTCTCTGAATTCCTCATATTTAGCCTCCCTTCCCTAATTATCCACGCTTACCGCTCTCCCTCCAGCCGCACAAGACTTGTGTTCGAATCTGGGCTTTGCTACTCGTGGGGTTTTCATCAGGATGTTTTCCCTCTCTGGGCTTTTCTTTCTTCATTTCAAAATGAAGGGATTAAGAGGAGATAAACCCTTCCATTCCTCCCAATCCTAAATTCTGTGGCCTATATAGACACATAAATATGCATTCTCAAACACAGAGAAGGTCATTCCCAGTTAGAGGGAACAGCGCAAAGATGAGAAAATAAAAAGAGTTCTTAAGGAACTCAGAATATGAGACTTCCTGATGCCAGGCCTGATGCTCTAACCACCGTGCTACCTAACTGTCCAATATTACTACTAGACTATTACTATCGTTATTGTTATTGTCAAGGTCACTTGAGGTAGGTGGCATCATAGATAGAATGCTAGACCTAGAGTCAAGAAAACTTGTGTTCAAATCTGGCTTTTGACACTTACTAGCTGTGTGACCCTGGGCAAGTCACTTAGCTCTGTTTGCCTCAGTTTCCCTCATCTGTAAAGTGAGCCGGAGAAGGAAATGGCAAACCACTCCACTATCTCTGCCAAGAAAACCCCAAATGGGGTCATAAAGAGTCAGACACTGAAGCAACTGAACAACGTGCATGAAAAGGTAATTCTTTTATCATAGAATCATAGATTTAGAAGCGAGTTACACCTTAGAAGCCACATGATTCAGCTCACTCATTTTACAAATAAGAAACTCAGGCCAAGAGAAAAGAAATCAGCATCCAGGTTAGCCAACTTTAAAACTAGGATTCCCCCTTCCTACGATGCCTCTCTGAACTCTGTCTAGACTGATTTTCCTGTCCCTTTGCTGTTAATGCTAACATTATCTCCCAGCCTTGAAATCTCAGAATCCTCTCCTCTTCCCTCAGCCTTCCAGTAGATGGTGTTTATGGATTACAGGAGAAGGCTTGATCTGCTCTCCATGGTACCATGCACTCACCTTCTTCTCTCTTGGAACAGATGAGAATGTGTTTTCATAGCACTTAAGTGCTGTTGCATGAATATTATCATTTTTAAAACATACCCTTAAACATCTTAGGCTTTTGCACCATAATTAGCAGGGAGAACACTTAATTGCTTTGTTCAGTAATGGAAGGTTACCCCTCAGATGGATGTTGTGCAGAGGCTTAGAGTAAGACTCCTGAAATGGAAATGTAGACTGAAATTACCCCTGGTTAATCACCGTGATTAATCACAGTAGAGGTGAAAGGCATTTGCAGCTAGTCTAAGGAAAGCAGAATACAACCATTGAGTTTGTTGGTGAACATCAACTTGTTCATAGGACATTAAGATGAGGTTCAGAAGGGGCCTTAGAGGCCATCAAGTCCAAGCACTTTGAATGGCAGGGAAAATGAGTCTTAGAGAGATAGCCTGATTATGGAAATTGGAACTGGCATTTCCATCCAGTCTTCTTGTTCTAAATGAGGTTTTCTTATGGCACCAGATAGGCCTCAAACATTTAGCCATAAACCTTCATTTCACTATCGTTTATTTCAGATTGGTAGTCACCAAATGTGACCTAACTCCCCAGACAATACTCTCAGAGTCAGAGGATAATAGTAATTTTAAGGGACCATCTGGTCCAATCCATACCCACAGAGGATCCTCGGAATAACACACAATACCAGTGGTTTTACAGCCTCCAGAATTTAAGGCCTCCAAGAATGGGGAGCACCCTAGGTTGTGAGGCAGTCCATTCTACTTTGAGTCAGATCTAGTCATTCAATTTTTTTTCTCCTAATACCAAGATTGAATTTGTCCTTTTGCAACTCCCACTCACTGCTCCTGCTCTGGGGCAGAACAAAATAAACCAAATTCCTCCTCTTCACGTGTCCCCCAAATACGTGGAGAGAGCTAATCATGCCCAAGCCCTCAGTACTTCAGTCCAAATAGCCCCAGTTCATTCTTACTGCACAATGCAATACTGCCCCCCCCCACCCCCTCCCCCCAAAAAAAAACTTAGAGGGAATGGTTGCAAGGAGTAATTGAGGTCTGTGGAAAGAGTTGGTGGTGGTTCAAAGTCGTGGCTCAGCACCGCTACGTGACAACAGGGAGGCCACGTAACCCGTGTGAGGTTCAGTTTCTTCATTTGTAAAATATAGAGAATAAAACGTAGCATATATCTCAGAGGATAATTTGTGAGATCAGATGAGAACTTTGCAAAGCAAAGGGCTTTGTAAACCTCCAATCTCGAGATGTAGGGCCCTGATAATTGTTATGATGGGAATTCAGTTTAAGGAAATGTGAGGGAGAGCCTGATATCATCAAAGTTAGTATCATGCTGGGAACTGAGAAGGCTATAAAGATGAATACACAGGTCTCTGTCCTCATGGCCAAGAGAAGGCAAAGAAAGTCACAGGGGGCAAAGGCAAGATGGTAATATATGTCACACATATACATGTATATATGTCTATGTGTATACACACACATACACACATGCGTGTACATGATGTATATGTATATGCACATATGTATATAGTGTGTGTACGTGTATGTACATATATGATATATATGGACATGTGTATATGATGTCTGTATGTATATGTATTATGTGCATAATGCATATATGTATGTGTATATAGAATATCTATGTATATATGTATGAATGTACATAATGCATATACACATTTGCGTATGTGTGTATGTGTATATATACACAGAAATACATACATATATAAGCTTACAAAATGCCAAGGCCTCCCACTGGATGCAGGGCCATCTGCAGTTGTCCTGATCTATATCTGGCCACTGGACCCAGATGGCTCTGGAGGAGAAAGTGAAGCTGGTGACTTTGCACAGCCCTCCCTCACTCAAATCCCATTCATTTGCATGTCACAGCATCTCCTCCCAGGTGTCTTGGCCTTGAAGAACGAAGTCCAAACAACAACAACGATGACAACAGTATACATACAAACATATACTACTATATATACACACATATACTCTCTCTCTCTGCATATATATATATATGTACACATTCACATATGCATATATACAAACATATTCTCTCTATATATGTATATATACACATATACACACATTCTCTATATATACACATACTCTATATATACACATTCACATATACAAATATACGCACATACTATATATATACACATTCACATATACATATATACACATTCTCTCTCTCTCTCTTATATATATATGTATATATGTATATATATACAATCACATATACATGTGTGTGTATTTTTCTCACTGTGTTTAAAGTACTGGGCCTGAAGTTAGGAAGACTCATCTTTCTGAGTTCAAATCTGGCCTCAGACACTTAGTAGCTGTGTGACCCTGGGCAAGTCATTTAACCATATTTCCCTCGGTTTCCTAATCTGTCAAATGAGCTGGAGAAGGAAATGGCAAACCACTCCAATGTCTTTGCCAAGAAACCACAAGTGGGGTCACAAAGAGTTGGATACAATGGAAACGACTGAAGTACAACTATATATGTGTGTGTATATGCATTTACATATGTATACACACGTGCACAAAGAGAAAGTATGGTTTAGGCAACTCCTAGTGATGAGCTCCCTCTAGGAATATAGGTCAATCTCTTTTCTTCAGTTTATAATCTTAGAGGGTTACCGAGAACATCGAAAGGTTAAATAATTTGTCCATGATCATACAGCCAGTATGTGTCCAAGGGAGGATTTAAACCCAGGCCTTCCCAGACGTTAAAGCCAGCACCAGTGCCACACTGATTCTCATTCAATCAAATACAGGAGAATATCTCAACGTGTGTGTGTGCATGTGTGCACGTGTGTGTACATATACATAAGTGTGAATACATGTATATATTTGCATATTGTGTATATGCCTATGTGTGTATATATATGTTTATACAATATATATATATATTGGTGCGGGGGAGAGTCTGTAGGTTCTATGAGAGTTCACAGGAGGTAGAGGGTTGCTTTTGGCCAGGGGTTCAGAAAAAGCTACTTGGAACAGGTTGAATTCAACCTAGATATTGAAGGTTAGTTAGAAATTTTTCTGGCCTAGTAAGTTGAGTAATCATTTTGAGCACAGAGAACTTTGTATAGTCAAGAAAATTCAAGGACATTTTCAGGGCAATAGGGGAAGATGAGTTCGGCAAGAACAAAGTCCATGTGAAGTGCACAAGTGTGAGGTGAAACCAGAAAAGACTTGAGAAAGTCGTGAATGCCACAATAACTTTTGGACTTGATACATTTAGAAGGGGGAGCCTTTGAAGGTTTATGATTTAGGCACCTCTTGTTCTTCACTTCTCCTTCATAATCAGCTCTATGTGAGATGAATTTGACTTTGATATCTTGGCTAGATTGGACAAGAGGAAGATAACTGGCCAAGAGACCAATTTAATAGGTGACTGTGGACACTCAGGCTGTGTGCATCTCAATGTGTAAAATACTTTTCCCAAGTTTTTTTTTTTTTATCCATGAGCCTATTGCATGCTCTTGGTAACCTTGTGTAGCAGGCGGATATCGTTATTCTCTTCTTACTGAAGAGAAAAATAAAGCACCGAGGGGTTGTGTCTTGCTCAAGATCAAAGGGTGAGTCGGTGCTGGAGCTAAGAAAAAAACATCATCTCTCAACATCAATTCCGTTGATCTTTCGTCTATCATTTGATTTCACCTCAGAGAACAATCATAGACCTCCATGTTGGATATTAAACTTCCGAGGGACCTTCAAGTTTATCTCACAGAATCACAAAATTTTAGGAGCTATCAAATTCCAAAAAATAAAAATAACCAATAACTGCTCCTACCCAAGGTAGTAGAGGTGCTGTTTGGTAACACAGTGGAGAAAATGCTGCATTGTGGAATCCAGAAGACCTAAGGCAAACCTCACTTCAGATGCTTACTAACATTGGGACCATGTTATACTTAACCTCTGTCTTCCTTAGTTTCCACATCTGTAAAATGAGAGTAGTAATGACATCTACCTCATAGGGTCATTATGAGGATCAAATGAGATAATATTTGTAAAGCACTTAGCTCAGTGCCTAGCACTTAGTAGGGGCTTAGTAAATGCTTATTTCTTTCCTCTGTTGTTTCCCAATACCCAGTAAGTGATATCTGACCTTTGCTTGAAAGGTTGCAGGAAGGGAAATTCCACTTCTTCCCAAGGCAACCTAATCTACTACTAGGCATTTGTTCCCTCAAGTCTGAATTTCATTTATCCCCATCTTCTTGCTTTCTTGATCCTAGTTCCACTCTCTGGAGTCAGGAAGAACAAGGCTAGTCGTTTTTGTTTTTTTTTTTCACCTGAAAAATCCTTCAATTTATTGAAGACATTGATCATGTACAACCAGAATCTTTTGTCCCCTCAACTAACCATCCTTGCTGGATTTCTAGTCCCGATTCTGCCTAGAGCGTCCATCCTATCCTCTGTGACATCAATAGTTCCAATGATGATTTCCCTAATATACTTCCCTCAATTAATATGCGGTTTTATTTATAAATATATATTTACATATAATAAATAATATATAAATAGAAATATATTATATGAATATATTTATATGTTTAATGATAGAACAAACGATGGAACAAATATATGTTCATTCCTTGAAAGTGTATTTAAGGGAGGCATCCTTTAGACTTCCATCATCTTTGTAATTGGCCTGTTTCTCTTTTCCTTTTAATGGCAATACCATTTTAAAAAACCTGCTGGATGCATTTAAGTGTTTCCTAAAGGTCGGGCATTTAGCAGAGTCCTTCTGTGTTCTCATTCTGCCACCAAAGTAGCAGAGAAAGCATCCCTGTGAAACCCAATGACTTGGAAGAGAAAACTCCCAGATCATGACTTTGGCATCTCTGATAATCCTGGCTGTCAAGACTCCCTTTGAATCAATTACTTGGAACCAATGAAATGGGTGGAGGCAGGTGGCATTCCACTGGAGATAGCTTTTACTATTAACTCACACCCAGATTTGGGATTCATTCTACCCTCCTGTGAGAAAAGAAATAGCTAACATTTCTATAGTGCTTTCAGATTTGCCAAGAACTTCATATATATATACACATATGTATTTGTGTGTGTATGCATACACGAATGCATGCATTATGTATGTATGCATTCTGCCATCTTGGAGTTCTCTATACCACGATAACATGGGTCCAGTTCCTATCCTATGTTTCAGTTTTATAGATGTGAAAACTGAGGCTGAATTGTGCAGTGACATGGTAGGTAGACAGCTAATATGTGGCCAAGGCATGATTCAAACTCACTCCAAGTCCAGTGTTCTATCCACTATATAACCTGGGTAACAATGGATGACATTTAAGTAACTGGAATATTGTGACCTTATATGATTTGGTGAATCCATGATCTCACTAATGACAATCCCTCCACAATTTCAGATCCTCTATCCCATCTCCTCTCAAAGGATTCTTGTTCATATCTTTCTTTCACTGACATGTTATAAGCCTTTTTTTCTGGCTCTTTTTAAAAGAAGATCGGGGGCTCCGATGTGGTACACAGTTGTTCATCGATTATACAATATGTTTGGTGCAAAGTGATCTATAGTTAGCGTAACAGGACAGGAGTTCCAATCCCAACTCTGCCACTACTCGGGCAGTTTGCTTCATTGATGTTCAGTTTTCTGTCAGATGAGGGTCTTTGGCCAGATTACCTCTGAAGACCCTTCTAGCTCTATATCTATTAGTCTATGATTACTTTCTTACTAGTATTTGAGAGTTGAAATTGGCTTTCACAGCCACCTGGTCCAATGTAGAGGTTGAAAGGAAACCCCACTGTGATATATTGGACAAATGGCTGCCCAGGCTCTGCTTGAAGATCTCTGAAGAGGGGAAAACCACCACCTCTTGAAACAGCCAATTCCCCTTATAATCAGCTATAATTTCTATATTTGTCAACTACGATGTGCTTCCCAGCACCTCTCACATGTAAGTCATTGGAGTGGTTTTCTTTAGCCTACTTCTGTTGGCCATGCATCTCTCCGTCCTCCATCGATTCGCATCAATTTTTTTTCTATTTAGAGGTAGTCATGCCTATATTTCACAGCCATATTGGGAAAGAAAAGGGAGGGGAGCAGGGAAGGGAAAGGGAGAGAAAGAAGGAGGGAAGGAGGGAGAAAGAGAGAGACAGAGAGACAGAGAGACAGAGACAGACAGAGAGAAACAGAGACAGAGACAAAGCGAGGGGGGTGGGGTAGGGCAGGAGATAGAGAAGAGAGAATGGGAGGGGAAAGTGGGAGAGGGAGAGAAGGGGAGAGGGTAGTGAGAGAGACAGGAGAGAGGAGAAAGGTGTTTTTTAATTGTCTCTTGCAGCATATAATACCAAATGATCATTGACAAAGTTGTTCAGTTTCCCAAATATATTCCAGCCTGAGCAATTTCCTCTGTTCCTTTTCATTCTGAACTCAAGTGATCAGCATGTGATATCAACAGCACTATTGTTTGAGCAAAAGCACACACACACACGTACGCACATGCACACCTACACACACGTACGCACACACACCTACGCACATGCACACACACACATGCACACACACACGTACGCACATGCACACATACACATACACACACACACACACACACACAGATACAAATGTACACACCAGTACGCTAACTCAAGGGGCTCTTCAGTCTCAACCTTCTTTTTCCAGGCTGATCTTTTTTGAATGACTTTGAATCTCATTGAGGAACCTAAGATATAATAGGATCAATGGAATTCTTTCTGCAAGCAGGACCTTTCAGGGAACCTCTCCATTGGCAGGGAACTCAATTTCTACTCGGACTTAGAGCAGGACTTTTGCTGAGACGACGGCAGGCAGCTTTGACGAAACTGACCTGGGTACGCAGAATACCATTGAATGATGTTTAATACCCTCGCCCGTCCTGCCGCGTCCTGACGTGACTCTTTTACGTGGGCTCTCAAAGCACGAAACGCATCGCTGACGAAGTTCTTCGGTTCCTCAGGTTTGTTCCTGTCTGATCTTTTTCTCCTTTTCCTCTTCATTCTGAGCCCAGGCAATCAGCAAATACCAGTAGTACTTATTTTTGAGCAGGAATACACACACACACACACATGCACGTGCACTCTGCTTTGCAAGTTCCCATGGGCACCTCTTGGAATGATTAGCTATTCAAACCACAGCAAGTAAAAACCAACCAAACAAGCAAACCAAAAGCTAGACCATTCGAAAGATGCTTGAGTCTTAAATAGAAGTACACTTTAATTAAGACAGGATAGTTAGGAAAATACAGGGGAACTATATCAGGCAGGAAACATTGTTTGTACATGGAAAGTGTAGTCATAAGCTCATGGACCTAGTCCTGAAATGGACATAAACACCACCTTATCCAACCTTTTCATTTGAAAGTTAAGAAATCTAAAGCCACACAGCTGATAATCCTCAGAGGTGGATTGAACTCTGCTCTTCTTTTTCCAGAATCAGTGATCTCTCCAGTATACTATTGAATTCCAAATAGCCCAGTACCACAGTCTGAAAATATCTCTTTAGATCCACGCTCTCATCCAGCTTGTTTGCTATACCTCTCAGTTTTGTGACTTCAGAAAAGGCCATCCACAGGCCACCATACAAGTTATTAATAAAATGGTTGCCATCTCCTGTATTTCCCCAATTTCCATCTATTTCTTGTGCTTCAGCATTGCATCAGGAAGACACAGTTCCAACTTACTGGACCGGTGGTGAAGTCCATGGTCTGATGCTATCTGCCTTTTTAATTTCTGACCTCCTCTCTTCTTTCTATCTCAGCCTTTTCTCTCCAGCCTGGCTGCCACTATCTCCTGTTTCCTCATCTCCATGGCACTTGAAAGGCTCAGCTCTGCTTTTCTCTAATCTCTTTGCTCTTCAATTTTCTTGTCAACATGGGTGCTGTTCTCTATTTTTCCAGGTAACTTCTCTCTTTCAGATAGCAATTCCTTTCTTTCAGCTCTCTCCCACTTGATGTTATCTGGTTTTCAGTTGTGAGAAATTTGGGCACGTCCAAGAGTTTCCTCCAATGAACAGAAATTCTATCCAGGTCAGAACTGTGGGTTATCTGAAGCTGACCTGGAAAAAAAATTCTTAAGAGAAGAGATAGTTTCTGCTTAAGATTATATTTGGGATCACTTCTGTCAGGGGCCCTTATGATCTCTCTATATACATGGAAGTGAAATGGACTGCACTGGAGAAGTGGTAGTTCTTTCCTTACTGGAGAGCTTTAAGTAAATGTTGGATGACTTTTATCACCTCTGTAATACTGAGTGTTCTTTTCAAGTTTCGGTTTGACTAAATGGCTAGCAAATTTCCTTTCGATTCTAAAAATAAATAAACAAACAAAAATAAATAAATGAATCTGTGATCAAATCGCTTGCCCGAGATCACATCCATATTAAACAACAGAGGGAAGATTTCACTGATGACTGTCTGACTCAAACTCATTGCTCTTTTCCCAACGTCACGCTTCCTGGGTCCCTTAAAGAGAGGAATTGTCTTTTGCCTTTCTTTGTATCCCTAGGTCTTAGAATATGGCTGGCACATAGTAAGTGCCTAATAAACGTAGATTGACTGGGGATTGGGGAAAGAATCATGGCAGTGGCCACATCCTCTGTGTCACCAGGACCCATTTAATTCTGTACTTAATCAGAAGCTCCTTGAGTCCAGGGACTGTGCCCTTTTTCATCTTTGTACCTCCAATAAAAGACATAGTGGCTTGCCCATAACGGATCAATTGATAAGCATTTATTAAGTACCTACTCCATGCCAGGCCCTGGTCTAGGCAATGTAGAGTTAAGATAAAAGTGATATTAATACCTGTTTAACAAATGCTTACTGAGTTGAAATGAATTCAGTGCTCTTTAGTGAATGACATGAGAGCCATCCTGAGATTGCCCTTTTCATCTCAGATAAAAGAAAATTGACCCTATAAATATGACTTTAATAGATAATCAAAGGATTTAATAGATAATCATCTTTTTTTCCTCAACCAACTATTCCTTCAGGGCTAGTTTCCAACACACAATTTCCCTCCCTATGTAGCTTTCCCTTGAAAGTGTGTAAGAGTTTCATGGTGGGAGAGAAATGGGCCAGCCATAAAGACAGCTACCATATGCTTGATTCCTCCCTGCACTGCCAGCCTCTTCCCCGAGCCTTGCCCTGGATGCATTAAAACCATGTGAGCCATCAAAGAAAGATGAAGTGAATGGCAGAGGAGCCTTGGACAGCTAAAGAGCATTCAGATTAATTGCTGAAATGTGTGTGAGACAGCTCCTTTTGCTAGACTGCTTTTTAGAGGGGTTTAATTTCTGGGATTTAATCACCCAGATTTAATTACCCACAGTTTGTGGCTTTAAATTGAGGTAGGTTTCCTCTTATCCAAATTGGTTTATAATAAAATTGGTGACTTTGAGCAGCAGTATTCTTCAGCAATCAAACTCTTTGAAGGCACAGCCGCAGAAGCAGTTCTGCTGCAGCCAGAGATGTGTATCAGCCAGAGGGAGTAGGCCTGGCCCAGCCCTGCTGCCACTGCAGGTAAGAGGAGGGAGAGCCTTGATTGAAACATCTGGCTTTGACCTCACTTAAACCTGTGTTCAGTCAATTACGACTCCCTAAATACTGACCCGAGGCCCGCCTCTGCCTCCCCTGCTAAGCAAAGTTCTATCTGACCCATAGGGCCCAGCCAACGTCCTACATCCTAAGTGGAACTGGCGTTGATCCCCACCAATAGCAGTGACTCGTCACACAGCACTGGGCTGACGACATGCAATGCTGCCTCCGAAGTGATTCTGTATTCTGTAGAAATAAACATGGTAATAATGATAATGGAAGGAAAATATATATTGGGTAATCAGTATCCAGAAGATTCCATTTCCTCTCAGCCTTATTCGCTCGGGATTCTAGCTAATTGAAGGCTTATTATGATCAGTATTGCACTTGTCTCTATGGGGTGGCTAGCCCCTAGCCCTATGCCTTTCTGTAGCTCTTCAGAACTTTAGTCATAGCCCCAGAGACAAGTGCAAAGAATAAGACTCATTATAATCGGCAAAACGCTGTAGATCAAAGATAATTTATGTCCTTTAAATGAAATGATATGACAACAAAGATCCCTATTCATCCATTTGTTTGTGGATGTGTGTGTGTATGTGAGTGTGCACATGTGTGGAGGGGAGAAAGATGGGGAGAGAGAGGGAGAGAGAGGAAGAAAGAGAGGAGGAGAGAGAGAGAGAGAGAGAGAGAGAGAGAGAGAGAGAGAGAGAGAGAGAGAGAGAAAGAGAGAGAAACAGCGATGCAGATTAGCATCCAACATATAAAATCTAGTTTTAGAGCATTGCCAGGGGCACTGAAGGATTTGCCCAGGGTCACACAACCGGTGCCTTGGGGCTTTCTGATTCAAAGACTAATTTCCTGCCCTCTATCCTTTTACTTCCACTAGGAAATACAATTAAATTATAGACTTACAGCATCCTGAAGTCAGAAGGGACTTGGGAGGTGATTGGTCTAGTGCTTGTCACATGAATCCCTCGTACGATATCCCACGCTATCATACAGCAGCTGCTTAAATTAAGATGTTGGAGAAGCCATGTGGTAGAAAATGCCATTCTGGGCCTGGTTCTATGTGCATATGACATTCCCCATTGGTAGAGTATGATTATGGGATACTCCATGCCTGTGAATGAGATAGAATTGGTGAGAACTTGGGGGAGACGCAGCTCTTTTGTTTATTTGTTTGGCTTCTGCCAGTGAGAGATGTCACCTATGGTTCCAGCATCTTCTCAAAGAGAGATCTCTGAAGGGAGAGGAAGGGGCCAGAAGTGGAAAGAGCCCCTGTTTCTGAAGAGGGTGCCTGTTCTGCTCTCCTGCTGCTCTTTCTTTGGTTGAGCCAAATTCCCCTCCCTGTAGTTACCTCCCCTTGCACTTAGTTCTGCCCACTGTGGCATTAGTCAATCAGTCAGTCAATCAATAAACATGTATTACCCATCTTCTATGGTCCAGGCAATATGCTAAGTGCTGGAATATTAAAAAAAGACCAACAACAGCAACCACAACCACAACAGCAAAACAAACCAAAACTGACTCTACCCTCAAGGAACTTAAAATCAAACAGAAAGGCAACATGCTAATAAACACGTACAAGGCAAGCTAAATACAGGATAAATAAGAAATAATTAAAAGAGAAATGGTTCTGGAATTAATAAGAGTTAGGGAAAGCTTTCTGTAAAAGATGAAATTTTAATTGGGACTTAAACGAAGCCAGGGAGTTCAGCGGTCAGAGTGGAGGAGCTAGAGCATCCCAGGCATGGGGGATGGCCATAGAAAATTCCTGGAACCAACAAATGAAGTTTCTCATTCATAGAACAGCAAGAAGGTGAGTGTCACTGGATGGAAGAGTACATGTTTGAGAGTAATATGTAAGAAGACAGGAAAGGTAGAAGGGGGCTAGGTTATGAAGGGCTTTGAATGCCAAACAAATTTTTTGTATTTGCTCCCAGAAGCCACTGGGAGTCAATGGAATTATTCAGTGGGCTGGGGAGGGGATTGGACATGATTATAACTGTGCTTTAGGAAAATCACTTTGGTAGCTGAATGGAAGATGGATTAGAGAGGAGAAGGACTTGACGGAGGCAAATCCACCAGGAGGATATTACAATAATTGAGCCATGAGGTGATAAGGGTCTGCATTAAAGCAGTGAATGTGTCAGAGGAAAGAAGGGAGGATCTGGTAAAGGTGAAATTGAAAGACCTTATTAACAGCTTGCATATGGGAAGGGAATCCAGGATGACTTCTGGGTTTGAGTCTGAGGGACTAGAAAGGTAGGATTGCCCTCCACAGCAATAGGGAAGGTGTGGAGGAGAGGGTTTAGGAGAGAAGATAAGTTCTATTTTGGACATTGGTAATGGTAATATAAATTTGAAATCTTTCCCACCCATTTGTAGACCCATGTGACCTGTTTATGTCACAGGAATCCCAAGTGGCATGTGGTGGAAGGAGCTTGCTGAAGGAGTGGAATTGGGAGGGTAAAGTAGGAAATGCTCAGAGCAAGTTAGAATTGCAGGGGGAGAGGATGTAGGCAAGTATTCAGCTAGGATTTGTGAGTGAGTGTTTATGGGAAGTCCCCAGTGGGGGAAGGCTAATGGGATGGTGAGGCTCTATGCCTTGATATTGTGTCTTAAGTTCCTTGTTGTTATGATGAAGTGTGTTTACTGGTTTCGGGAGCTGGTTGCTGCTTGGATGGATTTGGCTTACTGGTTTTGTTATTTGGTTATCTGGTCTCTGAATAAATGTTTTACTTCTTATACCTTCTACATGCAAAGTCTCTTCTATTTTGCGATACATAACTACGCAGGTAAATTCATAATGATCATCAACGTTGTGATTATTGCCTTGCTGATACAAAATGCCAAGTTTAAGATGTTTCCTGGATATCCAGTTCCAGATATCTGAAAGGCAACTAGAGATATGAGATTAGAAGTGTACAAAAGGTATATTTGAGAATGATCAGCAAAGAGGTGGTAATTAAGTCTATAGGAGTAGCTGAGATCCCCAAGTAAAGTATTATAGATGGTGAAGAAAAGACGGCCCAGGACAGAACCCTGAGGGACACCTATGTTTAGAGGACAAGACCTGGAGGAGGATCCAGCAAAGGAGAAAGAGTAGGAGCATTAAGACATGCAAGAGGAAAACTAGGAGAAAGTGCTGTCCCAAAAACATAGAGAAGAGAATCTCAAGGAGAGTGAGCAATGGTGCTAATGGCTGCAGAGAGGTCAAGGAGAATGAAGACTGAGCAAAGCCTATTAGATTTGGAACCAAAGAAATCGTTAGTAACTTTGGAAAGAACATTTTTTGGTTCAGTGATAACTTCAGAGGTCAAGATTTTAGGATATTTAAAAAGAGAGTGAGAGGAAAGAAAGTGGAGGCATCTATTGTAGGGGACCTTTTTTGAGGAGTTTAGCTACAAAGAGCAAAGGAGATAAAGAATGGTAGCAGAGATCGAGGATCAAGTGAGGTTTTTGTTTGCTTGTTTGTTTTTCCAGGATAGGAGAGACATGGTTATGTTTACAGGCAGCAGAAAATGAGTCAGTATGGAGGGTGAGATAGAAAATAAGTGAAAAAAATGGGAATGACAGAGAAGACAATCTATTAAAGGAAACATGATAACATGAGATCACTTAAACATGTAGAAGGGTTGGCTTGGTAAGGATTAAGGACACTTTATTATGTGAGGCAGGCAGGAAGGAGAAAAGAGGCAGAAGGTCTCTGAGTGACAGGAGACGAGGAAGAAAGGAGAAGAAGTTCACGGTTAATGTCCTCATTGATTATTTTTTTCCAGTAAAGTATGAGGTAGGGTTCTCAACTGAAAGAGTGGGGGAAGGGGAGCCATGAGGAGGGATGAGAAGGTTTGAAAGAGTTTCTATGAAGAGTGCGATAGAGAGTTGATAAAGGAAGTTATAAGAAGATTGCCTACTATCAGTGAGGGCTCAGCTGAGGTTATATAATATACATTTGTAGTGGACCCACTCATAGTAGTCATAAAATTTTTCCATATTCACTCAGCAGCATATGTGTATTTCCAAAGGCAATGAGTGGGAAGAGTGATCTAAGGCTTTGGCTTGGCTAAACCTAATAGGTGATAAGATGAGGGGGCTAGCGATGTAAGAGAAGAGGACGGGGTAGAGTTGACTTGGCTCACCATAGCATCAAGATGGAGAGAAAAGGTAGGTGTGGCTAGTGCCAAGCAAGTGATCTGATTAAGGAATTGGAGGTCATGGTATGGATGAAGAGTAGGGTTAGGTAAAGGAAGGAAGAGGGAAAGGTAAAAAGCCAATAGATTGTGGTTAGATAAGAGGATTTCAAAATTCTTGGGACTGGAAGTGGCCCAAGATCAAGGTTATAACCATCTTTGTGAATGGCTAAGTTTGGGTGGAGGAGTAGCTCATGGGAGATGAATAGGTTGGAGAATTGTGTGGTTGAAGTACTTTAGAGAGAAACAATGTCGAAGTCCCTTAGTGGGGCAGCAGTAGCGGAGGAGAGAACGATTTTAAACCAAATATGGAATTCATTGAGGAAGGAAAGGGAATGACCTGAAGTGTCTATAGAGAGCAGATATCAGGATTTTGTTTGAGTAATAGATATGAATAGCATGGACCTCAAAGGAAGAGATATTAATAAATGATGAAGGAAGGGGGAGAATCAGGGAGTGACAAAATGGCGCCAGGAGTGTTCTTTAAGTTTACTCCTTCCACATGACAGCTCTTGAAATATTTGATGGTGTTCTTCATGTGCTCACCTGAAACATCCTCTGTTCCTTTCCAGAAAGCATAAAACTCAGTCAGGAATAACATTTCTTAACCATCAATAAGGAGACAGGCAGTTAGAAGGGGCTCCCTCATTATTGGGTTTTTACATTAGTGAAGCTCCATAACTCACCTCTCTCTGATTTACCCCTTTAAAAACAACACCAAGGTTCTTAAATGAGAATATACCAACAGCAGCAATGGGGTCAGATGGGGCATCTCCACTCTTCTGATTCCAGGCCAGGCCTAGGAATCGGAAGAGTAGATGACCACCTTCATTGTTCAGTTTTATAGATCTTGGCAAGAACCGAATGCTTTTGCAATGCCTCCTGTACCAACTAGCCAATACTGGAAATTCCATTATTGTTTCATTCCTATGACTCAAGTTTGTGCTTCTCTTACAACACAATTCTCCTTGGAAGAGTAATGTTTTAGGTTGAATTAAGAGAATCATAGTTTCCAGGAATAAAGAGGTCATACTGTACTCTACATCAGCTAAACGGTATCGAGAGTGTTTTGTTTAGTTCTTTTTTTTTTAAATTTTTTTTATTAACATCTTTAGTTTTCAGCATTAATTTTCACATGCGTTTGAATTACAGATTTTTCTCCCCATTTCCACCCCCCCCACTCCAAGATGGCGTACACTCTGGTTGCCCCGTTCCCCAGTCTGCCCTCCTCTCTGTCCCCCCATTCCCCTTCCATCCCCTCCTCCCCCACTTTCTTGTAGGGCAAGATAA
>CM053625.1:316007547-316022589 GCA_028646595.1 Phalanger gymnotis
ACCTAGGCAGACAGGTGTGTGCAGGCAGGTGGGCAGAAGCAGGGCACCACAGGCACAAGTGATTCTAAAAAGCATCAGAAACAAAGGGCTCAGCCTTTGGGGAGCTCTGGCACTAAATCCGTTTGGAAGGCATCCAAGATGGCGCCACCTTATTATGTTATATTCCTTGACTGTTTTTTCCTGAATAGCAAGTAAATTGATCTCTCCCTATGAGCCTTTGTCTTTTTTACTCTTCTCTCTTTCTCTTACTTTCCTTCTCTTTCCCACACTAATAAAGCAGGTCCCATTTCAAGTGCAAACATATAAGAAAAGAATAATATGTGGCCTTGAATTCTTTTACAAATTGAAGGGGTTGGTGTATAGAATGTGTATAGTTTCTGCCACTGTCTCTGCACCCACAGATTCTTTTTAATCTTTCTTGGTTTCAAAGGAGAGGTGAATTGTGTTCTTCTGTGTGTGGTGGGGGGGGGGTAGAGGGAGGAGGAATTCAGAAACAGTTATGATGCCAAGACAAAAGACATCATGCAAACTTTTGAGAGGGTTGGGCTAGATGATCCCTAATGCTCCTCTTAGTTTTAACAGTTTATGTATTTATCCTATGAGACCGCTCAATTGGAGAGATGTGGGAATAAAAAGTCCAAGCTGGCTGTTGAGCAATTGGTTGTTTACGGGTTGGATGAAGGATGACACTGACCTACCAATCTAGGAAAAGCACCAGGCTTGTGGAAAACCAAGGTCTTTGTTTCAAACTTTCAGCCATTTGATGTGATGAAAGCACCTACCCTGCCCATTGGCCAGACTAGGTCCAAGGGGCTGTGTCAATATTAAATTCACTAGCTGGGCTGGTCGATGTGGGGAGGGGAAAGAATGGATTCCTTTTGGCAGAATTGGAACAAGTGTTGGGTAGCCAGGACATTATAACCAGATGCCATCTTGAGGGAGGTATTTGCTAGGAGGGCAAACTTTGGTGAATCCTTTTCAAGGTTACCTCCAGCCTCTGGGCTGAATCTCAGGGTCCTCCTTGAAGAAAGAGGGGTAGGGGATAGGATGACTACACTTCTGAGATTTCTGGGGAATGGCCCATGTCTACTAGCCTGGTCGAGCAGTGGGACTGTGACTTGTATGATTCCAGACCCTATCCTCCCAACCATTTTTATCCTCATTCTCCCTTTGAGTATGAGACTGTCCTTATTAACCCTTCCTCCCTGCCCCTTGAATGTGCCTCGGTTTCATTATTATTTTGTCCTGGAAGGCCTTCTCCCTTTTAGGAGTCCTTGCCTAAAAGGCCTCTGCCATAAACCACCCACTCAAGACCTCAATTCTCCAAATAAATTCCTGTAGAGACCGTCATGCCCTGTTTTCAACATCTATGGACATTGCCAATGATCTATTTATGTAACGAACAACTTCAATACTGAGGCCTGCCGGTGGAGGTGGTAGGAAGAGCTTAGAAAATGCCATGCCTGATGTGTCTTTCATGTCACACAACGGAGGTGATCTGGATATCCACCTATTGGTGCTGTTCTTAAAAGCTTTACACGACACAGATATACCACGGATTTTCAGAGAGCTCGCCTTGGTGCTTTTCAAAAGATAAAGGCCTTCTCGATTCTTTTTGCCTATCCAAATCCTCCCCACTGTTACCGACTAAGGTATGATTCTGCTTCTCTGGCTACGAGGCAGCGTGGCTCAGGGGACACACAGGACGATAGGTTTAGAGTTAGAAGAGACCTTGGATGTCTTTGAATCGACACTCATCATTTGGCAGATGAGGAAACTGAGGCCCATGGTGATAAAATGGTGTACTCGGTATCACACAGATAATAAGTGTCTGAGGCAGGATTTGATCTCAAGTCTCGTTAACTCTAACCTCAGGAATACCTCAACTGTGAGCACTGGATTTGGAATCAGAAGATTCGGCTTTGCGTTTCCGCTCTCCCGCTTCCTCCCCGTGGGGCATGTCACCTTCCTAAGCCTCAGTCTTCTCCTCCATGAAATGGGATTAGACTAGATGGCCTCTGAGGTCCTGTCCAAATAGAGATCTCCACCGTCCCTCCACCTCTTCTAGGTCTTCTTTCTCTCCTGTGGATTTCTCCAACACCAGATACTTTACAGCCATCTGGTTTCCTGGCCCAGACTTTGAGATCCTTGAGGGCAAGAATCACTAGATTGTAGCTTTAGAGGTGCAAAAGACCTTAAAGTCCATCCACTCCAATATCCTCATTTTACAGATGAAGAAACTGAGGCCCATTGAGGCCAGGTTACCTGGATCATAGGCTCATATATCTAGATGCAGCAGGGACCTCAGAGGCCATCCAGTCCAATGGCCTCATTTTACAGATGAGGAAACTGAGGCCAAGGAGACCAAGGTCACACAGGTAGCATCATTCAAATGTAGAATTACAATCCAGATTTTCTGATTTCCAAACTACAGTTCTTTGTATCATTGTATCATGCCATCACTTAATAATTATTCTCAAATAGTCAGGCAGCAGGCAGGCAACAAACATGTACTAAGGAAATTTGAAAAACATTTTATTTGATTTTAGTCATATAAGCTTCCACAAAGTCCTGTGAGGTGGATACTAGAGGCATCAGTTCTCCTGTTTTACAGATGAGGAAACTGAGACCTAGAAAGATTAAGCGTCACACCGCTGAGAATTGTCAGAGTCACAATCTGAAGCCAGATCTTCTTTCCAACTTTAAGTCTAGCACTGAATCTACTCTGCCACGCTGTCTCCGCAGGCAAGCAAATGGGAGCTTAATTAGAACACGGCAGTGACTTACCCACGACCTCCCCTGCCCTCCACACACAGACAGAGACACAGAGACAGACACATAGACACTCAGACACAGACACGTGGACACACACGCACACGCACACACACTCCTGAGGTATGCTATAATTCAGATCCAGGGTCTCTTAGGTTTTCTCCACCCTTCCATCCAGCCTGTTAACATTCTTTACAAAGAACATCTGCTCTCATGATCACCTCTTTGACTGTCATTAAAAACCAAACATCTCACAACCATCAAATATCTGTACAAACGGGAGGTGTGAAATGGGATTTGAGAATCAATTATCCCCTGGGTAGACATCACAATCCTGGAGCCAACTGAATGGAAAAGTGCAAAATTGGCACTGTTATCATTTTCAACATATCTCCCTGCTGTGAAATGGCTCCTAAATACCCTCTTAATCACACATTTGAATAACAATTAGCTTCTACAGTGAATAAGAATTTGCTTATATCTTACAAGTTCTGTGGGGTCTGCAGGACCACATATAGTTTCCCCCAACAACCACTAGGTGGCCTTGACTTGGTGCTTGGGTTCTGAGCAGCATCTTCTATCCAGAGAGCCGGTCTGTTACAAGAGTTGGACTTTTAAACCGTATTCTCCCAGCTTTGAAGTACTGCTATCCAAAGCCTTACTTAGGCATGCGAATATTTTTACATGGGGCAAAAACAGGGAAAAATGGAAACACCCCAAATCATATAGTGATTAAGCGGTAGAGCTAGGGTTTGACCCAAAGTTCTCTGATTCCAAGCCCAGCTCTATTAAAAACAACATGCCACATTGATTATTTTACCAGTGCTAAAGCTGAGGCTGAGAAAGTCACGTTGATTTTTCTGGAGATAAACAGCCGCTAAGCGTCCAAGCCGAGATGGTGGCCACCTTCGAAGGTCTGAGAGGCTTTCAGTTGCAAGAGGGCTTTGGCTTGCTCTGCTTGACTCCAAGGGGAGAGAGGAGAGCAAAGAATGGGCTTTGCAGTGAGGCAGATTTAGGCTTGAAGTAAGGAAAGGCTCTTCAATACTTGGAGCTATCCTAAAATGTAATGGCTTGCTTTTGGAGGTAATATATTCAATACCCAGAATAAAGGCATTTCCTGCTAATCTCTGCCCCATGGAATCTCTTTCTTTGTCTAAAATGGAGGTCAAGTTCCATCTGCATGAATCCTTTCTTCGCCCTCCCCCAACTTCTAGTGCCCTTTCCCCCTAACTACTTGGGTCTTAACTAATTGTATTTATTTTGAATTTATCATTTGTATCCAATATATGGGCGTGTTGTTTCTCCTGGTGGAATGTCAGCTCCTTAAAAGCAGGATCTGTTTTTTTTTATCTTTTTTCCATAATATGTAATATAATTCTTCACACTTATTAAATGATACTGCAATCGAATGGATTCTTCAAGGAAATCCTGGGTGATAATCATTTCGATATGTTAGAGAGGAAATTATTCTTCAGCTATGGGACAACTAGACTTTCCTAAATTTGAGTTTTGGTGTTAAATTCTATACTATGGTGAGATACCAGAGAAGGATTTTAGTGCAGAAATTGGAAGGAAATGTTTAAAAATGAATTAGGGAACCCAGCTTAGCAATAAGAAAGCCAGGCTGGATGTGAGATGTTAAGACCTACATTTACCCTGTTGGTCTAGTTGTCCAAGGAGAGGCTATTCCTGCTATTCCTGCTGAGAGATAAGGCCACTGAGAACCTCACTAGATGCCCTGGGACAGTCCCTTCCTTGCTGGCATCCTTAGAAGTCCTGTTTTCCTCATCCTGGCTGTGACTTTTAGAACTGATTTCTTGAAGCTGTTTGATGGCAAAATAGAGAAAGTTCCAGAATTGGAGTTAGGAAGACCTGAGTTGGAATCTTTTTTCGGACACTTGACAGCTTAGTGCTCCCGGTCAAGTCACTTGACTTCTCTTACTTGACTCTTCAGTATAATGGAGCTAATCACAACACTGGCCGTGTTGGGTGATTAGGCGGATTAAAAGATGTAATGTATGTGAAGTGTTTTGCTATTATTACATGGAACTTACACTGAAATATTTAACTTTGGGTCATTTTGTAGTTTTCTTATTATTTCTCCTCTGTACCCAATTAAATGCTACTTAATAAACTAAACTCTGAGAATTATGTGAATTTCTTTGGATACCTGGTGCTTAGCTCAGGCTTGGCACACAGTAGGCACTTAATAAATGCAGACTGGCTCATGGCTTTTGAGAAGTAGTAAACATGTTTTGTTTTATTTTACTCAACTGACTCATTTTCACAAAACCTAGTATCTGTCAGGAATCGGTTTGCGTTTCTATAAAGGAAGCCCAGGGACCACTGGCTGCTCCCCAATCAAGGCATCATTCAGTCTGAACCTGCTACCCCAGCTTTTCTGCAATGTCTGCTTTGCACCTTTTTTTATCCATATCTTCCTGGCACTGGAAAGACATGGCAGTTTGTAACAATCCCTTGTCAAAAATAAACGACTCCTAATTAATCCACTACAATTCTTGCGCTCTCAATTTCAGACTAATGTTGTCAGAGTCCAAGTCTACCATGAGCAGATAAACCGAATATTAGAGGTGGAAGGTATGTTAGAGTCACCTTCACTGACCGTTTTTTTTTTTCAGATATCCTCTTCGGCCACCTTTTGCCTCTAGGATTAAGTACAGAATCCAAAATTTGGCACTTAAAGCCCTCAGCAATCTGACCTCCATGCAGAGTTCCCATTTTAGTTCACATTACAGGCAGCATGGAGGTACAGTGGGTAACATACTGGACTCAGAGTCAATGAGACCTGAGTTCAAATTCTTCTTCAAGAACTTACTAGCTCTCTGACCCTCTACAAGTCATTTAATGTCACTCGGCCTCAGTTTCTTCATCTGTAAAATACGGATAATATGCGCTCCTACCTCCCAGTGTTGTTGTGAAGGTTACAAGAGATATCATACGTGAAACCCTTTGCCAAATCTTAGCTATAAAAATGCTATTATCATTATTATTAATTATGCTCCGTATACCATCTCCATTCCAATCGAATTGACCAATAGATGTTTCCTGAATACAATATTCCATCTCCTGCTTGGACCCTTCCCTCATCGCCCCCTCCTGCCAATGTCAAATATGATATTACTTATGATTACGTTTATCTGGCTCCCGATACTTTAACAAACGCTTTTATAATTAGTATTTCACTTCAAAGAAGAGGAAATGAAGGCACAGAAAAGTGAGACCAAGTCACAAGGTCAGTTAGTGACCGCCCTTAGAATTGAAATGCAATTGTTCCACGTTCACCTCAGCGCCTTTTTCCACAATGTGACACTGCGTTCCTCCATGCGCTTATAGGAGTCAAATGCCTTCCCCAGAGGACACAGAATTTGGTCGATTCTCTTGTCAATGATCCATACAGGACCCGTGCAGCGAATGCTCAGTCTTCCGAGGGCCAGCACCCCACTTGCTCGCCTCCCCCTTCCTTCTCTCCCTTCCCGACGCCTCTCCACCCAACATTAGTCAGTTTCACTACTCATTAAGCCCGTAGCTGAGCTGGAATCAGGGGATGCAAATGGGAAAGAGAAGCAACTGTCCCACTGTGGAATGAAACTGAGGTTCTGAGTATCTGGGCACGCTCTGTGCTGGAATCTGGGTGGTAACAATGGGTGGCCAAGATCTCCTCTGCGACGGCGCATGCCTGCTGAGCACGCACGGCTCCCTGATCCGTGCTTCGGTGGATATAACAATGGGAGGACAGAGGTCTTCATTACCTCTCCACATCTTTGGCCAGGGAGAAAGCTCAGTCTCGGGGACTAGAACACCGTTCAGTGCGGTCTTGTCTCACGCTGAAATTCTGTGATTCTGGGAAGGGAGATAGGCAAGCTGTCACTTTCTAACATTTTGCCTCTGGCCAAGTTGCTCCATTTCTCTGACCTCAGTTTATTTTTCTCAATGACACTGAAAGGCCATGCCATTTCAAGATAGAATGACCATGTCTGGTCAACTTAGGCCCAAATTAATTATGAAATAATGTGGGCTGACCGTCAAAACTTCAACAGGAAACCAGGAAGCTATCTGATTGGCTAAGATTGAACCTGGGAGTCTAAGACAGATCATAGAACTTAAATCAGAGAGCCCAAGCCGAAAAAACCCAAGAAGAAGTTTGAAAATACGTTGGTATAGAAATGATGCTTATCTATGCCTCACATGGGAGTTAGGGAAAACTAAAATCTTCAATTAACCAATTAATTAATCATTTAATAAGCATATACTAATTACTTATTTTATGCCAGGCACTGTTAAAGATACTGTGAATATGAAAACAAAAAAAAAGGAAATAAACTCTCCTCTCAAAGAGATTACATTCATTCTGGGGAAATTATACATAAATATATATATATATACATATATTGTATATGTATATGTATACACACATATATCTGTATATATACATATGTGGGTATACATGTACATATGCATACCTACATACACACAGACATACCTATATACACATACCTATATATATATGTATGCATATATGTAGTATATTTTTTCTGTTTCTCTCTCTCTGTCTTTCTAGCTTTCTCTCGTCTCTCTCTACCTCTGTCCGTCTCTCTGCCTGCCTGTCTCTGTCTCTCTGTGTCTGTGTCTGTGTCTGTATCTGTCTGTTTGTCTGTCTCTCTCTTCTCTCTCTCCCTCTCTCCTTCCTTCTCCATATGTGTATATATGTGTATGGCCTGCTTGGTCACGCAGATCACAACTAGGCACAGTCCAGAGTAAAATCCAAGCCACATACACACACACACACACACACACAGGGGTGTATACACATGCCTATGTATGCTTATATATGTGCATGTTTACATGTATATAAAACACAGTAACTTGCAGTAGGGAAAGCACTAGCAGCTGGAAGAACAGGAGAGGATGCATCTACTAGATGGTGCTGGAGTTCCTTTTCAAAGGAAGCTAACATGATTTCTTAGGACTGTGGCAAGACCGCGCCGATGGAAGCAATAGGCCTTGAATTCAAATTCTGACTCTTTTAGTTATTACCTGTATGACGTTAGCTAAGTGAATTCAGCCTTCTGAGCCTCAGTTATTTCATCTGTAAAATGAGGGGACTGGCCTCCATTCCTCCTAAGATCCTTTCCAGCTCCAGATCCATAATTCTAAGCCCTTCAGTCCTAATGAGGTCTCCAAGCTCGATGGGATAATCCAAAAAGGAAGCACAACCTGATTTGAGGAATATGGATTTCGATTGGCTTTATCCTAATATGATATGTCTAATCACCTGCATGGCCCTTTCCAGCTTTAAATATATGATCCTATGACTATAATCCCTTTTCTTTGTAGAGATCTTCTGGGAAAGCTCAGTTTATGTTTGGACACAGAGGGACATGGATGCCACACTAGAGTTTCCACTTATGCCAATGGCAGCCAAAGAAGGTGAAGACAAAAAGGTATTGACTAAGATAGATTTCTGAGCTGAGGGAGCCATGGCGACATAGAGAGAGCCTGAAGAGATTCAGAAAGACCAGGACGTCAGCTAGTGGTTTAATCAGAAAAATGGAGTAAGTTCTAAAAGGGGAGATGCAGACAGGGAAGGCTTATAGTGAACAGATGAAAAGTCAAGGTCACACAGGTAGTAAGTGACAGAACAGGGCTTCCAAATACAGACTTGGGACTCTAGTGTTCTTGGCCAATTCCTTGAATCAGGCCAGCAATAGTAGACATCATTTAGCTGTATCCTAAAGTTTTAAAATGAGTTTATATAAATGAGCACATTCACTTTCAAACAATCCTCTGAGAGGGTTATCACCCCCATGCTATGGAAACACGTCAGAGAAGTACAGTAACCTGGAAGATGGCAGAATAACCCTTAATTTCTTTTTTTATATATTTTTATTTTTTTTAATTTTTATTTTATAATATTCAGTTCCACAAGTTTGTGGGTTCCAAAATTTCTCTTCTTCCCTCTCCTCTCCCCTCCCCTCCCGTCCCCTCCCAAGTTGGCATGCAATCCAATGTCGGTTCTACATATATCTTCACATTGAACGTATTTGCACAATAGTCAAGTTGTAAAGAAGAACTATAACCAATGGAATGAATCATGAGAAAGAAGAAACAAAACCAAAAAAGAAAGAAAGAAAGAAAGAAAGAAAGAGAGAGATAGAGAGCAAATAGTTTGCCTCAATCTGCATTCAGACTCTGTCATTCTTTCTCTGGATATGGATAGCTTTTTCTATCATGAGTCTTTTGGAGCTGTCTTTGAACCTTGCATTGCTGAGAAGAGCCCTGTCTATCAAAGTTAGTCATAACAGATATTGTGTGTCTGTAATTGTGTGTAATGTTCTCCTGCTTCTGCTCCCCTCACTCAGCATCAGATCACATGAATCTTTCCAATTTTTATGAAGTCTGTCTGCTCCTCATTTCTTATAGCACAATAGTATTCCATTACATTCATATACACAACTTCTTTAGCCATTCCCTAATTGATGGGCATTCCCTTGATTTTCAGTTCTTTGCCACCACAAAAAGAGCTGCTATAAATATTTTTGTACATACGGGTCCCTTTCCCACTTGTGTGATCTCTTTGGGATACAGCCCTAGAATTGGTATTTCTGGGATAAAGGGTATGTACATTTTTATAGCTCTTTGCCGTAGTTTCAAATTGCTCTCCAGAATGGCTGGATCAGTTCATAACTCCACCAAAAATGTAATATTGTTTCAATTTTCCCACATCCTCTCCAGCATTTATTATTTTCCTGTTTTGTCATGTTAGCCAATCTGACAGGAGGGTGGTAGCTAAGAGTTGTTTTTATTTGCATTTCTCTAATCAATAGTGATTTTGAGCATTTTTTCATATGACTAGAGATATCTTTCATTTCTTCCACTGAAAACTGCCTGTTCGTATCCTTTGACCATTTCTCAATTGAGGAACAACTTGTATTCCTACAAATTTAAATCAGTTCCCTGTATAGTTTAGAGATGAGGACATTATCAGAGACACCGGTTGTAAAAATTCTTTCCCAATTTTCTGCTTTCCTCCTAATCTTTGTTGCATTGGCTTTGTTTGTACAAAAACTTTCCAATTGGACATAATCAAAATTATCCATTTTGTATTTTGTGATGCTCTCTATCTCTTGTTTGGTCATAAATTCTTCCCCTTTCCCATGAATCTGACAGGTAAACTATTCCTTGCTCTCCCTAATTGCATATAGTATCAGCCTTTATTCCTAAATCACAAACTCATTTTGTCTTTATTTTGGTATACGGTGTAAGATATTGGTTTATGCCCAATTTCTGTCATAGTGTTTTCCAATTTTCTCAGCAGTCTTTGTGAAATAATGAATTCTTAACCCAGAAGCTGGACTACTTTCTGTTGGGATAAGGAAAGTCTTCACGTCACAGGAGCTGGGGCTGTGATTATGAGATGAGTTACGACAGATAAAGCTACAAGAGGTGACACTGCAGGTCTAGCCAGAGGCTTGGGAATAAGTGTGATGTGGTTGCAGATATTTAATTGGTTTGGTTTGGCTGGAACATATGGTGCAATGGGTAATGTGAGACAGGGCCTGGAAAGCGGTCTAGGTAAGACTTTGAGGGGCCTTGAATTGCAGACTAAGGAGCTCAAACTTTGTTTGGTAGGCAGTGGGGAGCAATTTGCAGGGAAGCTAGGTGGCAAAATGAATAGAGAACTGGGCTTAGAATCAGAAAGACTCACCTTCCTTAGTTCAAATATGGCCTAAGAATCTTACTAGCTGTGCGACTTGGAGGAGGCCATTTGATCACTCTAGGCCTCAGTTTCCTCATTTGTAAAATGAAAGACAACCTTCCATTCTCTTGCCATAGAGGTGGTATACTATGGTTGCTGATTATGGTATGGTTTTACCGCTTTTCTTTTCTAAAAGGAAGGGATCTCTTGGGAAAGGGGTCACTGGAGAATCAATAGTAGCAAATAAAAACATAAGAAAAAAACCCTCAGATTTTGGATTCTCCAGTCCTGTCAGCTGTGGCCTCAAGAGAGAAGGGGGATTGCTGGTACAGTGACAAGACCTCTACATTTGGAGTCAGGGAGCCTGTATGTGTCACTGTGGGAAAGTCACCCTTCTGGGCCTCAGTTTCCTGATTTACCAAAAGAGAAGGTTGGACTAGGTGACAACTGAGATGACAACTAAGGTCCATTCTCATTATACATGTGAGATGCTGAGATGATTCAAGTCCAAGGTGATCTGGCTGGGAAAACAATGAGTCATTTATTTTAAGGTCTAAACACAGCCCAAAAAGGGCTATTATAGAAATGAGTTAATATGATTTTATAGACTTAGGATTTGTGACATGCAAATTCAATGCAAATTTATGTAAATACACATGAAGAAAAATAGGAAATTTTATTTACATTTAGAGGGAAAAATACAGCTGCCTTATCCTTCTAGGGATACCCTAAGCTACTATCACTGCTTTGCCCAGAGTTCCCAAAAGCCCTTTCCTCTCTCCTTGATGACAAGCACTTGAAGACAAGCCATAGACAGATCCAAGATGGAGGAGAAAAGGCAGCCATTCACCTGAGCTCTCCCTAAGACCCCTGGAACACTTTTAAATAATGCCATACAACAATTCCTGAAGCAGTAGAACCCACAAAAAGATGGGGTGAAATAATTTTCCAGCCAAAGACTGTCCAAGAAGATCAGCAGGAAAGGTTCATCACAACTAGGTGAGAGTGGAGCACAGTCTAGCCCCGGCCTCAACAAACCAGGAGCAAGCCTTGGGAGCCACTGAATCACAGAGGCCACAGCTCTTTTCAGAGCACTCAGACCACAGATGGTGAGGGGGTTCAACAACTGATCAGAAAAAGATTACAAAGATTACTCTTTGCTGACACCAGGATAGGACTCTGTTGCTTTGCCCATATTCAGACCAAGGTTACAGTGCTGGGAGGCAGTCCCAGGGCAAGAAGGAAAATTAGCACATCAAAGCTTGCAGCCACAATAGAGCAGGCACCCTGGTCACAGTACCAGGGCAGAAAAGAGGACTTGTGGTCACTCACAGACCAGAGCATAGGCCAGGAGAGTAGTAAACACACTTCTCGTAAGAGCACAAATCCCTGGAAGAACTGAAAACTTACGGATCCCTAGAAATATCTCTGAAATGAGCTGCACAAAAACTCTGAAGCTTGGGACAGTGAACCCTCCACCCTGGAAGCAGAGCCCTACTTTATCAAAAAGTTAAGAGTCAAGAAACAGACTGAAAAAATGAGATAACAACAGAAAGAAAATTCTGACCATAGGAAGTTACTATGTTATAAGGAAGATCAAAATACACACTCAGAAGAAGATAACAAATGGAAGAGTTCAAAAAGGATTTTGAAAATCAAGTAAAACAGGCAGAAGCAAAATTGGAAAAGAAATGAGAGTGAGGTATGAAAATCATGAAAAAAAGAGTCAACATCTTGGTAAAGGAGACACAAAAAATACTGAAGAAAATAACACCTTAAAAAACAGAATAGGCCAAATGGTAAAAGATACACAAAAAGCCAATGAGGAGAAGAATGCCCTGAAAACCAGAACTGGCCAAATAGAAAAGAGGCACAAAAATTCACTGAAGAAAATAACTCCTTTAAAAGTAGAATTGGCCAATTGAAAGGGGAGGTACAAAAGCTCACTGAAGAAAATAATTTCTTAAAAATTAGAATTGAGCAAATGGAAGCTAATGACTTTACGAAAAATTAAGAAAAAATAAAACAAAACCAAAAGAATAAAAAAAAATAGAAGGCAATGTCAAATATCTCACTGGTAAAACAATCGACCTGGAAAAGTGATCCAGGAGAGATAGTCTAAAAATTATTGGACTACCTGAAAGCCATGATCAAAAAAATAGCCTAGATATCATTTTTCAAGAAGTTATCAAGGGAAACTGCCCTTAGATTCTAGAACCAGAGGAAAAAATAGTTTTTGAAAGAATCCACTGATCACCTACTAAAAGAGATCCCAAAATGGAAACTCTCAGGTGTATTATAGCCAAATCCAGAGCTCCAAAGTAAAGTAGAAAATACTGCAAGCAGCCAGAATGAAGCATTTCAAGTATCATGGAGTCACAGTCAGGATAACACAAGTTTTAGCAGCTTGTACATTAAGGGATCAGAGGGCTTAGAATATATGCTGGAGGGCAAAGGAGTTAGGATTATAACCAAGAATCACCTACCCAGAAAAAAATATAATCTTTCAGAAAAAAAAGAGATATTAAATGAAAAAGAAGACTTTCAGGCATTCTTGATGAAAAGACTAGGGCTCAATAGAAAATTTATCTTTCAAATATGACTGAAGAAAAGCATAAAAAGGTAAAAAAGGAAAAGGAAATCATAAGGGACTTGTTAAACTGTTTACACTCCTGCATGGGAAGGAGATACATGTAACTCAAACACTTTCTCATTATTAGGGCACTTAAGAATATGTATGTATATATATAAATATATATGTATATATATATATGCATATATACATACATATGTATATATATACATATATATGTGTATATATGTATATATATACATAAATATATATGTACACCAAGGGCACAGGTGTGAGATGAATATGAAGGAAAAATATCTAAAAATAAAATAAAATGAAGGAGTGAGAAAGAGGAATGCACTAAGAGAAAGGGAAAGGGAGGGGTAGGATGTGGTAAATTATCTCACATAAAAGAGGCAATTAAAAGTGTTTACTGTGGAGGGGAAGATGAGCAAGGTGATGGGAAGTAAGTGAACCTTACTCTCATCAGAATTGGCTCAGAGAGGGAATAATGTACCTATTCAATTGGGTATAAAAATCTATTTTACCCTATAGTAAAGTAGGAAGAGAAGGGGATAAGAGAAGGCGTGGTGGTGATAGAAGCAAGGGCAGATTGGCGGAGAGAGCAGTCAAGAGCAAAACACTTTTGAGGAGGGAGGATGAAAGGAGAGAATAGAATAAATGGGGGGATAGGATTGAGGGAAATAAAGTTAGCAAAAGTAACTGAAAAAATGAATTAAGTTTTTCTGACAAAGCCCTCATTTTGCAAATGAACTGAGTCAAATCTATAAAAATAGGAGCCATTCCCCAAACGATAAATGATTAAGAGCTATGAGCAGTTTTCAGATGACACAATCAAAACTACTTATACCATATGAGAAGGTGCTCTAAATTTCTATTGATTGTAGGAGTGCGAATTGAAATACTTCTGAGGTACTATCTCATACCTATTAGATTGAATAATTGGCCAGAAAAGGAGAATGACAAATATTGGAGGGGATGTGGGGGAAAAAATATGAGATGTTACTGTACTATTTGTGAAGTTATGAAGTGATTCAACCATTCTATTGAACAACTTGGAACTATGCCCAATGGGCTGTAAAACTGTGCAAACCCTTTGATCTTGCAGTAGCACTAGTAGGTTTGTATCCAAAAAGAGATAAAACATAAAAAGGAAAAGGAACTATATGTACAGAAATATTTATTGCGGCTCTTTTCTAGTGCCAGGGATCTGGAAGGGAGGACCCATCAATTGAGAAACAGCTGAACAAACTGTGTTATGTGATTGTGATGGAACGCTATTGTGCTATAAGAAATGATGAGCAGGATGCTCTCAGGAAAACCTGGCAAGACCTACATGAACTGATGCAAAGTGAAATGTACTGTGTACAATGTAACAGCAAAATCGTAAGATGATCAGCAATAAATGACTTAGCTATTCTCAGTAATACAATGATCTAAGACAACTTGAAGGACTTCTGATTAAAGATGTTATCCATTCTCAGTTAAAAAACAGTGTCAGAATACAGGTAGAAGCAGACTTCTTTTTTTCTATAGGTTTTTTTGGCTATATTCTTTCACAACATGACTAATATGGAAATATATTTTCCATGACTACACATGTATGACCTATATTGAATTGCTTACCTTCTCAATGAGGGGGTGTTGATAACGGAAGGGAGAGAATCTGCATCTCAAAGTTATAAAAAATGAATGCTAAAAATTATTTTTAAATGTAATTGGGGAAATGAAATAGTTAAATATTTAAAAAAAAACATTGATCACAAATCACATCTTTAATAATGCCTTTCACCACTCAAAAAACAAACAAAACAAACAAAAAAACCAAGTACTTGATGATGCATCCCTGACAGAAGATCTGTACAAGCAGCATGAGAATCAGCATGGGAATTTGGTTTTTTTTCTTATTTTCAGGATGAAAAAAAGAAAGAAGAAAAAGAACAGAAAGAAGATGGGAGAG
>CM053625.1:316023089-316034473 GCA_028646595.1 Phalanger gymnotis
TATGTTGATATATAATTATTTATCATTGCTGAAATAAATCACTATTTAGAAAATGTGTTTCCCAACTGCATCCTTTTTTCTTATGAATTTATTCTTAATATCTATATAAATAACAGTTCATTGAATTCCCTTTTAAAAAATAAATTGACTCTAGTAAATTATTAGACACATGTAGCTGTCATTCACACAATAATCTAGAGACTTCCCACTCAGGATTTCTGGAAACTAACTCTGAGCATGAAGAAGGCACAAAAATATCATTCCATCTGTTAGCCAAGCCGACAGCACCAAATAATTTGGACCTTAATTACAGACTTGGCCACATTTGCCAACTGTAATTTCCAAAGGCTGAAAGTCTCATTTGAATCTTTTGACGTTTTCCTTCCCTAATGACCAGCCACTCTTGAGCCAAGGTTGCCTCTTTCCATTGTGGAGCCATTGAGTGTCAGCGATCTGTGTGTGCAGGGGCAGACTGGGGGAGGTCTGAGAAGGCTGGATTTTGAGTTGGAACACATGCTTGAATTCTGGCTCTGTTGCTAATGTAACCTTGGACCCTCTGATTCCTCCTTGTGATTGTGATTGAAAGTGACGCTAAATAGTCTCTGTGGTCTCCTCCAGTTCTAAATTCTAGGGTTCTAGACGGGTGAATCTGTTCTCCAACCTCAACTCTCAGCGCTTACTCCCTCTGTTAGTGCTGTTGAGCCAGCAGTCAAAAATCTGGAATTGGAGCTGCTGGGGCTAGGGATCTAGACCTTTCCTTTCCTTTCTGGACATGAAATATGGGTTGGAGGATGTAGAAATAATTGTTGGATTAAACAAGATGTACAGAAGGAAAGAATTCCCTTTCTCACTGGGATATTGAAATACAGTATCCCTGTTAAAATCCTGTCTGCCCTGATGGTCTAGCTTGCCATGCCTAGTCAGAGTGTGGTACTGCATGTTGTCAGATATGGAGAGGAGACATCTTTTCCTTTAATTCTTTGCATGATTAAAGTCATTCAATTACTATTCGATTTAATTAAATAGCTTTTATGATTTAATTTTAGTGGAGGGAAAAATGATCAGTCATTAAAATGATGATTGAATGATGATTTTTTTATTATTGCAGTAGATAACAGGAAAGAGGCTTTGAGATAAGTTGGGTAATAAAAAATCCTTCTGGTAGTAAGTAAAATGTGTTATCAGCAATGAAGAAGAAGTTCTGGATATTGTTAATTAATAAGTGATGAATTATTCTGAAGCCTGACACTTCATTTGCCCCAGTAACTGTACTGGGGGAGATTACAGAGATTGTTAGTTTGTCATTCTTAATAAGATTCTCTCTCTCTCTTTCTTTCTTTCTTTCTCTCTCTCTGTCTCTCTCGTTATCAGAAGTATCAATGAACCATTTTTACATGAATGTCACTTCCTAGTGACTCTTCCCTCCCTGGTACAACCCTCTTCCCCAGTCCTATGAAGCAAAACAAAGCAAATCAACACATTAAGCGTGATGGATATGCATACCTCATCCTACACCTGTAGTCCACCACCTCCCTTCTAAGAGGTATTAGTCTTCTGAAGTCATGATAGCTTACTGCATTATAAATTTCCCCTTGAAATTGGGAGGTGACAAAAATCATTGTTTACACAATTTAAAATGTAAGTTGTAGTTCAGATTTAATTGCAAGGAGACCATCGATCAATCAACAAGACATTCATTAAGTGCCTGGCATATGCCAGGTATATTCACAGCACTGTGCCAAGTGCTGCGAATATGAAAAGAGGCAAAAGATAGCCCTTGCCCTCATGGAGCTCACGATCTAACAGGGGAGACAAGAAGCGAATAAATATACAGAAAGCAATTTGTATACAGAATAAATAGGAAGTAATTAACAGAGGGATATCATTAGAATTAAGAGGGCGAAAGCTTCCAGTAAAAAAAAAAAAGATGAAATTTTATTTTTGAAAAAGGCTCTGGATATGTTGTAAGCGGCTCCTTGTGGAAGAATTTAAAAACTGCTGTGGAAATTGAGGGGATGGGGCAGAAACTCTGGGTTAGGTTTCTCCATTGTTACCTGTGTGGCCTTGGTCAATTCATCTAACCTCTGTGGGCCTCAGTTTCTTCAGTTGCAAAATGAGACTTTTGGACCACCTGACTTTATGGGTGATAAGTTATATAGTGGAGAGAGTGCTAGGCTGGGAGTCAGAAAGACCTGAATTCAAATCTAGCCTTAGGAAATTACTAGCTGTGTGACCCTGGCCAAGTCACTTAACCTCAAAATGATGGGACTGAACTAGATATCCTCTAAATTATCTTCCAGTTGTCAATCTATAATCCTATGATCCTGTTTTTAGAGGACATCTAAAGTCCCCCTCCCTGGTTCTAAATCTATGAACCTATGACAAGGAGATGGAGGATTTGGTCTGAATGAGAAAATGGGGGTGGAGCTGATAAAAAAGTGATTTCTTGAACCCGGAACTATCATATGAAAAAGAGAAGGGGCAGAATAGGTGACGCTGAAGGTCTCTTCTAGGGCAGCTAGGCAGCACAGTGGGCAGAAGATAGGCCTGGAATCAGGAAGACCTAAATTCAAATCCAACCTCAGACACTTACTACCTGCGTGAATGGTACTTACAACCTGGACAAATCATTAGTCTCAGTTTCCTTGTCTATAGAATGAGCAGGAGAAGCAAATGGCAAGCCACTTCAGCACCTCTGCCAAGAAAACCTATATGGAGTCAGGAAGTCAGTCATGACAGAAATGACTGAACAACAGAATGGCCTCACTATGACTGAGGAACAAAAAACAAACAATAAGGGCTTCTTTTAACTCTGTTCCAAAATCTTGTGCCAGCAAATACCAACCCCTGAGATAGACTTATGAGGAAGGACCTAATTGTAATCTCCCGGACCGCAGCATTCTTTATCTTTGAAAGGCCTAGGACAAAATGAGAACTGACATTGGAGGGTATTTTCCTTGTTTTTTTGTCCTTGGCCTGTGGTCACACGGCTACTACGTGTCAGAGGAGATTTGAACTGAGGCACTTCTGACTCTGAGACCAGGCTTCCTTCCATTACTACCACCCAGATTTTCCTGAACATAAGAGAAAATCAATGAATGTGTGATGAAGAAATGAATGAGTTCGGGCCTTTGTCTAGTAGCACATATGCTCTTGAATTTTTTCCCTGACACCCTGAAACTTTCTACCTCATGTCACAATATTTACCTCCACACATTTCATTAGGAAGTTTCTTCCAATCCATCCAGTGACATTTTTGAGGATTCCAAATGCTAACTTGATAACATGCAAACTGCTTAGACAATTGATGTTGGAAGGCCGTCTTTGAAAGATGCCATTCTCAAGATTGTAGGGGGTTGGGACCAGAAAAAAAGTTGGCACATACATTGGGAAAGCTGGCTTCTAGTCTAGCCTTTGGTTCTTCCTAGCCAAGTGACCTAGGGTAAGTTACTTCATTGAGTTCTAGTTCCCTCCTCTTTAAATTAAAGCTAATAATTTCTGCCCTGGCTATGCCGTAGGGCACGGGTAGGGAGCCTGTGGTCTTGAGTTTCAGTCAAATGGTCACACTTAAGGATCTGGAAGGCCACATGTGGCCTCAGGGCCACAGGCTTCCCACCCCTGCCAAGGTATTCACTGTGGGACAAGCATACTGGATAGTGGACAAAATACTACAAATCAGATTACCTGGTTTCGAATCCTGGCTTTGCCTCTTATTCGCCCTTAATTTCTTTATGACTCAGTTTCCTTATTTGCAAAATGATAGAGATGGCCTAGATGATATCTCAGGCCCCTACTCGCTCTGGTTTCACGAAGGCCCTTCCCATCTCTTAATCTTTGCCGCTGCGCTGATATATTGAATATGAATTTGCTTTATTATCGCAAAAACCTATTCCAGAATAAGTGTCTTTATTTTTCTGCAGGGCAGTGAAAGACGTTGACTATATGAGATGGGCAAATCTCTCAATAAGACTTTCTGTAATGTTATTTGTGTGGCACTACTTGGATTCCGGTCTGGATCTGTGCAGGAGCTACCTAGACCACCAGGTGGTGGGGTGGCTAGTGGTGATGAATTTTAAATCCTGTAACCCAAAGTCGAATTCTACCTCAGACACTCTCTAACTGCCTGACCCTGAAGGAAGTCCAGTACTTATATCAGTGTCTTTTAGCTTCTTTGTAAATGAGCATAATAAAAGCCCCTAACACAGATTTATTGGAAGGATCCAGAGAGATAACAAATGCACAGTTCTTGGCAAACCTTAAAGTGCTAGGCTTACCATCATCACCACCACCATCTTTTCTTCAGGCTCTCCCACTTTTGGTTCATCTGACTGCTCGGCTGACACTAACAAACTAAACTTTCTGAAATACAGCTCTGGTCACGTTACTTCACTGGCCAAACAGGGTAGTGGCTTCCCAATATCTTTGAAGAAAAGTTCAAAATCTAGTCCAGCATTCAAGGCTCTTTCTGTAGCCTGTCAATCAATGTTTGATCTATATGCACTTATTAAGCCCATTCTGTGTACCAGGCATTGTGCCAAGGGCCAGGGAGACAAAATTAAAAGGGAGATCATCCTTTCCTTTAAGAAGTTGGCCTCCAACAGACAGAAGCAACACGCACACACTACCTCCTCTTACTAGCTTTTGGCTCCAGTAAACCAAAATGACCTGTTCTCCCTTAAACGTATCCTGCTCTTCCCTTTCTTGGTACTTTTGCTCTGGCCCTTGCCTCATTCCAGAATCCCAAACCTCAACATATGGCACTTTACAGAATCTTCCTCGTTCTTCAAAGCTAGGATCAAGTGGCATTTCCTCCACTGAATCATGCGCATTTACTTCAGTGAAAAGTTTTAACTTCCTCCTTTGACCTCTCAATACATTTTGTTTTTGTTTTACTTTTTTATACTTAAACATTCAGTTTCATCTTATAGTTATTTTGATGTGGATATATATGCATCAATATATACATACATATATAAATATATACACACATATACATACATACATATATACATGTGTGTATGTATAAAATCATTCCTACTCACTTATAAACTCTTAAAGAGCAAGGACCATGTTTTAATTCTATATTTATCACAGTTTCTTACACATGCTTAACAAATGCCTGTGGAATCAACGAATGCAGTATTCTCTATTCTGTACTAAGGACTGGAGCTGTAATTTTACTGATACTGGAAAGTCCCAAATTAGAAAAGCTCCTCTACCCATGCAAGTGAGCATATGCTCTGCCTAAGAGACTGAGAGGTTAAATCAATTGTCCATTCGTTAAAAAGACAGAGGCAAGACTTGAATCCAGATCTTTTTGACTTTGAGACAGCTCTCTCTCCAGGGCACCATGGGTAGCTTTGGAAACCCAATGCCCTTTGAAAACTTCATAACAGCAATTGAATCAATGAAACTCAACCCAGCCACACCCCACCCTAGTTAGGTTGCTAGTGAGCCAGCCAGGCAGTGAGATTTTTATTAAGGCTTACCTTGGAGTGCAAGTCTGCTGTTGATAGATAACATGATACCATCATGGGGAGGATGTCAGGTGGCCACACAGGTGCTATTTGATTAAATATGCAGATCTGGGCCAGCCCCATACTGCCTTCTTTATTTTATTTTTTTTAGCATCTTGTGAAACCTGGAGAAAACTTTGTTTCTCCAAAAGACTTTGAGATCTCCTGATGAAAGGCACCCTGAGAGCAGAAGTGTTGTTATTTGTTTCCTTCGAAGGGTTGATTCTCCTCCCCTCCCCCCACTCTGGTTTCCATTTTCTAAATGCTGCCTCTCAAACACAATTGCTTCTCTAGGGGCATCTCCTGAGACCCATTAAAGTGGTGTTGGCTGTTCACAGAGATGCCTCCTTTTGGCTCCATTGATCCAAGGGGATTTGAGCCCCCTAGGGTGACCAGAGATTAATTACACAAGAGTTATATTCACAAGAGTCCCTGAATGCTTTTGCAGGGATTCTCATTGGGGAAACGGCTCATTGTCAATGCCCAGGCAAGTGTTAAGAGTCCATTGGAAATGCAAGGCTTCTCAGACCTTCTGGCATAGGTTATAGGGCTTGCCCAGTGAATCATCCCACTGGAGATAAGCCCATTCGAGCTCTGAAAGAGGGAACGGGGTGAATAATTTGGAAGCAAACGAGCCAGCTTTTCCAACTAAGTTTCTTAAGGATATGTAGGAAGCTGATGCCAACTAGGTTCTGAGAAATGAACTGCAAAAGGAATGATGTATAGAATGGAAGCTCCTCGAGGTCATCAGCAGTTTCATTTTTGTCTCTGTATCCCCAGCGCCTAGCACAGTGTCTGGAACATAATAGAAGAGCCTGGGACAATGATTTCTTTGACATTGGCATCTCTCAAAGGAGGGAGCTCTCTCTACTAATACAAGCTGGTCCCTTTTTGACAGCTTAGAATCTTAGAGTTGCTTATGAAAGTTACTATGCCTAGGGAGCACAGACAGGTTAAGTGACTTGCCCTGGGTCACACAGTTGGAAGGCAGCAATATATCAGGCACTTAATAAATGGTTATTGAATGGTTGATCTATGGGTTAAAATCATAAATTTAAATCCGGCAGGGAACTTTAGAGGTCATCGAATCCATGCACCTCATTTTACAGAAGAAGAAACTGAGGCACATAGAGGTTAAGTGATTTACCAAGGGTCTCATTTATTGGAGGTAGGAAGATAGATCAATAAATAGATGACTGATGAATCTACAGATAGATAGATAGACAGATAGTTAGATAGATAGACAGACAGAGATATAGGACAGGTAGATAGAGCATTGATTAATCAATTACTACATATCTGGTACAATAATAAGCACCAGGGATACAAAAACAAGGAAATAAGGTCCTCCCACAAGGACTTGTATTTAAATAAGAATGCAGCCCAATGCCCTTTCCTTAGACAGATGAACAAACAGGTTTAGAGAAGCTGAGTAAGGTTCCTCCCTTTCACACAGAGGGGATTTCATGGCACACCGCCCCCCCCCACCCCGGAAAAGCTGCATAAAATTGTCTGGCCCTCCCTTCCTACCAGAGAAAAAGTCTGATTGCTTTTTTTTATTTTTCTTTTTATGGGGTGTTTCCAGTACCCATTGTAAAATTTTACTTGCTATTAAACAATCCTACACATCTATTTTATGCATTTCTGTGTTTCTAACTGTGTCATTGGCTAGCCTTCGCATGTGACCTGCAGATTCTGCAAAAGTCCCCCAAGATTCCCATCTAGTTTCTTACATAAACCCTCACTATAGAGAAGCTGCAATGGGGAAAGTGGAGATGTGGACAGGAAAACTGTGCCTTGCTCAAGGCTACCTAAGTAATAAGAGTTACAGACAGAACATGAGCCCAGATTTGCTGACCCAGAGACTGTGTTTGTCCCTTCATGCCATGCCGAGCTCTATCATAGACATGTTGATGGAAGGGACCTCAGAGACCGTTGAGTCTAACCCCCCTCAGTGTTCAGGTGACAAAACCAAGGACCGACGAAGAGAGAAAATTGGCCAAAGGTCACAATGTAACAAGTGTCAAAGGAGAAATTTGAACTCGGGTCCTTTGACTTTAGTACCCCAGTTTTTTCTAGTATACTGAGCGGTGACAAGATAAGGACCAAGTAGATGGGGCACACAGTAGACATTCAGGAAAAAAAAGTATATCAATACTTTCTGTTAATTTTTTTAATAGTACTCTTGTGGGTCCTTTCCTGCACAGGGTCCTGAAGCTTGGATTTGATTTTGCAAAGATTTAATAAATGCATACTCGGTTTGAGGCACCGATACAAAGATTAAAGGGAAAAATGTCCCTGACATTAAGGAACTTCTTGTGTTTGTCCTTCGTTCTTGAAGAGGACCATGGCATCAGGGAGATGATGACTTGTCTTGCGGTTGACTTTAATCTGAGTGAAGGAGGGCTGTGCAAGGTCACCAGCCTCCCTTTCTCCTCCAGAGCCATCTGGGTCTAGTGATCAGATATTCATCACGATGACTGGAGATGACCCAGGATGCACTGGGAGACTCTGGTCTTTTCCAGCTGCAACCTTTACAGCGAGGTAAGGAACTTAGCTCTGGCTAGAGGGATAAAGCATGTGTGACTGAGGCAAGTCACTCAGAGACTCTGAGCTATGCTTTTCTTCAAATAGCTCGGACACAGTGATTTCTATGCTCCCTTCCAGTTTGAAACTGTTGATCCTATGTCCATAAATAACCACTTACAAAAGGATTTGAAGAAGGAAAGGGTACCATCTCTAAGGGAGGCAGAGCGGTGGTCACTGAAGGCTTCAAGGAAGAGATGGCCCCTGAGAACATGTTTCATGCAAAGTAACCCACCTTAGAAGTATTGTATGCTCCCTGAGGGCAGGGCTGCTCCTACTCCTTTCCTTGTCTTTGGCTTCAGTCTGTTCTGCTAGCTTTGGTATCTTTCACTGCTAGTGACCTCTGAATGTGGAGAGACTGACTTGCAAGTTCAGTTTGTATGTCAGGAAAACAGAAAATGGACAGCATGTTCACTTAGCCTAAAATGGAAATGTGGCTACACAGGCTAGAATCAACGGGGCCACTACCTTATTAGGCCACGGCTTAATTATGTCCTGAAGCTTTCAACTTGACCCCCGAGCTTCTTCCCTTTCCTTCTTTAGAAAGTCTTAAAGCTCCATTGCCCACTGTAAGGTCATGACCATTGGTGGTTGCCCAGCCCCAAAGGGAATGTGGGCAATCTGAAATAGATGTGTTGTTTACATAATGACAAAACAGGCACCTGACACCCAGTGGGTCCTCATTAGCCGAGGGACTTGACAATCTCCTAACTACGTCAGGTCCCAAATTTATGTTTGCCGTTAGAAAATGCTTGGGAAAATGTCCTGGATCAGAGAAGTAGGTTTTCTGTCAAAATAAACTTTTGGAGTGTGCCAACTTGAGTTTGGAGGGGAAAAAAGAATCCCTAGGTATTTTATTTCATTTTATTAACCTTTTTTAATATTTACCACTGTCTCTCTTTTTGAGCCAAACTGTCAGTGAAAGCATTGAACTACAGAGGCAAAGAGGCCCAGGGGTGGCTCTGGAGAGAGTTTACATTCACTCTAGTCTTATAAAAAGGAGCCACTGAGACACATGTGCTAACAGTGGCTAAGAACTAGCAGTTGCTGAAAGAATTAAGTTAAAAAAATTCTAAGCCTGACAGTGCCAGGCACCAAGGGCTGCCTGTCTCTGGACAGTCCCTGCCTCTGCGATGTTCATTTGGAGGTATTGTTATTATGCAGTGTGCACAGAGGGTGGAGTGCTTGGACTAGGAAGAGACAGAAAGAATGGCAGGGGATGAGCAATGAGAGAGAGAGAGAGAGAGAGAGAGAGAGAGAGAGAGAGAGAGAGAGAGAGAGAGAGGATTTTGTGTTTGCTTATTTCAAAAAGCTAAGCTATGTTAAAAACAAAACCAGAAACCTCTCCCTGTTTCGTGACCACATTAACCACAGTCCTTTTGGCTCTCAGCAGCTCTGGGCAAGCTATTAGGACCCACCATGGTGCGACTGAATGCTGCATGGCTGCCTCGTCCCTTGTGCAGCTTTGGCTGATGCCGAAAGAACAGGGACCGTGACTGCGTCCCTGGCACTAGCTATCCGTGCATCGTGCCATTCCCAGGAAGGGAACTTTATACTCGTAATAGCAGTGACAATTATGACAAATAAGTCTCTGGAATCATAAGAAATGCCAGCAATTAGAATTAGAAGCGAGCTTTACAATTGTACCTCCATTAAGTTTTTAAACTATGAAGAGTTCTTGTAGGAACTGAGGTCAACAAGGGTCCCTTAAGGGGAAAGTGATGGTGCTGGGAATCCCTGCTGCTGACAAGAATAGACAAAATGATTATATGGTTGTGCCTTATAAGCATGTCTGAAGACAGAGTAGAAACAGCCAGGTGTCCTGTTCTGCAACCAGTGAACTGTGTGCCAGGCACAGGGCTAGGTGTTGGGAATACAGACACAAAAAGAGGAAGTCCCTGCCCTCAAGAAGCTTCCATTCTACATGGAAGATGCAGCATGTTCATTGATAAGTAAATAGAAGATATATATATATATGTATATGTGTGTATTTATATATTATATATATACATGTATGCGTACAAACATATCAACACAGTGATATTAGATGGAGAATTTATTTTGGGGTGCAGGGGCAGAAAAGCATCCCTGAAGGAGGCGACACTTTAGCTGAGTCTTGAAGAGCTCCAGGGGCTCCTCAAGTTTAAGGTGAGTCCAGACGCCTCCGGGTAGACAGCACAATCTCTTCCTGGAGTCTGAAGGTGGAATGTCACATTCAGGAAATAGAGAGTATGTCAGATTGTCTGGAGCATGGGGTGGAAGTCATTTGTGATAAGCCTAGAAAGATAGCCTTAGCTAACATTTCGGGGGGTGTTGAGCAAGGAAATTAACATTAGAATTCTCTAAGACTAGAAATTGGAAAGCAGTTGCTGAAAAACGTTGGTGAAGAAGATTCCTCCTTGGGACTTTTCTGCAGTAAAGAAACCATAGGTCTGACCTACAAGAAGTAAGCATCACAGGTTTCTAGCATGAAGAATCCTTAGAGTTTGTGTACTTCTACCCCTTCATTTTACAAATGAGGAAACTGAGTCTCAGAGAGGAAAGTGAATGATCTAAGGTCAGCACTAATTTTAAATTCATTACTTTATGCTATTTTATGGTACTGCCTCAGGACAATCTTACCTCATTTTTTGTCCCAAACTGTAACTACTCACCTTACCATCTGCCTTCTTAATGAGCCTGGACTCCAGATAACTTTGGGCAGTTTCCAAAAATCACATCTACCTTCAAAGGATAAAGATTTGCTACCATTGATGATGAGAGAAATGAAACATGGGATCCGCGAGCAATTCTGAAAGACACTTTCCTAAAATGCTTTAAGCCAGGGAGATGTGAAAATAAATGTGACTCCTTAGACAGGGATGCCACTTTTCTTAATGGGATTAAATTCTGTTTGCTTCTAGAAATAAATGAATGAATATAAAACAAACAAACAAAAAACTCTTAGTCACCTTATTGGATAATTACACCCTGTAATGAGTTTTGCATCCACCACACTTAGAGCAGGGTAGAGAGGTACAAGGGAAGTGAATAAAGTACCACAATCTTACACTTCTCCCTGTACAAAGAACCTGAGGTGGAGGGGAGAATTCATGACAAACTTGAATCTATTTCTTTCCCTTGGACCTCTCCTTTGTAATCCACTAGTCCTCAATCAAATGTTGGTTGTATCCTTGACACAGATAAAATCACTCCACCTTGAATATTTCCCTCCCTTCCCCTCCCCTCCCCTCCCCTCCCCTCCCCTCCCCTCCCCTCCCCTCCCCTCCCCTCCCCTCCCCT
>CM053625.1:316034573-316065403 GCA_028646595.1 Phalanger gymnotis
CATACTATGGGGACCCTTCGGTCCCTATATATCTTTTGGTTCTCCAAAGTCCACATTGAATTTATCTGTATCAATGATAGAAATGCTCATTTGTAATGGGGAAGAGAGATATCCAAGTTTCTCAATAATTTTGTGCCTTTTCCTCAACAGTAGCTTATAAGCGTAAAAAAAAGTTTACATGTTTATATTTGGATGGGTGGCCCTTTGGAGGAACCCTCATGTCTAACTTGGTCAGAAAGATATGGTCAGAAAGCATGGGCCATCATGGAAGGGTTGCCAGGATGGGCAGTCATGGATGGCCTGTGATCTGTTTCATTGAAGAGAATCCATACAGTAATGAGACCACATAGCCCCTGGACTATTGAGATCTGATCAAATGGTGGGGCATATAACCCTGCCCTTGCATGAGTCCAACGTGACATGGGGCTATTAAGGAAGTGTTTATCATCTCAAACACTAAACAGAAAGGTAAAGGAAAGCAGAGGATTTCGTGTATGACTTGTTACTTTCTATCTCACTCTTCACACTACCTCGCCCCATTAGACAGTAGTATGGCATAGGACAAAGAGCCCTACATTTGGAAGCAAAGCACTTGGGTTCAAATCCTGGCTCCAAGGCAATTTGTGTGACCTCAGCAGAAATCACTTCTCTTTTGATCTCTTTTCTCCTGTGATGTGAAATGGCAGGTTAGATTGGTGACTTCTACATTCCTTCCAATTTTCATTCCTATGACAGCAGTCAAAATCAGAGTCAGACTTAGAGGCACATGGCATGTTTGTGGGGTATGGAGGTTTTGATGATCTTTTATCTGGTGTGTTGAGCAGTAGGGGGAGGGAAGAAGACTCATTTATCTCTTTGCTTGAGCATCAGCAAAGGAGAGGACCTAGAAGGAAGAAGGGAAGACTTTGTCCCTGGCCCCAACTACCTGGCCTGGGAAATGGCACATGGATCCTCCCTTGGAGGGGCGAATGGAAGGGCTAAAACTTTTCTCTCATTTCCTTCATTGATGCATCCACCCAAGGCTCTTTGTTAGCAGGCAACAGACAGAATATCTTTAAACTCAGAGTAAAAGCTGTTAGCACTGAAGATAGATGCTGAGTGTCTCAGGGGCCAGTATGATTTAATATGTACAATATCAAAGAAGAGCATGGAGGCTGGATGACAATTATAAGGCATGTACACAAGCTCCCCTTTAGGAAGTGGGTTCAGATCCCCAAGAGCTCACTAGTGGAAGTGATTTTTGCCACGTCATCAGCACCCCACAGAGGCGTTTCTTCCCCACTGCCTGCCTACAGCTGTCAGTCAGCCTTGAATGTTGATGATAATGGCCCGGTGCTGGTGGATTTGTGTTTCTGGTGAATCAGTGCTCATCCAGGCTCCTGGAGCACAGCAGTCAAAGCGTGGCAGAAAGCAGATAAAGTAGGGACAGAGTACTTGGCATCACAGGCAATAGTGCCCTAGCCTTAAAGAAGGAAAGTGCATCATAATCCACCACTTACTCCAGTTCTATTGTCTTCCTCCTCCTTCCTCACATCCCCCATAACAAAGCCTTTTCCTAACTTCTACCAGCATCCAGTCCTCATGGACATCCAGTGCCTTTAAGCAGCTCCGGGTCTATTTCTTTAAGAGTCAAACATTTTCCTATCCCTTTACAGCTTCATATCCCTTAAACTAAATTTACTTAGGGGACTTATAAAACTAAACTGAATTTAATCAGAAAGAAGACATCCGATAAACTCCTTCACACTGGAATTCATGTACAAGTCTAAGGACAATGCTCCATTGCTCAAAAACTTTCATTGGCTCCCTTTTACTATAGGAAAAAAATGAAAATTCCTTAAAGTAGCACTTAGTGTCTTCCACAATTTTTTTGCAACCTAGATTCCCAGCCACATTTCATAGGCATCTCCTCTTCAAACCCTATATATTTCATACTCACTGAATAGCAAGTTTCTAGGTTTCTGCCTTACCTCCTTCCTCTCTGTACTCTCGCAGCTTTGCCTCACCTAAGGAACACACTTCTTCTTCCTGATCTCCAGCTATCGAATTTCTTTCTTCTTCAAGGTCAGACAGGTATCCCTCTCCTTCATTAAGCCTAGTCTCCTTCCTGACCCCCTCAAATTTTCTCATAACTCTTTTCTAACCCTTCTTCCTTGATTTCACAACAATCTACCTAGTATCTTGCTTATTTATATATTTGCATCACCCCCCCTACACACACACACACACACACACACACACACACACACACACACACACTTCCTATAGTAGACTGTAAGACCTTTGAGGCATTTCTTTGCATTTTTATATCTCTGGTACCATGCGTATGCGTAATATTTGCAAGATTTAGTTAAATTTAATGCAACTTCTCCGGACCATGGGTTTCATTTGGAAGGAATCTAAAGGTGACACAATTAGATGAGAAGGAGACTTCATCTGTACCCATTATATCATTCTACGTAAGTGGCTGCTTTACCCTTGCCTATGCCTACTGCCAACACTGATTGTATCCCGAACAAAGCCCAGGATTCAAGGACATAACTGGGGTAATAGAATAAGGTGCTAAACACCTTGTTCTAAGGGACAGCAGCACCTCTCAATGAAGAGTCAAGCCCTTTTAGCTGAGCGGCTGATCCGAGGCAAAAGGGAGACCAGGTCACTAGTGAGACAGTCATAGGAGTCATAGGCAGGCAAAGTCGAGAGGAGGGTGTCTATGAATCAGGCTGTCCTTTTGTGAACTGTCCGGTCAGACCAGCACAAGGAAGGAAGAGGATGAAGTCACCGAACCTTAGAGACAAAATCCAAGGAGCAGATCAGCAGGTAAGAAACAAGCTCAAAGCAAGTGAAAGGGAAACAAAAATCAACTCAGCTAATACTTAATAAGTGCCTACTACATGCCAGTATATGCCTAATATGTGCGTGCAATATGCATGTTATTACATATTATATTAACATACTATATGTATGTTAATGAAATAGTCCCTACCCTGAAGGCATTTACATGTATCTTATGTATAATGACAAGAGAGATGCCTGGGATTAGCTGATGCCAGCTCCTCAGCCCATTTTGAAGTCTTTGGACAGATCTTATCCATTTCTGTTTTCTAAGAAGGTGATCCTTGGGTTTTAAAAGACCTCAAATAACATATCATTCAAACCAAAGCTAAGTGAAAACCCATCTATACCACACCTGACAAGCAGTTAGCCAATCCAGCTTTTGTTGAAGATCTTGAGATCTAATTCCTGGCTGGACATCGACTACTTTGGTCAAAGGCATTTCACAGTAAATCTATTGCAATTACTTCTTCACTTTTATTTTCTTCCTAAGTTGTGACTATGTGAAGTTAAAATCCATGGCATGGTTCTATGATACCTTTAGCTGCAGTTCAGTTACAAGGATTTCTCCCCTTCCCCCTGGCATTTTTTATTTTTTCACATGGTCCTGGAAATTGTGTATAAAGGAGAATCAATATCAGAGAATCTGAACCAGAATAATTGGTTTAAGCAGCAAACAGAAGAAAGGAGTGAATCTGATTTCCCCTCCAAACGAAGCATTATTTTAGGAAGCTAACAAAAATAGCTGCTGTATCAAGGGAAGCAAAAATTTTGTCACAAAGACAATCTTGGTAAACTGGAGGGAGGTGAGGCAGCTCCCCTCTGTGTCAACATCCTGCAGTGGGTCTGTCTAGCTAATGGACAGTTGGCTGCTGCCCCGATTCATTAGCAGCTTGTATCCTGGCTTTTCTAGTCCCATTCATAGACAGATTCTAATCCATTCCTTTCCTTCCCTTGTATTCTTGTGCTTAACTGATGCTGTCCACTGGGGGATTCATGGATGAAGCAGGCTTGGTTGTGAGTGGCAAATCCTTCGCCAAATCAGTATGCCAGAGATGGGCATCAGGGGAGTGAGTTTAGAAATCCACATTCATTTCGGCATTCCTGGTGTCTGTGTCAGCTTAAAGAATCAGTCTTCACCTTGGTTTTACCCTGAGCACACTGACCTTTTAGAAGGGCTGGCCTTACAACATGGGGAAATTAGACTGTCTCCTACGTGATATGATTTGAGGGGCCCATACAGTCAGGAATTCTTGGAACTGGCAGGAACTTGGAGACTAACTATGCCAATCTTCATTTTTATGAGTGAGGCAACAGAAAACCAGGTAAAGAAAGTGATGACTCTTATCACACATCGAGTTCCATTGCAGAGGTGAGGCTAGAACCCAGAAATTCTGCCCACAGGTATCTCGATCACTTCCCCAGTCCAGTGCATGAAATTTCAACAGTAGAGCATGAAAACTCAGGAACTAACATAGCCATAAAGGGTTGATGGTTGTGTCCACGATTCAAGATTTCTCTATTCCTCTATCTCTCGCTTCCAGCCTATGAGGATGAGTGATGAGCCTTGTATCACAAGTAGTCTGGACACCAAACCAGGATGTTACGGTGAGGGACTAAGGACATGTGAGTGTCTGGGATCAGAAAAGGCTTGAAAAGCCTGAGTTGGTGATAGCATCTGGGTACCACTAGATTGGCAACTAGGTCATACAGAGGATAGAGTGGTGGATTGGTGTCAGCAAGACCTAACTGAAGTTTAGTCTTAGATAATGAGGTGTGTGGTCCTCGGAAATTCACTTAACGTCTCTAAGTATAACTTTTCTCATCTGTAAAATGTGGATAATAATTAGTAACTACTTCCCAGGGTTGTTGAAAACATAAAATTAGAGAATATTTGTGAAATGCTTTGCAAAATTTAAGATACTATATAAATGCTGTCTGGTAGTGGCAGGACTAGCATCAATCATTGCTGAATTGGAAAATGTGCTGGGTTTATCCACTGAAGACAAGATGGAGAAAACCTCTGGGTGCAGATATATGCGGGTAGCGAACATGAATTGTAGTGGGCAGGGAACTCCCAGAGTTGACCATTTGAGCCGGGTTCTTCAGGAGTTTGAGGTGACTGCAAATGCAGGCAGCTCAGGTATCTGGCATTTCCTGTGTGTATAGCTACTCAGAGTCATAGTGAGATGAGAGGCCTGGGATAAGTCCCATGAGGCCATTTTTTTAAAGGGCTGTGATTATTAGCCTGTTGTTCAATCATTTCAGTCATATCCTATTTTTTGTGACCCCATTTGAGATTTTCTTGGCAAAGATACTGGAGTGGTTTGCTATTTCCTTCCCTAGCTCATTTTGCAAATGAGAAAACTGAGGTAAACAGTTAAATGACTTGCCCAGGGTCACATGGCTAGCGAGTGTCTGAGGCCTGATATGGACTCGAGTTCTCCTCACAAACAGGGCCAACACCACACTAAGTGCCTGATTAAGAACCTCCACAGATGCAAGTACTGATTGAAAGAGTTCTGAGTCACCGGTACTCAGACTTGGAAGGCAGTACTTAGGGGAGAAGTAGAAAGGGGACTGATTTTGCAGACAGGAGATGTGAGTTCAAGTACACCCTCTCCTGCTTCTTATCTGTGTGGCCATGAGAAGGTTCCTTCATTTCCCCCAGCCTCAGTGTCCTTATCTATAAGATGAAGAAGCTGAACTAAATAACCTCTCCATCCCCTTCCAGCTCTTGAGCCTATGGTCCCCATTATGACTGGCAAGAGTAAAGGGGCATGAAGTGAGAGGGAGTGGGGTCCATGCCTGGCAGACTGGATGCAGGTTGGCCTGTATCACCCACATACCTTAATATTCACTGGAAATTCCAGTGCCAAAGGCCAGGAAGGGTGAAGTCCAAGGCACAATGAGACGGTGAATGAGGAGCTGGCTTCAGAGGCAGGAGGACCTAGGTTTGCATCATGGCACTGATACGTACAGGCTGACTAACCCTGGGCATACCAATTGACCTTTCAGTGTTTTGTGCAAATCTGGAAGATTATAAATTGCAGGGAACAAAGTAGGGGGACGTATAGGGAGGAGGAACTTTCTCACCAGGAATTGCTTAAACCAAGGAAACTGTGGCTCTTGTCCAAAAACAAACAATATACTATAAACTCAGGCACAAAACCCTACCAGGGCCAAACTGAACACGGTTTTAATGCAAAGGAATAAACATTCATTGGATTTTGTAGAGGGGATTATTATTCAGGAATGTGGTCAGAGGTCATGACGCATTACATCCCTTCCTACTCAGAGACTCCATGATTAAGTGCCTATGTGCACAGTAGGGGGAGTTGCTGGCTTTAGATAGGACACAGTCTTTGCCCCAAGAACATCTATCATTCATATCACCTTCTTATATATTAGGATAACAGAGTCTTTGTACAGATATTCAAAGCTCTCAAAGAAAACGGTAGTTGGGAAAAGATTTAAAAAAATCATTTTCAGCTTGGAATTCCTTTTAGTAAGTTCATGGTTGGGTATGGTGACTGTGGGCTGCTAGGGAGCACTGTTGGTCTGTGTGAAAAGATAGGAGCATATAGCAAAGGGAGAACTCAATCTTACGTCCCCAGGAAGGTGTGTATGTTAGTGACAGATGGACAAGGGGAGGAAGGTGAAGGACCTTCCTGTGGCCTATACCTCTGCCTTGTTTATGTAAACTTCCAGAGCAATCAAAGGTTGGGACCTCCTCATTTCACACTGACCTTCCAGTTCCCCTCATATGGATCCACAGGATAATTCGAAAGACCTACAGTCTGACTTGTGCGCCAAGCTTGCTATCCTATAGTCCTTAAGATCCCCAACTGACCGGAAGGGAACAAGTAGATGCTGTAAGAAAATGGATTCTTTGATTCCCAAGCAAAGTGGTAAAATGACTTTCTTTGACAGTATATGAAATAATCAGAATGCAATCTATTTATATCAGAATTAAAAAAACAGGTGGTCAGGAACAAAGAAAGTGAAATTGTCTTGTTCCATCATTAACAGTTCTATGATAGGAATACACAGCATGGATATTTAAGGATCTGGAGCACCAGGAAAGGTCAAAGACTTTAAAGGGAAGCCAGACAGACATAATGGATATTCTGGGTACTCCTGTACTTGCAGTGTTGGGCTAGGGGCTCAAAACTTGTAATATTCTTAGGAGTTACCCATGAAGCAGCACCCGTCTTCCAGTTCTGACATTTTCCTACCCATATTCTTTCATTTCTTTATCTTTTCATAAGCAAATCTTTACATCTCCAGTGTAGATATATGGGTGGCCACTCAGAGAAGCATATGTCCCTTCCATTTCCTCTGGCACATTTTTAGAGGCCAGTTTCTCTACCCCTCGCAAACCTGAGATTAAATGTGGCCTTTTCTCTTTTAATTGACTCAGTTTTCATCTGGGTTCTACTCCTTCCTCTGTACAGCCCCATACCTTTGGAATTTCATACACTTTCCCCCTCATTCAAATTTATTTTTGGCCAAGACTGAGTTATTCAGACTTCTCAGTGGGAACATCAGGGTTCAAGGAAAAGATTCCAGTGAATTTAATTTTCAGATTCATTGAAGTTCAAATGCTCATTTAAAAAAAAATGTAAAAAATAGAATCACAAAGCATGAAAGGACATCAGGGATAGATCAACCAGTTCAACATTCCCTTCCCCATTTTAGAGATGAGACAACAGAGGCCAAGAACAATCAGTCATCTAATGAGTTATCCAAAGGGTCATCATGAAAAAACAGGTCTTCTGATTCCAAATCCAGACCCCACCACCACCACAACTCTGCTACATTAATTTCCAAGTCCACTCTTTCTACAATGATAAGTCCATTCTAACAAACAGAATTGCATGGGGTCACAGAGGTCATAGAAAATCTTACAGATCCTGGGATCATCGTTCTGAGTATCATTTCTCCTGGTCCAGGACTGGAAATAGTGATGGAGAAGGTGGTTGGCTTGACGCTTTACAAACTCCAGAAGGTCTTTTGGCAATTTTTAAACTAAAGTTGTCATTTGAGAAGAGGAGAAATGTGTCATGCTGAACTCGTGAATTGTACTCCTTTCCTCCTAAGGAATGCATCAGGCAAGTTTGGCTTTTCCAGGGAGTTATTTTCTTATTCTTTTCCACTTCCTCCTAACAGCAGAATGGCTGAAGAAGAAAAGAAATGACATGGAATCAGTTAATAGCCCTTGCTAGTTGGCTTCCAGCTCAATGAGGTTTTGCCATATGTTTCTGAGAACCTTTGGCTGCTTCTATGTTGCATTTCCCAGCTAGAGAGCTGTCATATTGGACTCCCCCTTTCCTAGTACTAGGAAGGCAGGGGGATATGATCATAGTTCTTACAGCTCAAGTAGAACGTAAGAGACCATCCAGTCCCGCCCCCAGACAGTAGGTAGGTTTTATCAAATTTTATACCCATTTTGTTAAGCATCTTGAGGATGGGACTGTTTTGTACTTTTCCTTTGTATACCTGGTGCCTGGCACATTCTAGGCACTTAATGCGTGTTCATTGCTTAACTGATTAATTGTTGACTAATAGTACAAGTCATCTTCAGAATTATTAAGCATAAGGTCATACAGCTAGGTGATGGGATGGAGACGTATGTAGCACTTCTACTTCCTTTCTTCTAATTGCCTTCCCTTTTTAATCTACATAAATATTTAGCAAGCACCCAAAAGCATGTTGTTAGTACTAATGACAAAGCTGGAGCACAAGTGTTCAACTGGGCAGTCCTCGCTTCTTTACAACACAGAGGAATCCAATCATCGACAACAAAAACAGAACCAGTGACATCACTGATGGACTCTTCTGGAAAGCAAAGACAAAGAGATCCCAAACTTCCTATTTTTTGACTAGATGGCCTTTAAAATGTTTCATTGATCTTAATGCCACAGATGTAAAACAGCTGATACTGTTTTCCCCCATTGGACAATTATTTGTTAAGTGCCCACTATGTGCCAAGCACTGTGTTAAGAATTTTACAAATATTATCTCATTTTATCCTTAGAACCATCCTGGATGTAGATCTTATAATTATCACCATTTTACTGTTGAGGAAATGGAGACTGACACGACTTTGGTGACTCAATCAGAGTCACACAGCTAGTAAATATCTGAGACCAACTTTAACTCAGGTATTCCTCACCCAGGCCTGATGTTCTATCCCCTGCACCGACTCTAGAAAGAGGAGAGAGGAGAGAAGGAGAGAATGAAGCAGTATTTGGAGGTTTGGAATTACCTTAGTTTCATTAACTGTCTCCTTTGATATACTCAGTGTGCCTAGTGCTGTGCTAGACTCTGTGGAGGAGTAGGAGGAAGACCTTAATTGGGCAAACCCATCTCCAGGGAGCTTCTGTTTTTTGAGCCTAAAAGACTTCGGCATATACATTGGTTAGCTCTTTCTTTTGGACCAAAGGACCTCAGCAATACTGTCTGTCCAGAGGAGTCCTTCTGGATCTTGCTACCAAGTGAGTGGGCATTGCCATGAGTAAGGATGTTGATTTCTGGCAGAGATCTTTATAGAACACAGTCAAATATTCTCTATGGAAAACTCACAGCTAGGCATGTTTTTTTTTACCCTGGCAGAAAATAAAACTATTCCTTACATAGAACCCACTGCCCCATTAGACTTCAAGAGTAGGCACCTTCACCCATGTGACATAATTTCAGGGATACTAGGGAAGTATCCACTGGTTGCTAAAATGCTTCTCCCTTCTGGCTCACTGTTGCCTAAAATTACAACATTAGTGAAGCATACTTTTGTCTTAAGGAGGATAACACCCCTTTTCACCTTTCCCAAGGATACTTGTAATTCAGGGCCTTAGTAAGACCTTTTGAATTCACTTCCAGTTCCAAATCTATGGTCCTATGAACACATTAAACATCATTAGTTACCTGAATATAAATGAATTTATCAGAGTCTTTACTGGAGAATCAGGTTTTCATAGTAGGGGGGTAATATTAATGATAGGGGAAAACTCTTTGAGAGGAGGGACTGTGTTGTATTTTGCATTTATATCCCCATGTGTTCCAGCACCATATCTGGTGCATAGTAGGTGTTCAATAAATGCTTGCTGATTGGTTGAAAATACCAGTTTCCTAAGTGGGGAGAGAGTGAAGGACACTGAGAGCAGAAAAGTACAATCAAAGGATGTTTGCAGTTGAAGGTTAACCTGTGGCCTTCAGAGCCTTGACTCAGGTCAGCCTTGCTCACCTTTAGAATGAAGTCAAATCCACAAGCAAGTATCTAGCCAATGATCATAACTTTAGATTGGAAGGGGCCTTGGGGTCATCTGGTCATTCAAACCCTCATGAGAAAACTTGGCCTTTAGAAATTAAATGATTTGCCCAAGGTCCCCAAGCTAGTACTTAGCTGAAGTAGGGTTTGAATTCTAAACTTAGCCCTCTTTGCACTATGCCACACCGACTGTCAAAAAAGAAATGAAGAAACAAAAACTTTAGCAAGTAGTAAGGCCATTCCATTATGCTTCTCTGTGCTTGCTACTTCCCTTGCTTTCACTTTTTCCAAACATTTGTTTCCATCATTCTAGAGTTAGCCAGTATCTTGGAATCCATCTACCCATCTAACCAGAGTCTTAGAGGTTACCGACCTCTGTGTTACATATGTTTCCTCTCAAGAAAAGGCACAATAGGTACTCATTTTGACCCAGGATACAGAGACTCCTACGTTTGTGGGAGTGTGTTCTATTATCCAGAATTCCAAAATGTCCAGAACTTTCTCATACTTTTACAGAGATAAGTAATATTTCTTAGCACTACTTCATGAGCTCTGAGATCCTGAAGTTCATTCTGTATCTTCAAAGAAGGAAAACAAATACATTAAGTGAAATCTTGATGTTTGCAGGACATACGATGTCCAAATTCTTCAAGGAACTGTTGATATGATGTTGTATGCAGTAACGCTAGGTTTAACAGAAAACATGGTTCACCAGAATTGCCCCATTCCTTAAACAGGCCAGGAAACAGTCTATATCATATCCATTGCTGGGGAGGAGCCTGTAGCAGTCTCATGGACAGCCTTGCAAGGCTCCCGGCAAGTTATGAAACCTGGGAGGCGTAACAAGCAACTTTTTTCCTTCTAATTACTTACACATCTCCATGAATGTGTTGTTGATGTGAAGTCACACCACATGTCTTCCCGCCTGGGAATCAAGAGAAGACACTTTCCTCTCATCCTGGTGAGGGGCCCGGGAGAGAAGAAATGAAAACAAACTTGAACAAATCAATGATGGCCTTTTCCTGGAGTATGCCTTTCTCTCTCATTCATTGTCACTCTTAGCAAAGCTTTGGAGTCCCTTGTAGTGCTTGTGGCCATTGGTGGGAAATTCTCAAGAGCCAGGACATGACCAGGTCACCTCTGTTTCAGATGCTGACGTCTTCAAGCCTGGCAGAGTAGTAAGACTTCCATTTGTCACCAGAAAGGGTTTTCTTTGTAAACATTTGAAAAAACATCACCACCGTCTCTGGAAATTAATCAATTGGGAAGCAGACTGTGTGTTGGATGGTTAATCCATCACACTGTTTGGTGTGCCGTGATCATAAGTCATCTTCAGGAAAGAACACAAGATAATGTGATTAACACCTCCTTTGGAGGGGAGAAAAGCGCCCAATATGGAACAGCGCCCTATGTCTTTAAAAATTCTCCGTTAAAAGCTCAAGTCATTTGCTACAGGAACCAAAACAAGTTCCATGGAGATTTAGTATTTTGAGAAAAAAACATTTTTCAAGCCTCCCCAGATCCCGATTCAGATTGCCCCTCTCTCCCAGCCAGAAGCACCCACAGCATCGCCCCCATCTTCCCCACTAAAATAGCACAGATAATTGTGATTTGTATGTAGTATATGTGCTGTATACAGTAGATATGTGTATATGTATATATATATGTGTGTGTATGTATACTGTATGTATATGGTCATCACCTTCACACATGGACACATGTATGCTAAGTACTATTAAAGCTTTATTAGCCCTTGTCTCTCAAGTTCCCAGAATTGACATCTCTCTGTAGCACATTCTTTCCTCAAATTTCCATGTGCTAAAACATCTTCTACATATATGGTGTTATCTAAGAGAGGGAAAAAAAATATTTTTTCCTCTCATAGCAACTGTAAAGATCTGGGGGTTTGGGAGTGCAGATAGTGGGAGATAAAGGCAAAGTGAATTTTTTTTCAATCTCCCTATTTTCCCAAAGGATTGAAGGGCCTCCCATTTGGGGATGGTTTTTGCTTCTAAAAGGTTTGCCACTAAGTCTACAGATACAACCCCCATAGACCTTACTTTAATATAGCATGACATGAACTAACATCGGAGTCTAAACTCATGTGGTGTTCATATGTCAGCCTTATATTCATGGTATTAGAAGCACCTGCCCTTAGTCATCAGAGTTTCAGGGCATTCACTGGAAAACAGAGGACTGTTTTCCAGAGGGTAGCATCCTCGCACTGCTCAATTACAGATGTAAGGCACAGAACAGAGAGCTTTACTCCCTGCTTCCATTCCTCTCCCATACACACACACACACACACACACACACACACACACACCACACACACACATATGCACACACCTGAAGGCTATACTTGTTATAAAAGTTCCAGTCATTGCAAAAAGGAATGCAGGAAAATATAATTAGTGTACAGTAGCTAATCTAAAAGATAATGTCTGGAGTTAAGTGTTTTCCAAATCCCCTCCCCTTCCAAGCACTCAAATCAGATCTCTGTTCTTCCCAGCCTACTAAATGTCTGAATGGGTTTCATTTGCATCCTGTATGTCATTATGTCACGTTTTAATTAAAATAAAGCAGGATGAGCTTTTCCAAGTAAGGAAGAGGGGACTTTTTATGTATGCACGTATGCATATATCTTTGTGTGCATCCAAGGCAGCCTCTCTTGGTTTCACATTAGAAAAGAATTTTCATTACTTCCCTTAAAAGTTCTCTTCAGAAATGAGTTTAAAACATTAGCATATTCATTTATCCTAAAGAAAAGAGAGATGGGGTAGGGAACCCCCACCCTTAACTTCCACAAACCTCCTGGTGATGCCGCCCTGCGTCTGATAAAGCTGATCCTGGCTTTTTACGTCTGGTAGCATTCCCTTTTTTCCATCCTGCAATTTGGAATTCTCCCATAAAAGATACATCCTCTGCACTGGTGAGCCTCTAGCTTTGAAGGAGAGAGCTCTGGACATGGATAATGGGGGATCAGGTTTGAAAATTTGCCACCAGGAAATTTTTATTCACATCATACATTTGCTTAGCTATTCAAAGAGCTCATTCCAACCCTCAGTAACTCCACACTCCAAATCCTAGCCCACCCCCCATACACACAATCCTGTTCATCTCTATAACCTGATGTTTTCCCCAACACAGCTGCCTAAGGTCTTAGTAGCAGAAGTGAAGTGGTAGTGAAGAAAGCAGGTGACGAGGTTTACAAGCAAGGACAAAAATTCCAAAATACTTGGTAAAATCTTAAGCTTTTAAAAAGACAGCCAGGAAGGCAATAGGTCTTCGGTCTTGGATTAACAAACTCCCAGGTTTCTGTCCATCATCCTCTCAGTCATGTGCAAGCACAAGATGAAATGAAGATCTCCTTCATCCCTGCTGACAGCTTTGGGGTGGGGGTGTTGTCTACTAATCTCTTCTGCTAGGCATTAATTGGCTGGAGGCATTCTTCCTGAGGTAGGATTTGAGAGGAGTTTTCTATAGTAACTAGAAGTGCACTATTCTATGTCATTCCCTAAGCTTACTTTCAGCCTTAGCAGTTCACTCCTGGAAACGCACAGAGCTTTTACCACTGAAGATTTGGATCTGGTTTTCCTCTTCTCAGCACCCCACTGCTAGTGCAAAGAGAGCTGTGAGGGTGCTTTCTCTCTTTCTCTCTCTCTCTCTCTCCCTCCCTCCCTCCCTCCCCCCCCCCCCCCCCCCCCTCTCTCTCTCTCTCTCTCTCTCTCTCTCTCTCTCTCTCTCTCTCTCTCTCTCTCTCCTTCTCTCCCTCCTGAATCAGGGAGGAGTACTAGAAGCAACTTTGGTGGGGTGGAGTTTAAGATATTCCTTTTCCCATGAATTAAAAATGTCAATGACACAGATTTAAAAAAAAATAGTTACTTCCCATGATCCATACAAGTGACTTATGTGGGTATACTGCTTTTAAGATCCTTAAAAATATGCCAGGAACTTGCTAAGGACTTAAACATTCATAAGAGTACCCATTACCTTCTTTAAAGATAAAGAGTTCATAGCATTTTCAGGGAAGAAATCTATTTATATATTTTAAATATCTGGCTTTTCTCCCTCCTCTGCCTCCCTCCCCTAAATAATGAGCTATCCACAGGCATCGATCACCACACTAGAATGCTGTTCCCTGTCTTGATCCCTTTCAATGTGGTATGGCTTCTCTGCTGTTTGATTTCCATGTCAGCACAGAATCCGAAGGAGGAATTGCTCTAGCTGTTGCATCTCTGGCCCGTGGAACAATGCATTTAGGGTACACCAGTCTGTGAAAACTGTAAATGCTATTTTATTTTAAACATTTTTAGTTTACAAAAAAAAAATCAATGATTGGTACCTTTTTTTTTACACTCTCAGATTCCTGAATATTGACAAATCTTCAGAGAGGAGTTCTCATATGAAATTTAAGATAAACTGTCCTGAAGATTGTGTGGTGTGTATGTATGTGTGAGTTAGTGTGTGTGCGTGTGTGTGTGTGTGTGTGTGCGTGTGTGTTCGAGGCAGAGTATGTGGGTAGGTGAGTGTGAGGGGTGGGGGTTCTGGTTTCTGGTTTGTGTTCTTGTTTGTTTTTAAGACACGGATAAAGCTAAAATCTCAAGTCTGGAGACAAGAGTCTGACAAATTCAGTCCAGAACTGCATGAGAAAGCAGGGAACAGCCAACCCTCCCCGTCTCCTCTCTCCCCACGGTTATTTGGTTGCTCACAGGTCTGAAACCCCCTCGGCCCCCATCACACCTCACATTCCCTGGCTGGTTGCTGGTGACAGGAACAGGACCCGTACTCGTTAATGATCACCAGCGCGCCCTCAATGTGGTTGGGCTTGTAGTCCACATAGTACTCCTGGGCTGACATGGCAGCCATCTGATGCATAGTCTGTTTCTGCTTCTGCTTTCTGCGCTGTGTCACAAAACACTGTCGCAGCTGCCTGAGGCTGGCTGGGAAACACTTCCAGGACACATACAAAACCAGCACCACGATGAGGAAGGAGAAGATGAGGGCCATGGTCCCCGTCACCACCTTGTGGATCTGCACGGCGTTCTCGGCATGCTCGACGGGGACGGTGACGCCCCCGACGGCGTCCGTCGTCCTGGCTCCCTCCATATCCTGCATCCCACCGGCCGAGACCGTGGTGGCAGGGCTGACGCCTGCCGCCCTGTCGCTGTGGTTGGTCACGGCCGAGAGCAGGTGGCCGCTGGTGGGGTCCGCGGCGTCTTCGCAAAGGTGAAAGGCGTACACCGCGTCCAGGACGTCCTCCCCCTGGGCGTACTCCGGGCTGGCGCAGAGCAAGTTGCCGTCGTAGCGGCCCTTGAAGCTACTGAGCCACGAGGCCAGGGCGCACACGTTGCGCCCGCAGTCCCACACGTTCCCCGCCAGCGTGATGCTGGACAGGGATTTCCAGGAGTTGAGGATCCGTGGGTCGATATAGGTGAGCCGGTTGGAGTCGAGCTGCAGCGAGTCGAGGTGGGGCACGGCCTCGAAGGCGTGCGGCTCCATGTACTCGATCTCGTTGCCCGACAGGTCCAACTTCTCCAGCCTCCACACCCAGTCCAGGGAGTTGACGACGATGGCCACCTTGTTGCGGCGCAGGCACAGCGAGTGCAGGGAGACGAGGCGCGGGAAGTGCGCCAGGTTCACCTTCACCAGGTCGTTGTGCTCCAGGTGGAGCTCGGTGAGCTTGAAGAGGCCGGCGAAGGAGTTGCGTGCCAGGCTCTTGAGTTGGTTGTAGCCGATGTCGAGGAACTTGAGGCTGCGGCAGTCCTGGAAGATGCGCACGGGCACGAACTTGATGGCGTTGGCCCGCATGTGCAGCGTGGTGAGCTTCCGCAGCCCGTGGAAGAGGTCGGGCGCCAGCGCCTGCAGGTTGTTGTAGGACAGGTCCACGCTGCGCAGGTTGGGCATGGGCCGGAACGTGGTGTTGGCCAGCTGGCTGATCTGGTTGGAGCTCAGGGTGAGCTCCTTCACCCGGCGGAGCTTCTGAAAGGCGTCCCCCTCCACCGAGCAAATGTGATTGTGATCCAGATAGAGCCACGTGAGCTGCACTAACCCCGTGAACTGGCCATCGCGCAGCTCCGAGAGGCTGTTGTACCGCAGAGACAAGCCCATCATGCCAGACAGGTTGTGAGGCGCCTCCGTGAGGTTCAGTGACTCACAGTACAGCAGCCGCCCCTCGCACCTACACAGCTGCGGGCACCCGCTCTGCGCCGCCGGGAGCATCTGAAAGCCGACACCCAGCACGCACACGATCCACCCCGGGGGTTTCCTCAGCAGCCAGTTTAGACAGAGCCCGAGAAGCAGGAAATCCATTAGCAAGAATCTTTCCGGAGAGGTTCGACAATGTCCATTGAACCGTTGGGTCAGGAGTCTACATCATATTTTATTTCGGGGAGGGGGTGGGGTGGGGTGGCAAATAAATGAGGAGAGTATTAAAAATCGAACCAACAAAAAAAAGAGCCAGTCCAAAAATAAATAAATAAAATCTCCAGGCACACGGTTCACCTTTAAGCATGCAGAAAGCTGGGCGTCATTTAAAGTTCACGGAAACGCAACGGTAAAAAAGATTGTGATTTTGTCCATGTTAAGAGACTGCAGCAAAGGAAAAAAAAAAAAAAAAGGAGGAAAAAAATCTTTCTTCGTGAAAGAATTTAATTAAAAAGTGTCTTACCCACCCTTTTCCAGAGAGTGACAACCTCCATTCAGACGCTTCCTTTGTGTTTGGGCTAATTATATGCAGGGCTAGAAAAGACCCCTCTGTGCTACAAATTCCGTCCCTTTCAATTCGGAGCAAAGCTGGCGGGCTCACAATGTCTCACTTTGCTTGGGCTCCAAGGGCTGGAAGGGATGGCCGGCTCTGGCTCGCTGACTTCTAGGACCTGCAAGTTTCCCGAACTACGTGCGAGAGCTTCGTCTCCCCCTCCTTCTCCTCCTCCTCTTCCTGCTGCTGTTCTTCCTCCTCCTCCTCCTCTTCTTCCTCCTCCTCCTCTTCTTCCTCCTCCTCCTCTTCTTCCTCCTCCTCCTCCTCCTCCTTTTCCTCCTCCTCCTTCTCCTCCACCACCACCTCCTCCACCACTACCACCACCACCACCTCCTCCTCCTCCTCCTCCTCCACCACCACCACCTCCCCCGGCTCCTGTCTCTCTGCAGTTAATCCGGTGACGTGGTGGGGAAAAACACTCCAAACTCTTTCCCAACGACTCCGCGGGAGCTCACAATCCGGTTAATGTCCGTCATTGGAAATGAACACTAGCCGGCGGCGCCACCGTCTTCACTCCGCCGAGACAGTTGGCCATCCGTTCTCGGAGCGGCTCCGGAGAGCTTGGCTGCCCATCTTTTGGGGCGCCCGCTCGGCTCAGGGGTGCTGGCTTTTGGCTGGGGCGGGCGTCAGGGGCGCGAGGAGGGAGAGACGGTGGAGGGAGCAGAGAGAAGAAAGCGGGCGGCGGGGGCAGGGGCAGGAGCAGGGGCGGCGGCGGTGGTGGCGAGAAGATGCTCCCCTTTGGCTGAGCAGTGATGCTGCTGCTGCTGCTGCTGCTGCTGCTGCCGCCGCCGCTGCCACAGCCGCTGCTGCTGCCTCCTCCGATGCTGCTGCTGCTTCCGATGCTGCTGCTGCTGCCGACGATGCCGCGGCTGCTGGGTCTTGCAGAGGCACCTTCTGCTCAGTGAGTGTCGTAAGCTGCTCACGATTGTACGTCTTGCCTGTGCACCTCAGACATGGGCAGATTGAAAAGGGGTGGGCATAAAACCAACACTGGAGTGAACCAGTAAAGTAATATATGTTCTTTGATGAAATGGAAAATACTTTAAGCCTCTTGGTCCATTTTTCACAGGGAAACAGAGACAGAGAGAGAGAGAGAGAGAGAGAGAGAGAGAGAGAGAGAGAGAGAGAGAGAAAGAGAGAGTGGGTGGGCAGAGAAAGAATAATCAAGGGCAGAGTATTTTTAAGTGGGAAACTGCATTATTCATTCCCTCCCCTTGGTTCCCCCACCTCCCCCACCCCTTTAAGCTTCCTAGATGGAGAAGACACATATGCATCTCTGTGGAAAGAGATGTTGGGTCCCTGGCATTGGAGGAGTAACTTGAGAAAGTGAAGAAGAGATGGAATAGAAGAAGGCTCCTGGGGTTTTGCTTCTTTCACCCCCTCACCCACCTCCTCCAAGTCCTTCTAATGCAGATGGGAGTACTGCACCCGGCTAGTCTTCCTTGGTGGCTGGTTTCTTTTATTTTACAATCCAGGCAGGTTTGGCAAAGCCATTCCTTGTCCTGCCAGAGAGAGAGAGAGAGAGAGAGAGAGAGAGAGAGAGAGAGAGAGAGAGAGAGAGAGAGAGAGAGAGAGAGACTGAGAGAGACTCAGCCTTGCAGAGATGAATGTCTGTGTTTAAGGCAGCTCTGATTAAATGCTGGGCTCAGCCAGCCTACACACACATACATGTAGGCATCCGTGCTGGGGAGGACACACACAGGGTACATCCCTGTCTGTGTTCAGTGGCAGATCAGAATCTGCTGCATAGAATGAGAAAAGCTTGACCCCATGATTGGTGGCTTTGTAGAGGACATTGATCATGGTAGATAGGATGGATGCAACAGAACCCATATGTGTGGGTAGGTACAAGGGGTGGGAGGGAAAGAGGAGGGTGAATTTGGCCCCAGTTGATTTTTTTTCAGTAATCTATGAATACAGAACTGTGTGTCTGTCTACTGCAGGCTTTTTGGAAGCTTTCCCTGCTGGTCTCCAGTCATCACAATTGATGTGAGGGGGTCCTAACACTGGATTCTCTCCCGCTCTCAGTTGAGCATAGATGGTATACATGAGTTTTAGAAGGGGGTGTATTTACTGTCTTTGGGGAATATCCTTCCTTAATGATGACTTTGGGACACTACCGGAATCCCATCCCAAGGTTAGCATGGGCACCAGGGATTCCTATCACAGACAGAAGTCTTATGGAAGAATAAAAATCTTCAGAACAGACTGTGATAATTCCCCTCCTGCTGTCACCATGGAATTCTGTTTCAGGAAATGGCCCAGCATTGGATGTTTCTGCTGCTTTGGGTGTGGAAGTGGGTGGGGCCAAGGAGAGTGCCAAACCAGATGCCTCAAGTTGCATTTTGATTTGGGAGCTGTGCCTGGTTAGGTCCTCAGAACCATACAGGGCCATATCTGAGTAAGGGAACCAAAGCCATGACTGGATGTCAAACCCAGGGCACTTTTGAGGAAATGTCATGGATCTGAAGGATTGAATCATTTTAGATCTGCAGCATTCAGTTAAACTCCCATTACCATACAGGGGAAACAGACAAATGTGAGAGAACTGCATTAAAATATGTATGAGAAGCCATATCTATTTGTAGGGTGAACTTAGATCTGAAATGATCATTGGCATCAAATAGTTAATCAGTCAAGCATTTACGAAGAACCTACTGTTATCAGGTACTATGCCAGGTATAGGAATAGCAAAACAATAATGAAAAAGGCCTGGACTTTAAGTAGGTGGCAGTCTTAGAAACATCAATTTTCAGAATGAAAAGAAACCTTGGAGTTTATCCAGACCTGGTCTTCTTCTTCTTCTTCTTCTTCTTCTTCTTCTTCTTCTTCTTCTTCTTCTTCTTCTTCTTCTTCTCCTTCTTCTCTCTCTCTCTCTCTCTCTCTCTCTCTCTCTCTCTCTCTCTCTCTGTCCCTCTCCCTCTGTCATAAAGCCCTTTGACAGCCTAAGGACTCCTCAGTTTTTGAATGCATAGAATAAATGTGCAGAATTATAAAGGAAGCCAATTATATTGAAATGGAGTTAGCAGTGTTCTGCAAAAACAAGTTCATGGATCTCAGGTTAAGAACCCCTCTTCCAGAGCAGCCAAGGAGGAAGCAGGCCCAGAGAGGTAAAAGGATTTATCCCATAAAATCTAAGCTACTGGAGGGTAGGGAAAGTTTTATTTTTGTCTTTATATCTTCAGGACCTAGAACAGCGCCCGGCACATCATAGGTGCTTAAGAAACGATTCTTTACTTATGTTTGATCTGAATGATAGTTTTCATCATTTTCTTTCACACTTTACTGACCCAAGCTCCCAACTGCCTACTGTAGAATTCAGTAGCTTAGAGATGGCAAGGACCTAAGAGGTCATCCATCCTAACCTTGTCATTTTACATATGAAATAGAAGCCTAGAAAGGTAGAAATAAAAGCTCAAAGTCATCCAACTCATTGGCAATAATGGGACTAAAACTCAGGTCTATACCTGACAAATATGATGCCTAAGGAAAGCACCAGAAAATGTGCCCAGTGCAAGCAGCCCTAAAAACATCCTTGAATCAACTTTTTTTTTTTCTAAAAAAAAATCAATTAGTGGAATAAGACATTGGGAAAACCCAGAGAATTCAAATATCTTCTCAGGAAGCAGTTCCTTTGCAGAAGAAGCAAAAAAGAAATTGCCCTGTGAGAGGAAGGCCAAGAGAGAGAGACACTAAGATGCCAAAAGGCCACCACTTTGGAGGCTACCACTGAGGGAACAAGCACAGCAGGGCTGGGCTGCAGAGGAGATGATCACCTATGGTTTGGATCCCGGGAGAAGGTGAGAGAAACAGGCAGAAACATGCAATCTGGCAGCCTTCTACTTTAACTAATTATTCTTGTTAAGCAGCTGCCAAGTTTAGTCATTTTGCCTTCTGAAAGAGTAGAAGTGCTATTTTGCCCTCTACTCGCCTTGCACTTTGGGTCAATGTCCAAACAACCCCATGCCAGAGACTTCTCCCCAAGAGCAAAACCCTACTGCCTAGCCCAGTGGACTACATCACAAGGCTAAACTTGATGGATGCTTCTCTGTTGTCCTTATCGCTTTCAAGTGTTCCATTGGGTAACTTGGACACAAACCAAACCGAACCATCTCTTGGGACTTTCATCATGTTGTCATTAAATTGAGGTTGAACACTTAGCCAATAAAACATTTTAGCCATGAGTATGGTTCTCTCTTGCCCAGACAATTATCCCTGACTAAAACTGGTCATGATAGTGTAATGACTGATTGATCTCTCTAATTTGTGGGGGGGGGGCGGGGGGGAGATGGTAGGTACTAGGTCCAAAAGTAGCTAGGCTGTCAGCAGGTAATGTTATAATGAGCAACCCTCATGTTTCAGTCAGGTTGGAAATGTGAACGTGACTGCTGCCAGATGGACGAAAAGAGGCCCTACTTTTGATCTCTCTTGATTTGTACAGCAAGCCCAGAGAAGCAGCAAAGAGTTGGCAGTGCCTTTTGCAGGAAGAGAATAGGAATAAATGAAATTCCACTAAACATAAATATATATATATATAAATTCATAATTTCTCTCATGAATAGCAACAAGATCTTTCAAGATGCTTCTAGGTTCCACTTATACAAAGCAAGACATATACTTTTAGCATAACATATAATGCATGAGTCCTTCTCTGATGCCTTCCAGTGATTAGGGCACATCCCTCCACTTAAATTACTTTGTACTTACTTTTGACATTTTTTCCCTTATCTATGTTTTGTCTTTCATACTCTCCCAATAGAGTATAAGTTCCTTGAGGCCAATAATCTTTCTTTTTTTGTCTGTATATCCTAAGAAGGAGTGTACAACCTGACAAGGTCAAATCAACAAAGTACTAATTTAACCCATGTTAATGTAGGTACTCTTCTTTGCCTAGGCTGGGGTTATAAAGGAAAGCAAAAAAGTCCCTGTTCACAAAGAGTTCATAGTCTAATTGATAGGGTTGAGAGAACCGAATGTAAACAACTATGTATGAACAAGATATATTCAGGACAAATTAGACAGGCTCACCAGAAGCACAAGCATTGAGGGGAACCCATGCATGTGTGTGTGTGTGTGTGTATGTATGTATATGTGTATGTATTATTATACCTATTATTTTTTTTTGGAGAAGGTGGCATTTTCTAGGAGACTTGCAGGAAGCCAAGGGAACCAGAAGGTGGCAAAGAGGAGAGAATTCTGGGCAAGGGAAAAGCCTGGACAATACATAGAGTTCGCAGATGGAGTGTCTTGTGGGAGGAACAACTAGACACACCTGTAGGTGTTTTAAAAAAATGTTTGGCAAAGTAGAGAGGAAAGTGAACTTTGAGTCAGGAAGAACTGGTCATAAATTATACCTCAGACATTTACTCTCTGTATGAACCTGGGCAAGTCATGCCCTCAATGCGCTCATTTGTAAAAGGAGAGATTTGGACTCAGTGACCCATAGAGTACTTTCCAGCTCTGAGTCTATGATCTTCTCATTCTATGAATTGAATCATCATTCTGTAAATGATTTCATCTTGCCTGGGTATTTAAATCACTTCCCACCTCTAAGATGGTAAGTTCTCCCATTTTGTAAGGTTTTAAAGCCCTTGGCAGAACTGTATACATTAGCAGATTGAAATGAGCTATATTGAAATTTAGCTATTCTAAGTAATCTAAGTCACAGAATCCCAATTTATATGTATTTAAAGCATACCAGCCCTGATTAAATCAATGCAAATTAAGTTAAATAAGAACAACATGAATCAAGTGTTTCGGCAAAGTTGAGCTGAGAAACAACAACTTTGGAGTCATGGCAGCACAAGTTTATCAGGCTGTTTTTCATGCCATTTTAATTTGGTGTTTCTCAACATCTAGCTACTAAAGGAGGAAGCCACCTAGCCTTCTCCCTTGTACTGTGTTTTTTCCCCTTCCTGTCCTTTTGAAAACAGATAATTTACTCTGGAGTTTTATGGGAAGCATATGCCTCCTTGAATATCACCTCTTTTTCTCCACCTCCTAGTGTGATTTGTCAATGGATTTCTTCTCATCCAGTGTTGGAAGATCCAACCCTCTTTAAATTATGTCATCAACCACTGCACAGTTCTCAAAGTTTATCAGAAAACCTTAGAACATTCTTGCCCAGTAGCATACAAAATTTGGCTTGTTTATCTCTAGTGCCTATCTCAGTTCTTTGAAAGAAGTAGAGACATAATATTTTTGGTTAAATAGAAAAAAAATAAAGCATATATCATGCACTTACTGTATGCCAAGCACTTGGTTTATTCTAATCATCTGGGGATACGAATGGAAAAACAGAGAGAGCTCCTGTCTTCAAGGAACTAACATTCTAACCAGGAAGATACCACCCTGGATTGGAAAGTGACAGCCATGTTGAGTAAAGACATAGAGAAAAATTCCATTGAAGAAAAATGATGGAGTTGGTTTGATGATGGTATCTGGCTAGTGAAGAGGAGTGAGAAAGAAAGTGAATGATAATGAGAGAATAGTACATGAAGTGAAGTCTGGGTAGGACCTAGCTAAAAATGTCATCCCAAAGAGGAAGTCAGTAATAAGAACAGCTGCTAGCGTGGAATGTAATTGAAACAGGGCAAAATCAAAGGCCAAGAAGGCCCAAAACCTGAGGCATCAGGCAGAGGAACTAACTTGAAACCAGGCTAACAGACTGGGAATCCATATAATGGCATATGGAGAGAATCAGTTATAGAAATTAGCATTTGAGAAGAGAAACAGATAAGATTTGAGCTATATGTCAAACCCAAAGTAAGAACATGGCAGGGAGATCGGAATTGGAAAGCACACCCCAATTTAAGTGTTCAGTTTACCTTGGTGGAAAAAGTAAAGGTGGCCTTAGAGGAAAGCATCTCTTTTGCTTAGCTTTAGTCCATGGGATAATCCTCTCATGACCAACCTGCTGCTTTCTCCTGGTAATGGTAAAGGCATACAGAGGGTCATGGTCTGAAGGATTAAAACTAGAGGCATAGGAAGGTGGAGTCAAGAAAGCAAATTGCCTGACCTCTTTATGCCTCAGTTTCCTCATCCCATTCTTTTATTCTATCATGGGATGAGGAGGTTGGATTTGATGATCCTGTCATCCAATGATCTCTTTCCCATCTTCTTTGAATCAGTACCCATCTCCCAAACCTACCTCTCAGTTGGGATCCTGTGTAAACTAACAGCTGTCCAGAATCGTGCTTCTACTTACAATGTATTGTGGGGCTTGACTTTCCGTTAGTTGTCTTCGTCAGCATTCAAAGAACTTGTCCTGGGAGTGGGCGATTTTAATTTTCTTCTATGGCTTAGACCAGTCTGGACCTTGATCTTTCGACTGTTGTCTTTAATTTTCAATAGCACTGAACCATAGCTTCTCTTTCAAAGGAAACATTGAGAACAAGTAGAGGGTGGGGAGCCACAATTTCAGAAGCAGAAAATTAAATGTGTTATTTTGGTGACTATGCACATCCTCAGTGCTGTCAGCATTTTGACAAAGTGTCTCTAAATGGCTCTCCTGGATCTGGGGGGAGGGAGGTGAAGGGAAGGTCCTCAGATGCTATAAGTCCTTCTCCTAAGAGGCCTGTGAGCAAAGACAACAGGGGTGCAAGTCTCAGGAGATTTTGTTTTGTTCTTCCCTTTGAGTTTGGAAGTAAGTCAGGCTTTGTGCAGAGTACTGTACAGTTTGCAATGGGAAGCTATGAGGAAAAAAAAAAGCTGCAGAGTTGGAACTAGGGCAGGTGACTGGGACTTTGTCCCAGGTTGACAAATTTAGAGGATACTGGTGGCATATGCAGTACTTCAGCAATGTAGAAATTATTGAGCTTAGCAAAAATAATTAGTTAAAATAGGAAGCTTCTAGAGCTCAGGAGAGGGTGAGCTTCCCCTCCACCAGCCAATCTGGCAGCCTCCACAACAGTTTTGTGATGTTGTCCTAGAGTCTCTGTCTCCCTGTACCATGTAACAGTGTTCTCCCCGTCACATCTTGGGATCTGATTCATTCTTTTTGACCCAGATACTGTTGGTAGAACTTAAATGATCATAGCAGCAGAGATTCAGAGCTGTAGGGGACCTTAGGTTATCCAGTCTAATCCCCTCATGTAACAAATAGGTAGACTTAGGGCTTAAGAATTTATGCAGCTTGCCCAGGGTCATACAACTAGCAGGTATCAAAAGAGGGATTCAAACTCAAGTCTTCCTGAAACCAAAACCATGCCATGTTATCTAACTTGCCCTGGGTGCAAAAATTCCTATGTATGTCTCTGGAAGTGCCCTGCCCCTACCTTGTCCTCAGAGAAACTTTACTCCAGTTTGGTCAACAAAGTACACATGAAAAAAAAATATGAAGAAAGCTTTTTTTTTGTTTATTTTATTTGTTTCAATTATCTAAAGACAGGCTTTTAAAATTTAAGAACAGAAAGTAGTCTTTAAAAACATTCATTCCAGCCTGCCCAATTTACAGATGAAGTAACTGACTCCCATAAAAGAAAAGGGGATTGTTAGTGGATTATGCTAAGCCATTTCTAAATCTCCAGGGCTCTCTCACCGAAATCCCAATTTTGCCAAGAAAAAAGGGAGAACAGTGTGCCAAATAGTGAGCAGCCACCACTGGCTTTTGCCTCCCCACTTTAGAGATGAGGGAACAGGCACATTCTGTTGGCTGGGCCCAGAAACATTGTGCAAAATAAAATTCAGTACAGACTACTGCACTGTAAAAACAGTGAGCTCAGGGTACAAGGGTGGGAGAAAACAAATTGCTGCATTGGAGAGAAAGGAGCTGGATTCTCTCATAATACTCCCCCTTCCCCACCTACCCCCTTCCAAGGAAATTAAATTATAACATGCCGAAGAGGGAAGTAACTGTAACATGTAAGGCCAATCGAACAAGCGTCCTTGGAAGCAGGGGGTGGAGGAGGGGTGGGGGCCTCCGAGCCATTGATTGACAGAAGAGAACTATTCTGCATAGAAGACTTGACCCTGTATGGGGTTGTAAGAACATAGAAATGCTAGGCTGGCAGTGTAAGGGATGATGGGAAAAGAGGTCATTGGACAGTGGGGGATGGGGAGAGAAGGTGATCATTTTTGTAGGTTCTCAGACATTGGGCAGTGTTGCAAATAAAACCCCCAAGAGACTATTTCCAAGTAAATAATAATCAATTTATTAACTAGGCTAGCCAATGATCAATAAATTGATAGTCAGTGGTTTCTCTCAGTTACCAAAGATGGCAAAAGAGACTCTGAAACACATTGAATCAGGTGTGTACCTCTTGAGGGGGAAATCCTCTGACAACTGGAACTCAACCCTCACTGGTTGACAGAGGAGGTGGGCTAAAAGTCTTCAGCTTTTCCTGCTGAAAATGTAGCTTGATCATGGGGCTCAAGGCATCTGGGCAGGGGAAGCCATTTCCACCCAGACCTTCTTGGCTATTTTTCTTCTTCTTCTTAATCTGAGTGGCTCTAAACTAATGGAGGGGATCAAGGGCAGAGGTTCCTTCCCTTGGGGAAATGGCTTACACAGACTGGATTCTGTTTATACTACATATTTCCCTGTGGGGTGGGGTCAAGTCCAAGGTGGTTAACAAGCATGTCTCTGGGGGCTAAGAGTAATCATACCACTCACTCAAGTCCTTCAGAGACTCACTGACCTTTTCAGGAGTGGGGTCTTAAAGATAGGAGAAAGAAGATGGATTACAAATTGATAATTAGTTATGAATATGGTAGTATCAAATTAATTTCTCTCAGCTGGGAAGGCTCTCAGATAAGGAAACAAAAATGAACAGAGGTGAACTGATTTACTCAAGGTTGTACGGCAAGGAAGCTTCAGGGATAGGATGATAGATTGTGAGTTTCATGTTGAGGGACCTGTTCTGAGGTCTCCTAATATCTCCTCATTGAGATCCACTGCAGGTGTAGAAGCCCTGGGTTTGAACCTCAACTCTGACATCTAGTTTCTGAGTAACCATGGGCATATTACTATTCCCCCTCTAGTCCTCAGGTGCCTTATCTTTAAAATCTATGTGTATGAGGGGATTGAGTAGAAAAGCTGAGCTGTAAAGTTCAGATTGTCTCTGAAGTCCTATGATCCACAAATAAGCTGCCAGCATCTGGCAGAAGTCTTTAGTTCAACATCCTTCAAAAGAGGTGCATGGACACCATCACTCAGCTGGCTCAGCCCCACGCTGAGTCACTTTGAAACCACAGGAGAGGTGAAGAAGGTTGGGTATCAGAAATGTCCCTCAGAAAAATTGTTTATGCAACATTTGTTTTGATTTGGGCCTGTCTTTCCTGCCTCCCAAACAAAACTCTCTTTGAGATATCTCAAATATTCAGTATCCTCATGACACAACCTAGCTACCCTCTGCTTCACCCCACCCCCACCTGTGCCATAGCCCTTGACCTCGTCCTTTTTCCTGTGGTCCCTCCTTTTACCTCTGCTTCCCATAATTGTGATCAAAAGCAACCTATTATCTGTCCCTTGGCCTTAGAAGGTGTCTGGTTGACTAATCGAGATAATGGTTTCACAGGAAGGTATTTGTGAGACCATCATACCCAGGAGGCTGTGGGGCATAGAGCTGCCCCAAATTTTGATGGCTGATCTAAAGGCCTAGGAAACTGACCTCAAGGTGTGTTGGGTGTCAGAATTTCATGTAGGTGTGCTCAAGTAAGATAAGTGAATAAAGAGTGTTTGCTACCAGAGGGTCACTGAGTCAGCGCAGAGAACAACTGTGTGAGTGACAGTCAGATTAGTGTGATAGGGGGTTGGTGTGTCAGGGTAGAGTGATTCGTGAGTTGGTGCAGAGTGGGAAGAGTGATTTAAGAGGAGTGAGTTGGTGTGGAATTTGGAAAGAGTTTAGAAAAGAGAGTGAGTGAGTGAGAGGAAGATGCAATGCATGTTATAGGGAAAAGAGACAGAGATACAGAGTAGAGAGAGACAGAAAGACAGACAGAGACAGAGACAGGAGAGAGTGGCAGAGAGTTAGAGAGAGAGAGACAGAGAGAGAGACAGAGACAGACAGACACATACAGACGGAGACAGAGACACAGAGAGAGAGAGACGAAGAGACAGAGAGAGACAGAGACAGAAGGAGAAGAAGAGCCAAGTAGGAGATGGTGTCTGCAAAGAGTTCTTCCTAGTTCAAGCTCTATTGACACTTGAAAGGGACTGACTTGTGGATGGATGTCTATGTCTTCCCTTAGGCATGTGTAATATTTCTATCACTCAGAAAGAGTTGAGGATTTTACGGAAGTGCTGCAGAAGCTTTCACATTTTTCCAGCTTCTCCCCTCCGGTAGCCACCACCAGTTGATTGGCCATGAATGCCTTAGGAAAGCAGTGGAGACATGGTGATTCGTTTTAGAGTGGGCGTGGGTAATCAAATAACAAAAAAAGGAGTGGGGGTGGGGGGATACCACAATATGCTGATATTTGTTTTTTACGAATTAAAATATAATTATTTATTTGGACAATAAGAGACGTTCAGCTCACATTATACCTAGAAATACATGGATTACAACAGCATATAAAAGTTTTAGAAGGAAAAAAAATGTATTTCTAAATACAAGTGCTGCAACTTGTCACTAACTTACTGACGATTTACTCTATTTCCCCTATTTAGGGCAGGAGATTTTCATATCTTCTGCCCAGTCCTTTCTAGTTTGATTTTATCTAACTTTTGATCTTGGTATATTTTTGTTATTCCCCTGAAACATAGATTGTCTCAAGTGACTATGTGGCCCTCCCTCAATTTGTCTATTTGTATGGTCCCAGGGCACAAAGGATCACTTGGCCCTTTTTTGGGGAAACTGATGGATGTGCCTGCCTTCCACTATTTGAACCTCTCACTCAGGATCACCAGGTTCATCTGAAAGGAAATGACAAAATTTGGCTCTTTAAATGCTCCAGATCCTTCCTCCCTTATACACAGTTTGAAACAAAACATAACAAACTCTTCGACAATAAAGCAGGTGTCTTCACAGCATGGAAAGCTGAAACAACTAGGTTAGCATGCATTTCCATTCAATTGTGCTTTTTTGACAAAAAAAATAAACTGAACATAAATATTAAAGAAGAGTTCAAACAGAATACAAATGTTAGAGTGAGATTTAAAGAGAAATAGATATACATATACATCCAATTGGGAAATGTAGTCATTGACCTTTCATTATTCTGAATCATAGCCAGATTTCCCTTGTGTAGTCCAGATCAAACTCACCCTATATTTTTTCCATCTAGCTGGTATTTGCCCAGCCTCAGTAGAATGTTCTCTGTGACACTTCAGGATTTATATCAATCAAGGAGTTATTTTAAAAGCAATAAGTTGAAGGCACATGAGCTAGATGCTAGAAGGAACTCCACAATCATATTTTGATACCACTCTCAACCTCAAGCAGCTTTCCTTCTAGTTAGTGTCAAAGGCAGTGGGTGGAAGTCTCTTTCTAACCCAAGAATATATCCCTAATGACGGCACTCCCTACTTTTTTAAGTGTTCATTCTCTCCTCTGAGTCTAATCTTACCTGATGGCAAAAACACAGCCCAAATCAAATCATTTCCTGAAGCTATCTTGTACTGCCTAACTGTCAGTTTCCTGTATGTTTATCTTAAACCTATTCCCACTAGATAATTTTGATTCTTCAGGGCAAAATCCACATTTCTTACTGATTTTATACTCATAGCCCTCACCCTCCACCCCCAACAACATGATATATAAGCCTGGTCATTAAAAAAATCGCTTTCTCTATACCCCTTGTTTATCATGTATTTACAGAGATCTTAAACTTTACAAGAATGGAATAGACTAGAAATGTGAAAATCCAGATTCGAACTCTGGCCCTCTCATGTAATAGGCATGAGAATTAGGCAGCTAGATGGTGCAGCACATTAGAACGTCGGATTTGGAATCAGCAAAAGTTGAGTTGAAGTCTTAGCTTAGACGCTTACTAGCTATATGAACACGACCAAGACACTTAACCTCTACCTGCCTCAATTTCCTCATCTGTAAAATGGGGATCATAATAATGGTCACTTCAGGTTGCTGGGAAGACCAAATGCAATAACATATACACAATGGTCTCCACATTTTTGAAGGCTAGCTAAATGTTAGCTCCTACGATGTCATCAAGATGGGCATTCCCTTTAATGGTACATTTGTAGCCCACTCAGCTTTTCGTTGAGATTCCTTGTGGATATCCAGCTGCCGTAGATCTGTCCAAGGTGCTGAATGAAGGCTTATAATCCATTTATCATTCTCCAGGTATCCATCTAGGGCGTGGTTAAGTGGTGCTGTGGATAGAGCACTGAACCTAGACTCAGGAAGCCCTGAGTTCAAATATGACCTCATACACTTAACAGCTGTGTGATCCTAGGCAAATCACCTAACCCTGTCTACCTCAGTTTCCCCATCGGTAAAATGCGCTGGAGAAGGAAATGGGAAACCACTTCAGTATCTTTGTCAAGAAAACCCCCAATGGGGACATGAAGAGCCAGACAGAACTGAACAACAACAGCAACGTCGGGTATCGATCTCAAATTTGGATTGTCTTTTCTGCCACGTAGTAGGGTCACCTCCTTTTGTGATTGCACACTTCCTGCGTTATGCTTTTGACTTCACTTCTTACATCCAAAGTCATGGCTGATAAATATATCGTGGCCTACTTGTAAACATCAGCACTCTCTTCATTGTCTTTTGGGATACTTTCAATTTGGATTCCTTGGGTATCATGATTTTCAGTGTCTTCTAGTCACACGGTAACACAAGAGGGACACTAGTTTTGTACTTAAATCACTTCTTTTTTTAAGGGAGTCATCCAGGATAATCGAAAACACTATTGAGTTTTCCCAGTTCAGTGCAATTATTGTTTCTTCTTTGTCCTTTAAGGTAGTATGGAAAGTAGACTGAATTTGGGGGCCAAGGAAGTGGGTTCAAATTCTGATTTTGTCACTGACTATTTGTGGGACCCTGGGTCAAGTCCCTA
>CM053625.1:316065903-316082997 GCA_028646595.1 Phalanger gymnotis
TTTTTTTCATTTTCTGTGACAGATGTTGGCACATAGATGACAATTATCTTCAGGAAGGACATTTTGCTTATAGTAACCTTGCGCACCACAAGACAGATCAATCAAGTATCTTAAGAAATTATTTCTGTTTATCTATGTGTTATTGCCTTTGTTATTCCAGAGTGAAGCCGATTCTGTCAACTTTTTATTTGCTTCTCACCAAAGGACTTGTAAGCCATTTCCTCACTTAGCTGCAACATCCTCATGTCTTCTGGTTTCACTGACATTAAACTTGTCAAAGTGGACATGTCTCAGTTCTTCTGATAATATGTTGATTGCTCATTGGAAAAGGATCTCACAGTTACAGTACCAAGAGTCAAGTTAATGTTTAAAGATAAGGCTTTATCCATTGCCATTTTGGAACCTTCTGGCCTCTTTTCCACTGATTTATCACTGTCCATGAAGAAGTGAAACAGGACAATGCAGGACTTGGGGTGTTTAATGGGTTTTCATTCTGTTTAATTTTCTTTCATTTCAAAGGATATGGAAGCCAAAATGTTAATTATTGTGTAGCCAACCTATTTCTTGTAAATTTCTAAACAACCTAGTTATATGAATGAATCAAAAAGTATTTATTAATTGCATATAAGATTATAAAATCACAGGAATAGAGCTAGCTAGGGTCTTAGAAGTAATCTACCACAAATCTCTCAGTTTACATATCAGGAAACTGAGTCCAAGAGATGTGATGGGGCTTTTCAAAAGCCACAAAGATAGTAAGTATTACAGGCAGATTTTGAATCCAGGACTTTGGCGTACAGTGCTTATGATCATTCCTTTTTCCAAGATGCTCTCAAAAAGTTCACAGAAAGCAGATATGGTCATTTGTGAGTACCATAGCCAGGGCTTTCCAGCATGGCAGAGCCTACAAGAACTTGCGATCCATATGGCAGAGCCTTTGAGCATCTGGGGTCACTTCCAAATCATGATGAGGTTTTGGGGGAGTAATTTTGGTGAAAAAAATCACCATGTGGTCTGAACAGGGCAGAGTGCAAGAGACTATCTCTTCCTTATTACCTCATCTAAATAGTCAACTGACTTTACTCACCTGGTAACATAACTTGTATACAAATCTCAGGATGGTGAGGCACTAAACTGTTGCGGCAGTTCGGCTAGCAGCTGCTGTGGGGGTGAAAGACAAATGCAAGCCCAGCAACAACAATGCTGCCAGCGCAGGTTCTTTTGGTCTGCTTTGCTAAGAAGAGCAATGTTAAGGGGTTAACAGTCTTATTTCAATCCAACATACAAAGTCATTCACTTAGTTCAGGGGAAAAAGCCAGCACCCTGAACTTCAGAGCAAATACAAACCAATTAGAAACATACATTTATAAACAGACCAAACACAATTAATAATTACCAAGAAGCCATCAACATCTGGGTGAGCCAGGAGGCTCTTAGAGCAGCTGCCCAGAATCCTGCCAACACTCCTCCAGGAGAGCCTCTAGTAAAATAGCTCTGTTCTCTCTTTTTATACACTCTTTAACAGTCATCAAACATCATGTGAGCTATCAGAACTTAGGCTCCTACTTGGCTCTGGTCTTAGCAACTCCCCCCGAGACCCTGAGATAGGGATTTGGGCCTAGGGCTTTGCATCTAGTTAGACTCAATCAAAGACACTTAATTAATTTATCATTCTAAAACATTAAGGAAAGTCCCACCACAGTTACCAATGCACTCACATACTTTGTAAAGGGAATAGCATGTCCCTATGTCACTCTACCTGCCATACAACGTATAGCAATGTAACCACTACACATTACTCCTACAGTCAAGAAAGCACATATCCTAATGCCTTCACTAAGTTTGACCTTCTTCATCACAATTTAGAAAGTGGTTTTAAGTTTCTTTATCTGTGCACTGAACACCAAAAGGGGTGCTGACAAATTCACGGCAACATACAATTTACCATTGGTAGGATCTTTAGAATGATAAAGTCCCAAACTCTCTCAAACAACCTGCCCCAAATTTCAGACATGAAGAAAGTAATTTCCAGAAAGATCCAGTTATTTGTCCAATATAGTAAGTAGTGAAAGTAAAATACAGATCTTCTGACTTGAGATCCAATGCTATTTTTTATAACATAGTAGACACATAATTAACCATGAAATGTGTTTGGGATATATGCTTCTGTTCTTCGATTGCTTTTCAGTCATGTCTGACTCTTTGTGACCTCATTTGGGGTTTTCTTGGCAAAGATACTAGAGTGGTTTACCATTTCCTTCTCCAGATCATGTTACAGATGAAGGAACTGAGGCAAACAGGTTTAAATGATTTGCCCAGGGTCACACAGCTAGTAAGAGTCTGAGGCCATATTTGATCTCAAGAAGATGAGTCTTCCTTATTCCAAGGCCAGTGCTATATCCCTTGTAATACATTTCTATTGTTTTGAGGTTAACATTAAAGAAGAAAACTACACTGTTTCCTGTGGCTATTCAACAGGGCCCTGGAGTAAAATATGGTGCAGATCGAGCTTGACATCATTTGTGCAGATATCTATTGTGAGCTTGTGTTTCTCCATCCTCATTGTGGCCCACACTTATTGTGGCCAGTTCTTTCTTGTTTAGCTTCGTTATTCCAACTCAATAAATTCAAGTAAACTTAAAGGGGTTTAGCCTCCTATCAAGCAGCTTAGGTTCACAAAATCAATTGTACACCTAAGCACAAGATGGGTGAAGAATGACTAAATTACACCAAGAGATCTTGGCTTGGGAGGCTTGGGCCCCGTGCTCAATATTAATGAACAGTGAAATAGCCACACATAGAAGGGGAAGGGAGTAAACATTAATATAATTCCTATGCCAGGCACTGTGCTAAGAGCTTTGCAAATGTCATTTCAGGTTGAGGGAGGCAACACCTTTTCAGTGATTAAGTCTAGGTAAGAAATGAGGCAGAGATCAATCTGAGAGGGGGAGACCCTCAGGCTTTCTGGCCAAAAGAGAAACAATTACTATTTATGGTCACTCTGAGCCAATCAGGACCAAACAATGACCAAGTGGGGCTTGGCCTGGGACCTATTGTTTGCCAATCAATGACAGAGTGAGTTACACAGCTAGTAGCTGTGTGAAGCCACATTTGAACTCAGAACTTCCTGACCTCTAGAGGCTGGGAGTTTATCTGCTGCACCAACCAGGTGCCTCCATCCTTCAGCAGACAGCGAGATATAAGTAGACACAGACAGAAAACCGAGGAAGTATTTTATGGAATTAAGGGGCTTGCTAGTCTAACCAACCACATCTGTATGAAACTAGCCACAATATCTATTTCATCCCAGAATGAGAAGAATGATATGAACCCATTTCCTATAGCAACTGCAAAAGAAAAAAAAAACCTCAAGGTTTTTTAAAGTCTTTTCTTTATTTTTTTTAATCAAGCCATACATTATTCATTAAACATGACAAGCCAAGTCTTGGTATGTTAGACACCTTGCTATGTGAAAGTCCCAGAGGATGCCCCAATAATGGATACTATGCTTGATTTTGTAGGGGAAAAGAGAAAACGAGACTTAGGAGGAAGCGTGTCTTTTTAGGTAGAGCACTGAATATGGAGTCAGTAAGAAGTAGGTTGAGATCTTCTCCATGACACTTGTTTATCTGTGTGATGATAGGCAAATCAATCTACTTTTATGAACCTCCATTTTCTTCGCTATAAAATGAGGATAATACCTAACACCCTCATTTATATTTAAGGACACAGAGACTCAGAAAGGGGACATGTCTTTCTTCTTCAGAGCTCCCCAGTGAGTAAGAGGAAGGATTAGGATTTGAACTCAGATCCTTTTACTCTCAAACCCATGTTCTTTTCCACTCTCGTCATTTTGGTCATCATTATTATCTTTCTTTTATCTGCATTCTCTTCCTCCTCATCACCACCGACCATTATGTAGTGCTTTAAGGTATACAAAAGGAATTATCTCATTTGATTCTCACAGTTCCATGAGGCAGGTTCTATCATTAGCTCTATTTTGCCCATGAGGTAACTGAGAAAGCTTAGTAAGCTTCTAGTAAGTTAGTAAGCTTAGCTGGTAAGCCTTTAAGCCTTTAAGTTGTGATTTTAACTTATCTTCTTGGCCCAGTCTACAGTACTCTATCCACCATGCTGTATGGTCTCTGCTACTTGCAATAGTAACAGTAGTAGTAAAGTCACAGACCTGGAGTGAAACTTTATGCATTATTACTTTTTTCTCCTATCTTTGATAATCAATTTTCTACTTTGAACCTTTTCAATAGACATGTGATCTTATCAACGTGAGTAATCCTTCAAATGATGCAGGTCTCAACTCATTCATGCCTGCCCATTATATGTGATTTCACATTTCAGAAGGTGCTCACCCAGTATGCCGGGGTCCTTCTTTATTTATTTTTGGGTGCATTTCATATAAAATTATTTCTATTTGGCGGAATAATTGTGTTCCTTCCTAGAGGAAGTTATTTGAATTTTTTCCCCTTTTCTTCCGGCTCTGGCCATATCTATACTTACCTTGGAGAACAAACCTAGTGGGTATGAACAAATCAGCTTGTTTCATCATCCTCAATTCAGCAAACATTTAATTAAGTCCCTACTGTGAGTGGAACACTATGCTAGGCATTGGATGAAATCCAATTGGAAAATATGATGAGGCAGCACATGGGAGCTCATCACCGCCCATTCACTGGATGGGAATCAGAGCATTCAAAGTTAAGATTGTATTCTCCATGAGAAGCCCTATATTTCTTTATCTGTTTGTGTGTGTGTTCATATATGTGTGTATCTAAGAAGGGAGAAGAGTTGGTTACTGCAGCATGAAGGGCTCAGATTGCTAGGGTCATCTCCATTGAATAGTAATACACAGTTACTGAGACTAAAGAATGTGTGTATGCTGGTGGACTCACAAGTCAGTTACCTTCATAGAAATCTATTCATTGTTTTGCTGATGTTGCTCATAATTCCATGATCCACCCATTAGTTTCAATACTATGTTGCCCATACTCTGGCAATACTTTTCAACCTTTTATTTCCATTTTAGCAGAACCTTGGACTTTGCTCTGGAGACATTGAGCTCTGATAGCTGAGCTGAGCTTGACCAAGCTTGCGTGTATGTGGCTTCCCAGCCATTGCCGAACACTGCTGACTGGAAAGTCTCTTCTCTTCCCCTTTCTAGTATTTATTGTCTTTTCTCCATTAGAATGGAAGCTCCCTGTGGCCTAGGACTGTCTTAACTTGTATTTGTATCTCCAGAACTTAAACAATATCTGGCATATAATGTGTGCTTAATAAATTCCAACATTCATTCTTTCACCTATTTATTCAAGACAAGATTCGCTAATACAAATTCTTTTTTTTTGGGCAGGGCAATTGGGGTTAAGTGACTTGCCCAAGGTCACAGAGCTAGTACTTGTGTCAAGTGTCTAAAGCCGGATTTAAACTCAGGTCTTCCTGACTCCAGAGCCAGTGCTTTACTCACTGCGCCACCTAGGGCCCCCCCCCCCCCGCTAATACAAATTCAACACGCCATCACTCTCCTCCCTACCTGAACCTTGAACTCCTCCTGGAACCCCTTCAGTGTCTGCTAGACCAACTCTAACTTTATGTTCCCCACATCCAAGCCTCAAGCACATTTTCTGGCCATCTACATCCCATGACATATATGGCCAGTATAGTCAACCCCCTTCCAACACAGTATCCCCTTATGGGTTTTCTTCCCATGTTAGAATGTAAACTCTGAGAGCAAAGACTGTCTAACTTCCTTACACATGTATCCTCAGCGCTTGGTACAAGAGCCTGGTACCAAATGAACTCTCTTTCTATGTAGAAACATAGCTAATTCTATCTCTCTGATGTTTGGCTGTCTATCTATCTAATAATGTTGGTTTTCAATTCAAATTTGACAATATTTATCCATCAGTTTCAATGGGTCAATTAATATGCTAAGAACTGGGGTTATATAGACAAAAAAATTAAAACTATCTCCACTGTCATTCTACTAGGCCCAAAGTGCCGTAAGAAGAAATGGGCTTCCCACCAGCGTTCCCTACATCAGGTCACACAACCTCTCTGATGCAGTTTCCTTAAGCATTCAGATGAGAGAGATCCGTGGGCTCTGGGCATTCATTTGGGCATCACAGAGGTTGTGGGGTTTGTGCTGGACTGTGAAAGATGGTCAGGATTTGGACAGGTAGAAATACATAAAGGGCATTCTGAGTTTACCCGAAGGGGATAGAGATGATGCAACCTGTGCTGGGCCTTGAGCGAACATCAGAATCTGGACTAGAAATAAGGAGTGGGCATTCCACGTTTACCCATAGGGGAAGGAGATGGGGCAACCTACGATCCACAAGGTGAAGGGCAGGAAAGTGCGATTGGGGGAGAGAATATGTGTCGGGGAGATAGTGAGCGATCAAGTTCAAAAGCTAGATCAGAACGAGGAGGTCCAATGCCTTGGTGGTGACACTAAGAGGCATGAGATTTATCTGATAAGGACTGGGGAGCCATGGAAGATTGTTGAGCACAATCTTGATATGATGTGTGACAAAATAAGGACTGGGGTAGGAGGTTATGAGTGCAAGAGAGGGTATCAGAAAGGTCTCAAAATGACCGTGGGAGTCCAGGTCAATGTGCTGGCAGGGAACTGGGATGCATGCTCCAGAGAGAAAAATCCTAGACAAGTGTGCGCTAGTGGATGCTTAGGGAAGAGGAATAAGGATTTTGTGAGGTGGGAAGGTTTATTAGAAGCAATTATGTTTCTTGAATGCGGTACGTTTTATTGAGTTGCATATATTAAAACAATTTATAATGTACAGCAAAACACGAAAGCGACTGCAAATAAACTGCACCTCGGCGTAATCACATGATAAATCTCTTTTTGGAGAAGGTGCTTGGGAGTTTTTTGGAGTCCCTGGCTTTCCTAACTTGCAGAAGGGGCATATATTGCAAGCCCTTCTAATTACTATGCCACTGTGTGCCCATGTGTACGGGTATAGATTTTAGTGAGGAGTGGAAGTGCAGATTACAAAAAGGAGAAGAAATTCATAGAAATTGAGGCTTAACTTGTAAGTGTGGGAACAAATGAATGAATGAATGAATGAATAAACATATGAATGAATGAATGAATGAATGAATGGAAAAAAATCTCAAAGATTTCATAAGTACCAAGCACAGTGCTAAGATCTGGGGATAAAGATAGGAAAGGAAAGTTGGCTCCTACCATCAAATAGGTTACATTCTAATAGACAAAAAAAGAATTATAAGTGAGTTTGATCAAGGAACAGTATTTTGGTTTATGAACTCAAAGGGATAGAGCCAATTGCCTAATAGCTACTGACACAGTTTGCTGACCAGAGAGTCGGGTAATCTTTTTTCTGGGCTTAAGAGACATCACTCAGGGGAAACAGTCTCTGTGGATCCTATGACAGCTGTGTCTTTGACCACAATAGAAAGACCTCATATCTCTGTTTCAAGAGGTCTGTTTCAACAATCCGGCTAGCAGCTTCTGTGGGGGTGCAAGATCCACCAACAACCAGCACCCAGAAAGCTGCCAGCACCCGCCAAAGCACAGGTTCTTTTGATCTGCCTTAATAAGGAAAGCAAGGTCAAGGGGTTGGCAAGCTTACTTTAATTCACCACACAAATATCATTCACTTAGTTCAAGGGAAAAAGCCAGCACCCTGAACTTCAGAGCAAAATACAAACAAATTACAAACATCAATAAACAGACCCAATACAGATTCATAGTTACCAACATCTAAGTTCAGCCCGGGAGCTCAGAACAAGGGCCGGCCCAGAGTCACACGCGCCACGAACTGCTGCAGCAAAGAGCTCCAAGGAAGAGGAGACCAAGCCCTAGTTTTATATCTTTGTCAGTGTCAGGGGTGAGTTACACATGGGACTCACCCACGTGACCTAGAATATGGTCTAAGAGCCTCTGCTGTCCCAGACATGTAAACTAGGCCCTGCCTGGAGTTAGCCCCACCTTGGGCCCCACCTTAGTTGCCAATCCACACCCACATAGGTTTTACACCTAATAGGAGTTTGGGCCTGGGGCTTAGCACTTAGTAAGATTCAATGAAATACACTGAATTACTCAACAAAAACAAAAGCCAAACTCTTCAAAGGAACTTGTTGAACTAAGTGCTAAGGAGCCTATTTTGCTTACCAACACGAGGTCAGAACAAAACCAATTCCCTTTCCATCTCAAGCCTCAGTTTCCTCCTCCATAAAATGGGATGAGTTGGATCAATTGACTTCTAAGGTTGTTTCTAGCTCTACATCTAAGCGCTCACAGTATTGTGAATGAGTTTTGGTAAGATTCATTTCTTGCACATAAAAAATTCCATGGACCCAATTTTATAGTGCCTTTATCTTATTTGGATGGATTCTCAAATGCAAATTAATTATTATACCATGAGCAGGCTTGATTTTATTCATATCTACTGGCTTTATATTAGTTCAAGATACTAGATGAAAGTCGGCCCTGATCATTGGTAGTAAAATGCCCAGGGAGGGAAAAGAATATTCTCCAGTTCTCTGCCTGCATCTTCTAATCTCTCACAATGGCCTCTGTCTGAAAATAGGCCCTTGGCCAATGGTACGTGTGTGTGTGCGCGCTTGGGTGCTTGGCAGCAAAACCTCACCTTCCTCTCTTAGAAGTCTTTTTTTTTCCACACCCCAACTTTACTGAAAGCCAGCCACCGTATTTACCATTGTCATAGCAACACAGAACCTGGGCCCCTGATCGACTGCATCTAGAAAAAAATAATCATTCCCTTTCTGCATCAGGAGTGGGAACCTTCCCACGGACCCTCTCACACAAATCCCCCACCAGACCTAGGCATGCTGCCTCACAGGCAGCCCACTCTGGCAAAGGATCGGGCAGGTTTCCTGAGGAAGCCCACATGGAGCTGATTTTTGTGTTACTATGACAATTGTAAATACACTGGAGGAGGCTTCTGCTGAGCAGCCTGGTCCTTCTGGAAGCTTGAAGAACCTGTTAGTTCCTCAGTACTTTGGCAAGGATATCTTTACTTGAGTTTCTCCACCTCTGGATATCACAAAGCCACAGTATCTCAGTTTTGGAAAGGAATTTGAAGGCTGTCTAGTCCATTCTGTACAGGAAAAATAATCCCTAGTGTACCATATTATGTGATATACTGAACAGTGTTGGATCAGGAAGGAAGGAAAGATAGGAGGGAGGGAAGAAGAAAGGCAGACCGGAGGCCAGGAAGGAAAGAAGGAAGGAAAGGAGGGAAGGGGAAGAGGGAAGGAGGAAGGAAAGAGAAGGAAGGTAAAAAGGAGGGAAAGTGGGAAGGAGGAAGGAAAGAGAAGGAAGGTAAAAAGGAGGGAAAGTGGGAAGGAAGGAAGGAAGGAAGGAAGGAAGGAAGGAAGGAAGGAAGGAAGGAAGGAAGGAAGGAAAGAAGGAAGGAAGGAAGGAAGGAAGGAAGGAAGGAAGGAAGGAAGGAAGGAAGGAAGGAAGGAAGGAGGGAGGGAGGGAAGGAAGGGAGGGAGGAAGTGGGAGAGAGGAAAGAAAAAATAAAAAAGGAAGGCAGATTGGTTAGGGTTCAAAAGACAAGAGATTGAGAGGTCCTTGATTACCCTGCTTGCCCTCTTCTGGAGTCTGCTGACTGTTAATAACCTTACTAAACTGTGTTGGTACAGACAATTGAAAACAATACTCTGGCTGTTTTCCAACCAGGGCAGAATGCTGCACACTTACCATCTCCTTATTCCTTCCTTTGATTTCCAAACCATACTCAGAATTTATATTGAGCTTAAAGTCCATTAAACCCTCCAATATATACATATATAGTGGCTTAGTTACCAGAGCCAATTATATATCTGGTAAAGCTTAGATAGGGAAAATCTAATTTAAAATTAAAATTTAAAAGTTACCAGAGCCATATATATATATATATATGTATGTATGTATGTATGTATGTATGTATGTATGTATATTCCTGATTAACAAAACCAAACCAAACTACAACTTCTAACCATGCTTTCTCCATCTTGAACTTCATAAAGTTGATTTCTTGAATGGAACTGCAAGATTTGTTCTTATTAAAGTTCATCTTCTTGGATTCAACCTAATGTTTTTTACCTGTAAACATTTTTTAATCTGTCATCCAGAGTGTTTTTAACCCATCCTTTCCAGCTTTATGTTGTTTCTGATTTGGTAAATATGCTATTCATGCCTTTATCCATACAATATATAAAAATTTTCAATGGTAAGAATCCAAGCACAGATCCCACAGGCACTCCACTTGAGACCTCATTCCAAACTGTTATCTAATTGTTAAGAATCATTGTCTAAATATAGCTATCCAGTCCTAAATCCATCTAATTTTGCTGTGATTTGTCTCACATTTTTTCCATGTTTTCATCAAAAATCTCAACAAAAATTTCAAGAGACACTTTCTCAATGGTCTGTTAAAAATCTAGCTAAATTTTTCTGCAGCATCTACTGATTTACCAGTTTAGTAACTCACAAGAAAGAAGGAAAACAAGTTTAATCTGCCAAGAGCCATTCTTGCTTTCTGGCTCATTGTGGGCACTCCTTCCATTTCTGGAACTTCGCTATCTTTTTGAATGCGCTAGAATTTTGCCAGGAATCAAAGTCAAGTTCACTGGCCTATGAATTGCAGACTCCATTCAGATCATTTTTTCTGGAAAATCAACATATTTGTATTTCTCCAGTTCTGGGGTTTCTCTCTCATTCTGCATTATCTTTCAAACCTTCCTGACAGTGGTTCTTTCAACACCCTAGGATGTAGGTTATCTGGGCCAGGGAACTTGAATTCTTAAGGACAATTGAGTGTTCTCTTTCTATTTCTTCATTCTTCTTGGATATAGACTTCTTAAGCCATTTTTGTTCTATCTTTTCCAGTCCATGGGGTCATTTCCTTTATCAGATGATACAGTAGCAAAAGAAGAATTAAGGGGCAATGGATATCTATTTTAATCCACCATAAAACTAAGTGTTGGCTAGGCCTGATTCAGACCAGCTTGGTGCTTCATGTTTGCATTGGAAAATAATGAGATGCTTGTAGACCATCTAACAGTCAATAAAGGGAGGTTTACTCATGCATACCAAGGAGAAGATGTTCAGTAAGGACACCGCATTGACTCAGTTGGACAAAGATTCTCTGATTCTACATTGATCATGTAGGTCCAATGGTCAGAACACTAAGGAAAGAAAGCAATTTTTGCTCTCTTGTGGGTTGGCTTTTGCACTTAGCCACCAGAGAGCTGTTATCAATGGCTCAAATATTAATTCCTTGAACCAATTAAATCTAAAGGTTTATTTCCATGGCTGTTAAAGGAAAACTTGCCTAGCCTACATGGTAGATGTTGCTGGTGACCCTCCAAGTGTACTGCTAGACCCTTACTTTGGAAATTTGTCCAATCTCCCATCACCGTTCAATGCTTCCAGATATGAAGGACATTCATTCATTCCTGTTACAGTTAAAGAGAAGGCATCAGCTTCGAAGAGGCTGGTGACTAGAATGTACGACAAAGATGTAATTCAAATTAGATATGCGTGCCCAAGAGTCCTGCTTCCCATTGGTTGTTACCAGAGCCAAGAATCAAGGGGCCTTTCTCTACCACCGATCAACTTACCTAGCTTCTGGTTTTTTTTCTATTTCTTTATTGTTCTTCTACTTTCTTTTTTCTCTTACCCCCAACTTTACCATCTCCTCACTCTATGCTTCCTTTTCTGCCTTTTCCTCCAGTTCTCTCCTTCTCTCTCTTGGATTTTCTCTTTTCTTTTTATCTACTTCTTTCTTTTCCTCTGTTCATTTTTTTCTTTCTGCCATACATCTTTTTCTACTTTCTTTTCATCTCCCCTCTACTTCTGCCTTTATTCTCTCATTTTTCTTCTCCTCTTTTCAACTTTTCTCCTCATTTCAATCTCCCTACTCATTCACAACCCAGAGCTATTAGATAGCATGAGGTAATCAGTGCTTTGCTTCGGGACCCGATATGGAAGAGGGACTTTTTTCTATCCATAGTCTTTGGGTTATTTTATTACCCAACAAACCTACCCTTGGGGCATCATCTAGTTTCCATTATTTTAGAACTTCTCCATGGGCCAGAATTCTCTTCCAACCTACAGAGATGGGGTCAGGCTTTTGGGGGGATAGAATGCCACCTCTCCTAGCCCTCCTGCACCCATGGTCATTGTTGTATTGCCCTCTACACCCCCACTACCATCCCTTCAACTGGATTTTCCCTATCTAAGCATTTCTACTTATGCTTCTCAACTACTTTTCCTTTTTTCTCCTGTCACCACCTTTTCTTTTCCCCTCTTTCTCTGTTTTGCCGCAGGCTTCTACGGAGGCCCTCCCGCCTTTCTTATCGTGACTAGCGCCACTGAGAACTAGAAATATGTGACCCCTAGTTTAGGCCAGGCAACAGAAAAATAACTTTCCCTCACTCAATGATTTGACTATTTCAGAGCACTAAGGGTAGAAGAGAAGGAAGAGCTTTGAGTTTTCTTGTTTGAGTATTTATTGCTCAGGTTTTGCTTTGCTTGGAGCACTGAAAACAAACTACGAGGGGTTACTTTCAGCCAATATTAGACAGAGTTTTCATAATGTTGAACAATTTGCTTACTGTACTTTCTTTGCTCAAAGCTGCAATTAAACATCAGCTTTCTACTCAAAAGAAGACTGGAATAAAAACGAGCCTTGAAACTAGGTAGGAAAATACTCTGGCCTTTTCGGAATTAATTCTGTTAATTATTCAAGATTACTATTTTTTTAAAGCCATACATAATCCTTCAAGTGGGAACTTCTTACATTGCTTGGTGGCAGTAGCTATTCTGAGGTTTGGGTCAGTGCAGGTTAGGGCATGTGAGGACAAGACGCTTGTGGGGGTGGGGGAAGGGGGAAGGAGGGGTTCCCCTGGACTTCAGAGAGGGAGTTCGTTGTTGAAACGGTTGCAGGCTTTGCAGCTAAGGATTTATCTATTTTTCCCCTTCGGAAATGTGTATATGTCTCAGCCAGGGCTTACTGTTGACTCTGCAAAGGAACTAACTTATGGGGTTGTAAGGGAAGCCTTATCTTCTATCTTGACCCCAGCCCTCAGAAATCCTGGAAATACAGCCTTGATATTTTTCATTGCAGCTACTAAACTCCTTGAGCTGAAGCCTTTGTCATTATCAAGTGTTGGACATGGTGTCATGACATCCTAGGTTCAAGTCTCTCCTTCAGTACTTACTGGTTGTGGGATACTGTTAAGCTGACTGAGCTCTGAGCCTCAGTTTCTGCATCCGCAAAATAGTGATAATGTTAACTTTAATACATACTTTATGGAGTTGTTACAGAGCTCAAATGAGATAATATATGTTAAAAAACAGTGGACAGAGTTATGGATCGAGAATTAGGAAGACTCATCTTTCTGAGTTCAAATCCAGCCTCCTACACTAACATATTTTGTGACCCTGCGCAAGTTACTTCACCTGTTTGCCTCAGTGTCCTCATCTGCAAAATGGGCTGGAGAATGACATGGCAACCCCCTCCAATATCTTTGCCAAGAAAATCCCAAATGGGGTCATAGAGAGTGAGACATGACTGGAATAATCACTCAAAACCAAGAACAAACTTAAAGGGCTGTGCACATTTCAGTCATCAATATCTTCATCATTGGTCGTAGCAGCATTGTCATTATACAGGGTGTTCCTTAAGTCTGGACACATAGGCAAAAATGCATATTTGCGAGAGATGAAATTTTCAACCAAATTCTAATTAATTGGAATATTAACAAATAGCATCTTAAATATGATTTCCATCATCTGTGATGCAAAGGTTGATCTGCTTTGCAAGTTTCACTTGAACTCGATGCAACAACTCCATGTTGCCCTCAATTTTAGCATATTCACTCTTCATGTGTTCGATCATGTATATTGCATCTGTGATTTTCATTGAGTACACCTTCTCCATTAGCATACCCCGGAAAAAGAAGTCAGTGAACAACACAGTCTTTGGTGAAATGGTTAATGAGATTTTAAGGAGACTTCCTATGACTTTAGGGACACCTGGTAGAGATAAGGACTTACTTGCGATTCATTGGTGCTGGAGACATGAGGTTGAAAACACTTTCTACCAATGCAGGTTGACACCTGATCTACAACTTTGAGCTTTAGAGAATTACCTAAAACCCTGAAAGATATAGTGATTTGTCTGGGGTCTCAGACACAGCAAGGATGTATCACAGGTCTTTCTGATTTAAAATGTAGTTATCTATTGACTACAGCATACTACTTCTCTCTCTAATTAATGGGAATAACAACAAAGATCTGATCTTCCACAAATTGGTCAACCAACAAATGTATTTGTAGAGAGTATCTTCTGGGCAGATTCTCTGGGTTGCATAGAAATATGTAGATCTTTATATCAGAGATCTGACTTCTGCCTAATAAGAGCTACCAAGAGAGTTGGGGAAATACGACAGACATGTCTGTAAGGATTACCGCCTATATGCCAATGAGTATACGCCATTGATTTTGGTGTTCACTTCAATTATGCAGAGTACAGCCCATCCTATCCTGTTCATCCTGTGTGACTCTCACCCATTATTTTCCATAATTTCAGCATAGTGGATCCATTGATTATGTGGGGGGCCTACTTTGTTTCTCTTGATGTCTCAAGGACACTGATGGAGCTGCCAGCTAGCCATTGACTCTCCTTGCTCTCACTACCTTACTGGCCCATCTTTTGGGATCACATACTTCCTGGATTACATTCCTGTCACTATTTTTCTTATATTATCCCTTACCGACAACATGTTTACCTGGTCCCAACATGAGTCTTTTCTTGGCTTTTTGGGTGATACTCAGGAGTGAGCTTCATTTGTTCAATTGACATCATCTTTCATGCTCTAGGCATTGTGCTAGGCACTGGAGAAATGGCATCACAACCAAAATTTCTGTTGACCTTGAAGTCAATTGCAGGAAACACCACATACACTCATAAGTAAGCAGAAAATAGACCCCAAATAAATAGCAAATAATTGCATAGTGGGCACAAGCATCTGGGCTGTGTGTGTGTAGGGAGGTGGGAGCTGAGGAAGATTAGGAATTGCCTCTGGTAGGAGAAGGTGCTTAGATCAAGTTTTCAAGGAAGGTAAAGATTCTTTGTGAAAGAAGGGAGAACATAGAGACTTCTAGGCATAGGCACAAAGACTGAGAAACAGCAGAAAGAATGACTTAAATGATGAATGGGCCAATTTGGTAATGTACAACAAACCTAGAGAGGTTGACTGGAGTTAGATGGTAAAGGGCTTTGAATGAGAGAGGATTTCCTATTTTAGCCCAGAAGCAATAGAGGACAACAAGGGGTAAGAATCAGAAAAGGGGATAGGCCATGTGATCTACACTGGTGGAAAAAATGTCTATGCTAATGAGACACATGTCTATCAAAATGACCAAACCACGTGCCTGAAACAAACTAATGCTAGCTAGCATTTACATAGCTTAAGGGCTCCAAAACACTTTGCATGTGTTATCTAATTTGAACATTTGAATAATACAATCCAAAGATCATTTGTTCATCACCTTGCATGTACAGGGGAGAGAGCTGGGGATTGGCGATGCAATGACAGAAGGGAAATAGCTCTTGTCTTCAAGGAACTTGCACTCCACTGGGAGACTAGAACATGTAATAATAAGGGTAATAAGGGTAAGGGAATTTGGAATATGTAACATGCAACAAGGACACATTTAACATGGGGACTCGTAACATATGTATGTAACAAAAACACATAAACATGATTCTTTGAAGAGAGAACACAATTAACGGACTCAGAAAAGACTGCATCTGGAAAAAGTTCATCATTCCTAGATGAACTAATCCTTAAAGAATGTTGCAGATTCTAAGAGGTAAAGGTGAACAAGGAGTGCATTCATCTCGTGAAGACTGTCTATACAAAAGCTTTTGGTGGGAGAAGAAATTTCAAATTTGGGGTGATAGGAACAGCAATTAGGCCTATTTTGTAGAAAGGTGGTGTCGGGTGAATTAAGCTTGGAAAGCTTTATAAACTGGCAGACTGCGAAGGCTCTTAAATGCTTTGCTGAGGAAGTTTTGAGAAGGAGACTGGCATGGCTACCCTTGTTTTGGGAAGATTAGTTTGGCTTCTGATTAGACTAGGGAGGAGCAACTGGAATAGAGGGTTCCAGTTAAGAGGCTGTTGCTATATCCCGGGATGAAGGTGATGAGGGCCTAACGTAGATGGGTCATAGTGAGACCAAAGAGAAGTTGTGGCTGGTCCAGCACTGTCACATGATTTTGGAATGCTTAGACAATTATAGCATAGCTTTTTGGCCTTAGGAATGACTTTGTCAATCATTTCATCCAGTCCCTTCATTGACATTTGGGAGAGTTGGTCCTCTCACTTGGCATGTGGAAAAATAGCTGTAAAGAGATTAAATTCACAATCACACAACTAGCTAGTTTTAGGATTAAGACTCCATGCTCTAATTCCAGTGCCCTTCTTCCATGCCCTCTGATAGACTATCCATGTCTGTTTCACATTCCATAGCTAAGCTGAGCAAAAACCCTGAAGCAGGACCAGACACACAGGTAGAAAAGTGGCCTTATTGTCATCTTCAAAGTTGCAGCAGAAAAAAATGAGAAATGTCTGCTGTAGGAGCATGCTTGTATCTGGAATGGTGGAAAGTAAGATTCATCATTCTCGTTAAGAGTGTGTGGGGTGGGAGTTAGCAAAAAGATGAAGCCGTCTCCATACTCCCCCTATATATTTTCTGAATTATCCAGAAGCTGTCATGGAAAAATAATGATAGTCCTTCTCAATTTTTTATTCTCTAAATGGCAACGTGTGTACCCAGAGATTTATTATTTTGACTAATGAATTTAAGCTTCGCATTTGGGGAAGGAAAAAAAAATCTTGTCAGATGCCATTCTTTCCACACTCCAGCAGATGGCAACTCTAGTCTTCTGGTAATTTTCTCTCTTCTCCTTGTAAGATTTTGTGCTCTCCCCCTGCTTTCTCCCCCAGAATCTCTCCCTATGCATTGCGGAAAATTAGATGGAAACGTGATTTGGTGCCATTTTCATTGGAACCACC
>CM053625.1:316083497-316118248 GCA_028646595.1 Phalanger gymnotis
GAAGGAAGGAAGGAAGGGAGGGAGGGAAAGGGATGAAGGAGGGAAAGGAAAGAAAGAGAAAGAAAGAAGGAAGAAGTGAAAGAAGAAAGGAAGGAATGGAGAAAAAGGGAAGAAGGAAGAAAGGAAGGGCGAGGAGAGAGGGATGAAAAGGGAGGAAGGAAAGAAGGAAGAAAAAAAGCTAGATTCTTTAATAAGAATAACTACCTAAAACTTTTTCATTTACCTAAATAAATTATCTTCCTGAATAAATACCTTTTTTTTACATTTTGTGAAAATTAATATTCATGATGATGATGATGATGATGATGATAAAAAACTCTCTCTGTACCACATTTGTGTTATGGGGAAAAGTACAAAATGTCTCCATGCTAGCAAAAAAAAAATTAAGATTAAAAAAAAAGAAATTAAGAGTAAGTCATTTCAGAAGCACCAGGATCAGATATGAGTCTCCTCCCCAGCTGCATCTCACTCCCTAGCTGTTACCCATATCCTCCTGGCCAGGATGGCTTTGTCTAGCTTTGTTCTTTCTAGGCCTTTAAAATTTTTGATTTCTCATGCTGGGTGTGTCTCCAAGCACAGCTCTCTGCTAGAGGAGGTACTGCTCTGGGTTCTTCCCCTCTAGTGTGACTGTCCCCTCTCCCTATCACTTGTCACCTTTAGATCACATAGATTCCACCTCTCCTGGTGCACATTTGGAAGGATTTGGTATTCCAAGAATATATGTCTGAAGGCAGTCAGAAAAAAAAGGCAGAGGAAGATCTACCAGCCTTTCTTAGGGGAAAATTAATGGTGATGGGCATCAGCTGAGGGCTTCTTCCACCAATTCTTCACTGTGAAGCTGTTATCTGATTTCCAGGCCAGTACTTCTGCACAGTAGTGCTGCCGGGGATAATGGATATCTTAGAAGGGGCAAGAAGAGGGGATCATTTATAACATGTGTCTGAAAGTCTTTACGTGGGCAGGGTGGAGAGAACCTGTGGTCACATGGGTTTCATTTCAGTCTCATTCCCAGAGAGAGTGCCATTTTGAACAGAACTGTCCTCTTTAAAAGTAAGAGATGTACGGACACAAATAGCTATACATATACACACACATACATAGGTATGTACATACATGCACACCTACACATATGCACATAAATGCAAAAGTATATACAAATAAAATCCTATATCAGTCTTGTACTATGTGCCATGTATCAGTCATGTACACTGTGCTAAGCACCAAGGGTTTAAAAAAACCCAAAACAACAAAAAAACCCAAAGGCAATTAAAAAAAAAACAGTCCCTGCTCTCAAGGACCTCAGAATCTAAAGTATGCAAACAGCTATGTTCAAGCAATATACAGATAGAATAATTGAGGGTAGGCTCAGAGGGAAGGCACCAAGGTTAAGGAGGAATGGGAGCAAAGATAGGATAATAGGCATGGAAAGAACATGTATTTAACATAGTCATGGATCAGAGACATTTTTTAACATCTTTCTTCTTGACAATAACCATTTGTGAGGTCCTGGGAAAACCTATGGCTTGATTTCAATCATTTTTGTGTGAGAATTTGGTAAGAGGTGGGGAAAGGCTAGGTGACAGAAGAAGACAATAACTGTTTCCAAGGCTGTCACAGGTCATCTATAAAAGAAAAATTAGCTTTCTTCTTCTTGGCCTCAGATGGCAGAACCAGGAGCAGTAAGTGGAGGGTGCAAAAGAGCAAATTCAGGCTCGAGGTCAGAAAGACTTTGCTTGACAAGTTGTTGTTGTTCTGCCTTCATTCTCAAAGAGGAAAGGGGATCAATGACATCAAGAGAGAGATACTACCAAGCAGAGCTATGCAGAAGTGGAGTGGTCTGCTTTGGAAGGGGTAGGCTTCTTGTCATTGGAGATTTCTAGCAGAGGCTGGGTGAGTATGTGTTGGGTACACTGTAATGAAGATTCTTTTTTGGGTGTGGCTGGGACTAGAGATTTGGTTCTTAATCTGGGAACTCTAAACTCCCAGTGTATTGATGGATAGATTTCAAGGGTTCTACGAACTTAAAGAGAAAGAAGAAAAAAGCGGCAAGTGTATACCCAAATGGTTGGATTACTTTGTAAGCCTCTGTATTTCATGTATTTAAAATACTTATTCTGAGGTGTTCATTGGATTTGTCAGCCTTCCTGAGGGGTCCATGAGATAACTGGGTTATTAAGGAACCCGAGGCTTCTTCCAACTCTAAGATTCTGTGATTCTATGAATGGGAGATCTGGGAATGATACTTAGACTTTGAAGTACATTATTCATTGATGAGCCCCAGGTCAGAAATAGTTCCCTGGTGGTCTCGTGGCTAGGATTTAGCACTTTCACTTCCCCGCCTACATTCCCTTCTCAGTCAGTGAAGTGGCTTTGCTTGGGCAGCTAGGTGGTACAGTAGATGGAGTGCTGGAACTGAAGTCAGGAAGAATCATCGTCCTGAGTTCAAATCTCACCTCAGACACTTACTAGCTTTGTGACCTGGGGCAAGTCACATAATACTATTTGCTTCAGTTTTCTCATCTGGAAAAGGAAATGGCAAACCACTCTGGTATCTTTTCCAAGAAAACCCTAAATGGAGTCACAAAGAGTTGGGCATGGCTGAAAATAAAACTAAACAACAGATCAGAAAAGCCTAGCTTGAAGCAACAAGTGATTAGAGATGAGAGAGAAATACAAATTGGTTCTTTGTATGGCTAATATTGCAAATCTAAATTTAAGGAAAGCAATTAAGACAGAGAGGGTACCCAATAGGTAAGCTGAGTCCATTATTCATGAGGTCTGAGTATCAGTATTAATGGCACCAGTGAGCTGAATTGGTACACTAGAATCCTAGTATGGCAGAAGGCCATTTTGATTTTTGGTTAGCAGTGTTTAATATTTCAAAGCACAGTTTAATATTTTAAAAGTGCTGAATCAAAATATTTCTCAATAAAACTAGCTTGACTCAAGCAAAACAAATACATGCATTTCTTAATGATTGGTTATTGAAGTAACTACCAAGGCCTAAACATTGTGCTGGGTTCTGGAATCAGAAAGCTAAAAATGCAGAAGAAAGTCTCTGTCCTCAAGGAAATACTGTGAACAAATGTGTACACAGACAAGTAAATAAAATATACATACATGTATAAGTATATATGTGCATATATGTATATGCACAAATATATACGCACATACATATATACATACATACATACATACGCACATACTTACTGACAAAACTATTTCTGTGTGTACATATGCATACTCACACACATACGCACAAAGGAAATAGCCAATAAGTTACTGATCATTTACTAAATGCCTACTATGTTCCAGGTTCTTTACTAAGCACTGAATCAGGGTAGAGGAGGGAGATGGAAAGTTATAGGAAGGCAGATATTCTCAGAGGCAGAAATGAAGTAGAAGAGCTTTCCAGTTGTGGGAACGGCCATGTGCTGTCTCTCCTTCATCCTGACCACACCATGCATAACGTTGAGATGTGCGTATGTGCACATGTCAACATGGAAAAGCAGAAACTCTGATCTTAATTTTGCTCACGGTTGTTTCTATTCTCCTCTTAAATTTATCAGAATATACATGGGCAGACTTGCCCAGCCAGAGAAGATGTCTTTCTATTCTAGCGCTCTTCACAAAATGGCTGCTGCTGCCCATGATGATGACTAGAATTTATACAGGGCATCCTCTAAGTCTTAGTTCAGGTTTCAGCTGAAAAGTTCATTAAGACTTTTTTTTAATTTATATATCTACTGTAATACTTTAAGGTCTTCCAAATATTTCGCATCTTCACAATGATCCTGGGAGGTGGTTGGTACTAGTTTCCATATTTTAAAGATAAGGCAAGTGAGGCAGGCAGAAGTTGCTACTAATCTAGGGTCACAGAACTAGCAAGTGACTGAAAGAGGATTTGAATTCAGATCTTCTTTTACTCCAACCACAGAATAAAAAAAAATAAAGTCAGACCCTGAGTCCAGTGCTGTAACCACTGTACCACCTCGTTGCATATAACAAATGTCTTTAGTACTTTTTCTTTCCTTTTATTTATCTCTTCTTTTTAATTTTTCTTCGAGGCATTTTCTTTTTTACATTGCTATTACTTTCCAGGGAGTCTTTATTCTCTCCCACTCTCAATAAAACCCTTCCTTTTGCCAATGAAGAAGAGTTAAGGAAAAATTCAACCTATTGGCCATATCTGAGGCTTGCCTCAGGCTGCATCTAAGCCCTTCACCTCAAACAAGAGAAGAGAGATGCCATTTCACTCTCTGTCCTCCAAACTCAGACCTGACCATTGCATTGATCAAACTTTCAATATTATTTACTTTTATACTATTGTATGAAGGTCATCTTCTAAATTTTCTTTTGCCTTTTTTGCTTATTTCCATTTGCATCAGGTCATATAAATGTTCCAAAATTTTTGTGAATTTGTCATATTCATCCTTTTTCCTAGGGGACGGTAATACAGGCTGTCCCAAAAGTCTTAGAGCAGCATTTCACTCTTGAACTATTACTTACTCTGTACTCTGTGTAACTGTGTCCTAAGCTATTAAAGCGTGAAACTATGCTAAGATTTTTGGGACACACAGTATTTCATTATTATCATGTGCTGCAATTTATTCAATCATTCCCCAACCAAGATCGAGCTGATTTCATTAAAGTTCTTTTTTGCTTCAAAGAATTATGGCTCTAAATCTTATTTTATAAATGGGATCCTTTTCTGAGTTTCACCTCTTAGGGGCACATGAGAAGTAATAGCATCAGTAGGTGGGATGCCTGGCTTTTACTAAAGCCAGCTCCAAGTGCCTCAATGATGAAGCCTGAAGAAATTAAGGAGAATTGGTCTCTCTCTCTTCCATTGTTTAACATTAAATCTGTGATTTAGACTGACGTTGCAGTACAGGGGAAGGCCTCTAGAGTTTGATGACCCTAACAAGCAGCAGCGTCAATCCATTCAGGATGCTAAGGGCACTTCTGTAATTTCCCGCCAAGTTCCAAAAGTCACAGCAGGCATCCATGCGTGTACCTCTAAGAAAAGATTTTCCTTTTATGTGAGTGTAGTAAAATTCTAGGTTGTCAACCCAATCTTGCCTAAAATAGAGATTCTTTTTTTTCTTTTTCTTATTTTTTTTTTCTATTTTATAGACACAGTATTAAAATAAATTATACTCAGAGTGTGCAACTGTAGACAAGCAGAATATTGGGCCATTTAAGCAACAGTGAGTTTTATGTAACAAATTACAGAGGGAAGTAATTAAATTTCTTTTGGATATCAGTTTGGTCTCTGGGTTGAATCCCAAGCCCTTCAGAGGTTGATTCTTAAGTCAATCACAAGTCTGGGGATCCACTGAGACCAAGCATCTTGTTTCTCATTATCACACTTAGTGTTACAGAAAAGATTCCATTGGCATCTTTATTAAAACTTGCTTAAGGCTAACATTTCCCCCTGGGGTCAATAATAAGTTTAGAGGAATATATAGAGAACAGGAGATCTGTGCTCATTTGTGGAGAGAATTTAATCTCATCTTGGCTCCGAGGCTAACACTCCAAATTGCCACCAGGTACTTCATCAAAAATTCTGTCTTAGCTCCAGAAAGACCATACACTTATTAAAAATTCAGAACCAGATTTTAAGTGGTATTTTTTTGGTTTGGTTGGTTTTTTTGTTTGTTTTACTCCTTTCTGGCCATCATGGTCTAACTTTATGAGAAATTTCCTGCTTCTATGGAACAGTGGTAAGATTGCCTCCCAAATGTGGCTTCTTAAATGAGGATACTAACTCTGTAAGCAGTCAGGCAACTTAAATGCCAGGCCACCACCAAATTCATTGTTATGATAGACAGTCATTAATTTATGGGACATGATTGTGTGCTTCCAGCCACTTGAATTCTGTACCTCCATTCCATCGTGGGGCACTGTGCATAGGTTGATGTGCAGTTCTTTGGGTACTGGCTTTCCATCACCTGGTTGTATAATGCCAATGTTAACACTGCAGTTGGCAAAACCTTAGTTCCAACTTCCCAAAGAAACCCAGCTTCTATTTCACTATACTCTGAGATAGCCAGGGAAACCAAGGGACCCTATATCAAAAAAGTATATTTTAAAAATGCCAATGCTTAGAAAGTCTGGGAATCCAAAAGCTATCATTCCCATTTTATGGATAGGGATATTGAGACTATGAGAGGTCAAGTGACTTTCCTAACATCTCACAGACAGGAAGAATCAGAGGCAAGGCTCAACTTAGAATGCTGCCTGAAACTTTGAGAAAGTCACTCCTCTCTGACATTGCTTTTTCCCCTGGAAGAGTGGAATGATACTAATATCAGCAGTACCTGTATTACAAGATGGACGTGAAGCTCAAATGCAATATTACATGTAAAGCACCGTGAAAAATAAAGTATTTGTCAGTTATTATTATTATTTTTGTTGTTAATCATTTTCATTGTGTCATCAAGCTCCTCATCCCAATAGTTTTTCAATTGCCAAAAGCTTTTTTAATCTAAATATGCAATAGTTCACAGAACATTAGATTTATTCTTCCATTTATTTATCAAAGACAACTGGGGTTAAATGACTTGCCCAGGGACACGTAGTTAGTAAGCATTTGAGTCCAGATTTGAACTCAGATCCTGTTGACTCCAGAGCCAGTCGACTGTACCCCTTAAATGCCCCTAAACATTAGACTAAAGAAGAAAATCTATTGAAAAGATGAGAAAAATGGGGCAAAAACTGTTATAGATCTCAATGCCTGTCTTTAATGTGCCCACTGGTCTTGGCATACTCTTTATTCTATTCATGACTGTGATATAATCAGGAAAACATCGATTTCCCATTAGATATTTTAGTTATTTGCTCTTCCCACAGATTATGGTCTGTACCTTAAATTTCTTGAAAAGTCCACAGAGGCAATTGAGAGGCTGGCGGGGTAGGGGAAGATTGACAATGAACACCAAATACTCTTGACAAAATGGCTGCGGGCTTTAGAGACAGCATCTGGACTCAATGTATTTGCTCAATAATAAGTCAGTTGAAATCAAAGCACATTTTTGAACATCAGGTGCTGGGGCTATGCAGACAAAACAACAAAAAATAAACCTTAAGGAGCTAACTTTATCTGAAAAATCAGTATAGCCAACAGCAGAAACAGCACCAGACTAGGAATAAGAAGGAGTGGGTTCTGGTGTCCCTTCTGTCATGTAACCTTTGGCATGCCATTTCTCTTTCCAAGGCTTCCGTTTCCTCATCTGTAACGTGGTAATGACAATATTGACCTTGCCTATCTCACAGGGTAGCTGTGATGATGAAAGTATAATTGTGAAAATACCTTCTAAAAGAAATTCAGATGGTATTGAGTAGTTGAAGGTGGTAATATTTCAGGGTAGGTGTCTTTCCTTCTATGGGCCCCAATTTCTTCAGATTGAAGGTTCTTAAACCAATGTCTGTGAATTCTTTTTTTACATTTTGATAGTTGTGTTTTGATAGAATTTTATGCCTTGTCAATTCTACATATTTTATTTTATGCATTAAAAATATAATCATGATTAGGGGTCCATAGGCTTTTCCAAACTGGAAAAAAGGTTTAGCACACAGAGAAAAGGTAACGATCCCTAGAGTAAATGATCTGAAAGCCCATTCCAATTGTAAGGTCTGTGATCCTATTATTGTGAAGTAAAAACTAGGAACCATGAGTTCAAAGCCCAGTACCTACTACCTTTGTTACCATGCTCAAATCACTTAACCTCTGAGGGTCTCAGCTTTCTCAAATGTAAAACAGAAAAAAGTAAAGAAACTTTAATAGAATATGATTGTGCTTTAAGAAACTGAAAATATGAGGAATTCAGAGAATGAGGGAAAGACTTATAAGAAATGATGAAATAAGCAAGAACCAAGAAAACAATTTATATAATGTCAACAAAAAGGACGACAAAAGCAACCCAAATGCTGGGTAATTATAAAAACTAATGTTGGCCTTGGAAAGAGGCAGGGAGGAGAAGAATGCACATCCCTCTTTATGTTAGAGTGGGAGGGGTATTATTGTGGTGCGATGATAAGTAATTGTCACACAAGGTCACCATGTCAATAATTTTTAATAGATGTTTCTTCTTCATTACAAGAGAAGGCTAGAAGTGGGGTGTAGGGATGAGTATATCCAGAAATGATGTGCTTTGCACATAGTGAGCATTTAATAAATTATTTTTTTAAGAATTCATTCAATTTTTATTGAAATTAGAAGTAAAACGGATAACACACTACCCATGCATCAAGAAGCATTTCTTGAGTACTTCTCCTAGGTGCCATGCTGGACACTGGAGAGTCGGTGTCCTGCCTTCAAGAACCTTACATTCAAACTGGGCATACAACCCATACACTTATAGTTATATTAAGAACATACAGTAAATGAACACAAGTGAGATTTAGAAGTGACAGCATCAGGCACTGGGACAATCAAGAAAGGCTTCATGGTGCCTGAGCTGAGTTTTGAGGAATTCAGAATTCCAATAGGTCGAGATGACTCTGAGGATTGTCGTTAGCCATTTTGCACCTATTCTATCATTTAATTTATAGATAAGGATGGAATAGTGGGAAATTCTTTGGACTTAACTACAAGAATGGCCTGAGTGTCAATGCCACCTTTGACCTTTAGTAGTTAAGGCTTCATTAGCACCAGGCACTGGCGGAATCAAGAAAGGCTTCTTGGAAAACGGGGCATGAGCGGAGGTTTTAGGAATTCAAAATGCCAAGAGGTCAAGATGGCTCCTGGTTTGTCGTAAAGAAAGTGATTTGCAAACATGATATCATCAAATAATGAGCCATTATCTTGGCTACTATTATGATTTTGTCTGTGTTTTGTTTTGGCTTTCTTTGTGTCTTCAATGCTCGGAACGGCGTCTGGCTCATAGTGTCTGGCACATAGCATGTGCTTGTTGTGGTTCACTCTTTTCAGTCATCTCTAACACTTTGTGACCCGATTTTGGGTTTTCGTGGCAAAGATACTGGAGTGGTTTGCCATGTCCTTCTCCAGATCATTTTACAGATGAAGAAATTGGGGCAAACATGGTTAAGTGACTTGCCCAGGGCCACACAGCAAGTAAGTATCTGAGTTTGGATTTCAGGTCCTCCTGATTCCAGGGCCAATGCTCCATCCGCTGTGCCACCTAGATACCCATCCTGGCACGTAATAGGTGCTTAATAAATGCTTGTTACCTTGACTTCTTGCTATTATTGCCGAAAACTGCTGCTGTTTGGGCTTTTATATTGTCATGCAAGTCTCGTGACTCTCCAACCTTTTATTGAAAAAAAATCTTTTTCAGTGGAGGAAATCCAGCATTTTATTTATGCTCAATCCATAGTTTTTATGCCATTGGACAGGCTATTAATGGACCACGTTGCTGTGCTGATAATCAGCACTTTGCGTTGGCCTCAGCCTTGCGCATGGTTGGCAGGGTCGGAAATTTTGGGTTCTGTCTGTTTTTAGTAGCTGTTAATTGTTGATGGATTTTCAGGTATAGGACATGCTGTGTAAGCATCAATCCTTCATTGAGGAAGGTCTGAGGCTGTCCACAAGTGTGTGAAGGCTGGCGATAAACAAAAAGCAGTGGGAGAGAGCTCAGCATCGTCACTAAAAATGTCAAAGCGGGTAGTGCTTCTGCTAGTAAAAAGGAAATTTATTAGGGAGAGAACAAACTCACACAATAAAACAGGGGAGTTAAGTGGAAAAGAGAAAGAGAGGGAAAATATCAGAATACAAGAGGGAAGAAAGAAGCTGACTTTTAAGGCAAGAAAACAGTTTTGAATGACCTAGTGTGACACAAAGCAGAGTTTGCATGGCCATCTGGTTCTTTAGGCGAAAACAAGGGGCATGATGCTTGGGATGAATTAGAGAAATGCACTTTAACTTCATAGGAGTAAGGTTTTTAAAAAAGGCCTTGCTATCTAACCTAGAGAGAAAGGGCATTCAGGTAAATAATGACTCCGGAAATTAAAATGTTATTGTATTTATTTTAGTAATATCACCAATAGTAACAATAGCCTCCCATACTTTTCTAGAGATTTAAAGTTTATAAGGCATTTTACACCTATTCTATCATTTAACACACACATATATATATGTATATGTGTGTGTGTGTGTGTGTGTGTGTGTGTGTGTGTATGGAATAGTGGGAAATTCATCAGCCTCAACTGCAGGAGAGACCTGGGTGCCAATGTCACCTTCGACCTTTAGTAGTTAAGTCTCCATTAGGCAACTCATATAATGAAATTGAAAGCTACAACATCAAATTCAAAACACTTTTAAATGCTTCCTATGTGCCAAGCCCTGTGGCAAGCCCTGGGAGTACAATTATCAAAGCTGGGCAGTCCCTACTTTCAAAGAGCTCACATTCGAATTGGGAAAAGAAAACAATCATGGAAGAATTCAGCTTCAGGGTTGATGGGAAAGCCCAGCGGTCTACAGTGTACAGCTGCAGGGCTGATGTCAAGGCCTTAGGATCTTTAAGGGGTGCTCTTAAAAAGAGAAGATCCTGGTGGGCTGAGAAAAGGTAGGGTAAAGGTGCAAGTGTTCCACAGGAGTTTGAGTGCCAAGCAACCCATGGCATTGCTAAGTTGCCAGAATGGCGCTGTGCTAGTTGGTAGGTAAATTCCCAAGTGGGTCCCACGGTGGGTGCAGTGGGCTCCGCCTTGGGAGCACCAGAGCCCTGTGGCAGGCCCCAGAGAGCCGTATCTTGGGCTGAGGTGCTTTGAGGAGTATCCACGAGAATTCTCACTCATCATCAGTTTCCTCATCCATAAAAATGGGTATGAAAATGTCTGCAGAGCCCATCTCTGTCAAGCCCATCCAGGCTATTGTGAGGAGCCTATGAAATAATGAATTAAAGTTCTTTCTAAGTTTCAAGGCACTATATGTGTCAGTTATGCTAGTTAAGGTTCTTGGGGCTAAACAAATTAGTCAAAACTTGTCTTTGGTGTTCCCCAAATCACATGCTTTTGGTGCCCAACCCAACCTCTTCTACTGCCTCCCTTATGTCTCTAGCGCAGTGAGATCTTCATTCTCTTCATAGTTCTACCATTCTTTTCTCTCCATTGTAAAAAAGTTGTTTTCAGGAAAACATTTAGCATCCATTCACACTAAAGTGTATATGACTGATATGATTCCCATTAGATTATGAGAAACTGTCTTTTGCATCTTTTTGTATCTCTAGCACTTACCATAGTGCCTAGAACATAGTAGACATTGGATAAATGCTTAATGACTGATTGATGCAATTTAAAGTGCTACGGTACCCATAGTTATTTCTATTTATTAAGAAACACAGCCTTAACAAAGTATTGACTCTCTAATTATGAAATATCAAGGAACAACATTCAAGGTTGGGAGGTATTGGGGAGGGGAAGGTACGGCAAACTGATCTTTGCATCTCTAAAATCCACTTACGCAGAAGGCTTTCCCTACAATGACCTTTCTGGTACACTGTTTCCCCTTCTCTTTGCAGCTAGGGCAGTTTGGTGGTATAATGGATACAGTCCTGGGCCTGGAGTCAGGAAGATCTGAGTTCAAATCTGGCCTCAGACACTAACTGTGTGACCTGGGCAAGTCACTTAACCCACTTTGCCTCGGTTTCCTCATCCGTAAAAAAAAGCTGGAAGGAAATTGCAAACCACTCTAGTATTTTTTGCCAAGAAAACCCCAAAAGTGATCGGAAAGAGCCAAACACAACTGAAACAAGAGCTTCATTATGACTGAGACATGAATAAAAAAGATGATACATATATATATTATAATAAAAACATTTTACAGTAGTCTAGAGAACCAGACATCTGACCACACCCATCCCAAACACACAGCAACAGGTAACAATGACCTAGAAAGCCAATATCGTCCATCAGTCAATCAACACAATTTTATCAACCATTTACTATGCGCAAGCAATGTTAGTAATAGGATCACTTGACCATAGGCTGTTGTGTGTACTGGAGGCTTCCAATGGGTAGTAGAAACATATATAGCATGACTTTTGCTTATTGCCTATATATGGCAAGGATTGTGCCAACTAGAGTAAGACTTCTCTCTGAAACTGTAGGATCCCTGGGAGATTTGGTCTTCATTCATTTTTCCCCAGAGAATGTTATAGTTCGATCAGATTTTAAGGGTTAATTAATTCAACACACTCATTTTACAGATGAGAAAATTGAGTCATATAGAGATGAAATGATACATGAACTCTCATCCGTTTGATGAAGTTGACAGATACAGGACTAGATTTCCTGAGTCCTTTGTCTGCTAAGCAGCATTGTTCCATCTTTGGTTTGGGGTTAGGAAACGCTGTTAACTGATTAACAATAAGGGAGTTAGGCAAAGTTGCTCAAATTTCAGTTCAACTTAGTGTTCTTTAAATGTTGGGTTTAACTGAAAATATTGCATAATTGGTGGCTCTGGAAAAGATGCTGGTCATTTTTGGCCAAGAGTTTCTAGTGCAAGGTACAAATGAAATTTTGAATTAAACGCTAGTTTCATATGATCTTGTATTAGAATGTTCCCTGAAGGTCTATTGTAGGTATATATTAATTCATACAAGAAAGGAATTCAAAAAAGACAAGCCTAGAAGCACTCTCTAGGGATACTTCCCCAATTCCTGCATGTATTGATATCCTGGTTCCCAGAAGGAAGATGAATATTCCTCCCTCTCCAATGGCTGCATTATAGGAGTAACCCTGAGTTTGTAGGTTTATGGTACTATTACTCATAAGTCAAGACCCCAGTTGTAGAACCCCTATAAATAATCAGCCAGTTGACATAAATTAGCTTTCAGGAAAGGGATTTACTGCGAAAATATGTCAAGTCCAGTTGGCAGAAAATGTACACCCTTTCCCCTCCATAAACACAAAAACTCTATAGGGAAAGTGGAATCAAATTTAAAATACAATGATAATGAATTACATAGAGAATATATATAGCAAAAGGGTACTTCTTGACTCCTATTCCTAGAGATACTTTTCTCCTTTCTGGAGGCCTCGGGAAGTTTGCTCTACGGTGTGACCTTGGCAATCCAGCAGATACTTTGCTGTTCAGCTGTAATATCTCTTTGTAGGCCATCCATCTTCAATGGAGGTTGAATCAGCTTAGGTTATTCCTTCTAAGACGCAGATGGCATTTTTCTTGGAATGGTCAATCCATTTTTGGGAACTCGTCAAGCGGGTTGTTCAGCTAATATGCTGGATGCTTACTGAGTTCATGGTCTTCTGGCCCAGGATGCTCGTCATTCATGACCTTAAACTCAACTCCATCCCTGTAATGTCTCTTTCTTTCCTCTTCAGGAGAGTTATATACAGAAATTTTTCAGTCCCTCATTGCTTCCTGTCTCAATTAAATCAAGGAGAAATTGGGAAGAGTTTATCGGTGGGAGTGCTAAGCACCACTGGTTGCGGAAAGGCCTGTGGTTATAGTGTGCCCTTTACACAGAATTTGTAGTTCGCCCCTACGAAGAGCTATAAAGACTTTTGATACTGGGGAAAGTCATGTTAAAAGTTTGAGGTGAACAATTTTGGAACTTGGTATAGCGCATTTCCTTCCATAAATTATTACACATTCCAGAGGATATTTATGACGAACAACAAGCAACTCCCAGCCAACTCCAACAAGATTCTTTGCCGTATCTAGCCATGAACTGGTAGGCGAATTCACAGACGACCTTTTAAAGCAGAGACAATGAGATGAGGGAAAGTGAGGGTATTCAAGAAATCTTTACATTTCACTCTAGAAAACCATTTTAGGGAAAGCTACAGAGTTTGGAAACATTGTAGGGTAGTGGCCAAAGCAGACGGAGAAGGGAAAGGAGAAGGGGAAGGAATAAGAATTGAAGTCCCTAGTACGTGCCAACATCGTGCTAAGCATTTGGAATAAATATTATCTCATTTGAACCTCATATTTATCCTGGGAGATAGGTATCATTATTATCCCTATTTGAGACAGACGGAAGTCCATTGACTTGCCCAAGGTAACACAGTTGGTAAATGTCTGAAGCCAGATTTGAACACAGGTCTTCCTTACTCTAGGCCCAGTGCTGTCTCCACTGCACTGCCAGCCGCCTCAGATGGATAATATAAGGAAAATAAAAGAGAGAAATGATGAACATATCTGTATTGGAGAAAGGTGAGTGAGAGCTCCTGAAGACAAAACTTTCTTGCTTTTATGGCATATCTCTTCCTATCTGGAGTTGGCATCATTCTAGACAAATGTGACTGTCACTGGCTGATTTATACGCACAAACGTGTGTGGTTGCTGGGTCAGCTTGCGCCAAGGCCATTCCATATACCTTAATAAAAGTACTAAGTGAGTAAGGTAGAGAAGAAAATGATTAGAGCCAACTTACTGCAGCCTTGGGGGGATGGCCCAATGACTTGGGAAAGAAAACTAAGCAGGAGATGACAGTTCTAATCTCCAGGCAGGAGAGGAGGCCAAAGTAGCCAGTAAGACTGGCAAGGGTTGAACCCAGTAAAAGGTTAAAACCAAATAAAATATTGCACTCGATACAAAGGAGAAATGCCCTTAAATCCTTGATTACAATCACAGCATGGCCTATTTTTAGTGTGTTTCTGATGATTATGATTCATGGCACTTTTTTTTAAACTATAATAACTAAATGAATTGATCTCTTGTATTCAAAGTGAAATGGACTTCTTAGAATCATTCATTTAGAGATGCAAATGATATTAAAAGTCACCTAAGTCCACCCTCTTCATTTTGTAGCAGAAAGGGAACCTGAGAGGTTAAGCAACTTGTCCATTATCACACACATAGAAAACACCTGGGATTTGTGTCCATGTCCTTTGGTTGCACATGCAGCATGTTAAACCTCTAGGAAAAGATACAAGAGTGTGCAGAAGCTCACGCCAAGCGGTGAGGGTGTAAGGAAGGAATTCAGAGAAGAGAGAGGCCAACATGGGATAGAGGATTCTCTTGCCGCTTGGGCCCGAGCGTGTGAACACATGCCTTCAATTTCCCAGAAAGTTCAAGGAAAAGAAATCTCCTAACCCCACTCCAACCTTTCCATTGACCTCTAATTGTGCATCTCGACTGCCTTTCAGACTTCTCAAACTGAACGTCTAGTAGACTAACCGTGAACTCACTGAACTCATCTTGTCCCCCAAACTCTCCTCACTTCTCACCTTCCCTAGTACCACAGGGACTTGGGGGTTTTGGGTGGAGAAGAAAAGACTTGTTTGAAGCCCGTCACTGAAGTATCTTTGCCTTCTGCCATCTCTTCTGAAATTGCTTGGTCCGTACACTATATATTTTGTATTTATCTTTATTTAGGCATGTTTCTCTTTCAGTAGAATACAAATTCCTTGAGTGCAGGGCTGCTTTCTTTTTTCTTTTCGTCTTCATATCCCAAGTGCTAGAGAAGTGCATTACACATGGTAATTACTTAAATCCTTTTTTAGTGGAAAAAAATATGAAGAATGAACTAAGTTGTTCATTTATGTCAAAATAATCCCAACTTGATGATGCAGGTTCTTGGTTTCAATTCCCAAAATTACTGTCAGAAAATTCAAGATACCTAAAAATCTTCCCAATGATAAAGTCAGCAATGTCTCTAGTGGTGCTGATTGTAACTCATCCAAGCCTTATCATCTTGGAATCCTATATTATTAATCCTAAGATTATGGATCTAAAGGTAAAAGGGACCTTAGCAGAACATCCAGTCTAACACCCTGGTATTGCAAGTGAGGAAAAGGAGACTCATGGAATCTAAGTGATTTTCTGAAGGACATAGCAATAGTGTGGGAAGAAAAAATTTCGATTAGGGTTTCCTCCTAATTAATCAGTAAAACTCTGGAAAATGAGGCAAAAATCAGTTTGTTATAACACACAAGGCAGTAGTGAGCTGCTTTGAAGATAATTCCGAGAAGTTCACATTTCTAAAAGAGGGTGGGATATTGTTACATCAGAGCCAAGTTTATGATCCTGGTATGATGATGAGTTTTTTTTAAAGAATTTTATTTTTTCTCAATTGAATGTAAAAACAATTTTAACAACCATATTTAAAAATCATTTTGGAGTTCCACATTCCCCCCCTCTCTCTCTTCCTTCCCCTCCTTCAGAAGACAAGCACTTTGATATAGACTATACATGTACAGTCATGCAAAACACATTGAAAAAGGAACATAGACCAAAAAAAAAAAAACAAACAACCCAAGGAAATTAAAGAATGCGCTTTGATCTGCATTCAGATTCCTTCAGTTCTTTCTCTGGAGGTGTACAGAATTTTTCATCAGAAGTTCTTTGGAATTGTTTTATATCATTGTATTGCTGAGAATAGCTAACCCATGCACAGTTGATCATCATACAATATGGCAGTTACTACAAAGTTCTTTCCTAGCCCCGTGCACTTCACTTTGTATCAGTTCATTTAATTTTTCCCAGCTTTTTCTAAAAACATCCCACTTATCAGTTCTTTTAACAATAGTATTACACCACAATCTTATATTACAACTTGTTCAGTCATTCTCAAATTGATGGACACACCTTTAGTTTCTAATTCTTTGCCAACACACACACACACACACACACACACACACACACACACACACACCCGCTACTTTAGTACTTTTGTGGAACTTTTCCTTTTTCTTTGATCTCTTTGGAACACAGACCTAGCAATGGTATTGCTGTGTCAAAGGGTGTACACAATTTTATATCCCTTTGGGTCTACCTCTAATCTGCTCTCCACAATAGATGAACCAGGTAACAACTACGCCAAGGGTGCGTCAGTGTCCTAATTTGTTCACACCCCTCTCAACATTTATCATTTTCCTTTTCTGTCATATTAGCCAACCTGATTAACTCAAAGTTGTTTTAATTTGCATTTCTCTAATCAAGAGTTATTTAGTACATTATATATATATATACACATATATATATACACATATACATTTATTTATTTATTCATTCATTTATTTATATATATCTATTTATTTATTCATTTTATTTATTTATTTATTTATCTATCTATCTATCTATTTATTTATTTATTTATTCATTTATTCATTCATTTATTTATTTATTTATTTATTTATTTATTTATGGTTTTGATTTCTTCTTCTAAAAACTGCCTGTTGGTTTCCTTTGACCACTTGTCAATTGGACAATGACATATTATTATACATTTGACTCATTTATCCACATATTTTAGAAATGAGGTCTTTATCAGACAAACTTGCTATAAAATCTCCCCCCTCCAAGTTTCCTGATTTCCTTTTATTAAGGGCTTCATTGGTTTTCTTTGTGCCTAAACTTCTTTTTTTAATTTCATATAACCAAAATTACCCATTTTACATCTTACAATGCTCTCTATTTCTGATTTGCTCATAAATTCTTCCCTTATCCATAGATCCGATTCACTTATGGTATCACCCTTTATGTCTACATCATGTGCCAGCTAGGATTCTGATTTCTGGAGGAGATCAAAGTTCTTGTGGCTACTCTTTCCTATGCTCAGTCTGATATGTATTGCAGCCTCCCTTACAAGAGAGTTGTCAAGTACACTTGTTAAAGGGAGATAGAAGATCTAATTCATTAGTAATAAGTGATGGGGAGTGAGATTTGACCTGAAATCTTCTAACTTTGTAACTCACATTCTTTCTGGTGTACATCTTGGCCTCCCCTTTTCCTATATTTTCCCCATTAATCAGACAGAGCAGGTCTAACTTACTCATCGGTGGTTTTCCTTTACATTATATAACCTTACCTGGCTGTCAAGTATCATATTTCTAACGATAGACTGAAAGTTATGAGAGTCCTCAGAGACCTTCTAGTCTGATCCCTGAATATTAAAGAAAAGGAAAGTGAGGCACCCAGAGGTTAGGTTGTCTCCCTAGAAGTCACACAGGCAATAATCCGCAGAGTTGGGATTCAATCTCTTCGACTCCAAATCCGGGGCTCTTAGGATAATTTTAAGCTGCACTTGCCAGGGAAACACACGAAACAAAATCTGTAATGCTTTTATGAAAATCATCAGAGGGGAAATTCAAGATGAAATGTGTGCTTGTTATTTTTGAGCCACTGACAGAGCCCAACCTGGTTTGTTGTGCCCTTTGGCTCTTGCTTCCATGGTATCAGAGCTATCCCTCTTCATATTCCCCAGGGTTTTCCTGGTGGCACCAAGCTTGATTCACAGAGCACAGAAAGCTTTTTTTTAAAGTCAGTGGAACCATCCCAGATGCAGATCAACCCAACCAAAAAAGTAGCTAGAAATCAGATGTATTGCCATAGGTCACAGAGCCAGTCAGTAGTGGGAGCCAGGAGATTCAGAGCCCTGTTACAGGTCACAGAATATCTCTGGCAGCACATCTCTGGGAGGTTTAGACTCCTTGGGCCTAAGAGCCATTTGGAATAGCTTCAAGATGAACTCTTTTTCTGCTTTAGGGAGATTGTGAAATTTTGACTGTTATGAATTTTAGGAGAAGGAGGACAAGGCAGCTGGTATTCAAAGGAGAAATCAGTCTGCATCCTGCCTCTTTTGAGACATGTTGTGCCGGAGATTGGAAGGAAATGTAACCACAGCAATAGATTCAAAGGTGATTCTCTGAGATGGTTGTGGTTTTGGAGCTGCTGCCTGCTAAATGGTCCAAGTATCTCAATACAGAAGCCACAGGCAGACCTCAGCCAGTCCCTTCCCGCACTGCCTACGACAAAGAGGCAAAGGAACACACACACACACACACACACACACACACACTTATACACACATATACACATGTACACACACACATTCATACACACTCATATACACACACTTATACACATGTACACACGCATACACATATACACACACACACACACCCTCATACACACACTCACACACACACACACACACCCACACTTCATGACACGATTCTTTCCAGAGTAGTATCTGTGATATCTAGGCAAATTGGAAAAAATCCTCTGGGCTACCAATAGCAATGCTTTGGCCAGGCTTGAGGACCTAGGCTGAAATCCTATTTCGCTCCTCCTACCTGTGTGACCTCGGGTGAGTTACTTTCTCTCTCTGAGACTCGGTTTCTTCTTCTATAATAAAAAAGGAGATGACTCCATGGTCAGTACTTTTCAGCTCTAAATCTGATGACCTCATGACCTAAGAGATTATAAAGCTTGGTGAAAGTGTGAATTAGCTAACAAATCTCTCGCAATTGAAAAGCATTTTATATCAATAAAATGCACTTATTAACCATCGACTGTATATTAGGTTGTGTTAAGTGGAATGTTCCACTGTGCCTCTCCCACGGTGTCTAGGACAGAGCAGCGCACATTCACACATTCAGAACTAAATGAAGCAACATAATTGTATAATCCACAAGCATTGGCTAAGTACCTACTGAGTGCCCAGCACTGTGCTAAGACCTGAGGCTACAAAGATTAAAAGAAGACATCTCTTTCCCTTAAGGGATTAGCATTCTATTGGGGAAGTAACAATTTATATCCATTTATGGATTTATACAAAACAGATGCAAGGGAGGTTTTTTTTGGGGGGGTGGGGAGGGAAATGAGGATCAAGAAAGTTTTCCAATAGAAGAGGCCTTCCAGCTGGAAGAGTCAGTCTATGAAAAGTGAAACTTGAAATCACCTCTCTGAGTTAATTAATTCCTTGTCCTGTCCTGTTTGCTGTTTGTATTCGGCTAAATTGGGTTGTTTGGGAAGCAATCTGCCATTATCTTTTTGGAACAAACAGCCAAAATACAGTTCTGCATTTGGGTGGAAAAGTTGGTGCTAAACGATTATAAATACTCCATTTTGTGGGAAATCAACATAGAAGGTGCACCTGGGGCTGTCAGCTGCCATTTAAAACCCCCTCAAAAATCCTTTTAACAAAAATTTCAGATTAAAAAAAGTGATATAGGAAGCTGGCAGTCTTCAGCAGCTAGCTAATGAAAAGATCATTCCCGGTTTCCAACTGCGGAAGAGTTAGCAGGCTGTTCTGCCTATTTTTATCTGCTCGGAGACGCATGTAATAAATCGTGTTTAATAAGTCCGGTATGTCACATGCCTGGCATCTGTAATTTTATCACACTTGCACTGGCAGCTGTTCAATTGCATTGCTGTCTTCCCCTAATGGAAACAGAATGGGAATCTCTTTGTCCCTCCACATCAGCCCAGTGTTAATTGCTATGTCCCACCTTCTCTGCTTTCTTGTTTAAACCAATGCTTCAAAATCTGCCTGAAAAAAATAAGAATTACATTTAATAAAAATGCTACATCAAAGAATCAAGGGACAAGATGGGCTCACAAGAAGGCCACCTCAATGGATTTTCTCAGAACCTTGGCACAAGGCCTCCATGTAGAAGACCCAGACAAATATCTGCAGGCTACCTCCCTCTCCGTATTTGGAGGTTGAGGGCCAATGGGATGCAAACAGTTTTTTTTTTGGAGGGGGGAAGGCAGGGCAATTGGGGTTAAGTGACTTGCCCAAGTTACACAGCTAGTAAGCGTGTCAAGTGTCTGAGGCCACATTTGAACTCAGGCCCTACTGACTCCAGGCCTGGTGCTTTACTCACCCACACAGCCTAGCTGCCCCACGAACAGTTCTTAATGGAAAGAAGGAAAGTTTTATCGACATAAGGAGGGAACCAAAGCTGAACCTTTGACTGAGTAACCATTAAGTAACCACGTGGTCCCCAAGATGATTGAAAAATGCCTAAGCCTATAGAAGTTCTCTTTTTTATTTCATAGATCACTATTGCAGCCTACTGAAGCCTGGGGATCCCTTCCCAGGATAAAGTTTTTATATGCCTAAAATCAAATGCGTAGGATTACAAAACAAACCGATTATACTAAACCATTATAAAACATTTTTTAAAAGTTCACGAGGTCAGAACTTGATTTAAGATGAAAGTTTCTCTTATCCAAAAAGTCCTGTAGCCAGTTGATGTGATACCTTATTCTTCCTTTCTCTTCATCTATCTCTCTGTCTTTCTCTGATTCTCTATCTCTCTTTGTCTCTCTGTCCCCAAATTGAGGCAGATGGGTAGCACAGTGGGTGGAGTACCGGAAGATCTAGGATCAGACCTGGCTTCAAATCCAGCATCAGATACTTACTGGTCAGGTGATTGTGGGCAACTCAATTAATGTCTGCTTACCTCAATTTCCTCAACTGCAAAATGGAGATATTGATAGTACCTACCTCCTAGGGTTGTTGAGAGGATCAAATGTGATGATTTTTGTGAAGTATTTAGAACAGTGTCTGGCATATATTAAGCACTATTAGCTTCCCCAATGCCTTCCCATCTGCCCCAAAGGCCTGTTTGAATAACAACATTTCCCCAGCCTCTGCCTCTCTGTCTCTATATCTCTGTCTGTCTGTACTTCTCTGCTCTGTCTCTGTCTTTGTATGTTTCTTTCTTCCTCTCTCTGTCTCTCAGGGTCTTTCTCTGTGTTTCTGTCTGTCTCTGTGTTTATATTTCTGTTTCCCTGTTTCTGTCTTTCTCTGCTTCTCTGCTTTGTCTCTATTTTTGTGTTTCTTTCTCTCTGTCTCTCTCTGTTTCTGTCTGTCTCTGTCTCTCTGCTTTGTCTCTATCTTTGTGTTTCTCTCTCTCTCTTTCTCTCTGTCTCTCTCTGCCTCTCTGTCTCTCTCTGTTTCTATCTTTCTCTGTATCTGTGTCTGTCTCTCTGCTTTGTCTCTATTTTTGTGTTTCTTTCTTTCTCTCTGTTTCTGTCTGTCTCTGTCTCTCTGCTTTGTCTCTATCTTTGTGTTTCTCTCTCTCTCTTTCTCTCTGTCTCTCTCTGCCTCTCTGTCTCTCTCTGTTTCTGTCTTTCTCTGTATCTGTGTCTGTCTCTCTGCTTTGTCTCTATTTTTGTGTTTCTTCCTTTCTTTCTCTGTCTCTCTGTGTTTCTTTCTCTCTCTGTCTCTCCATGTTTCTGTCTGTCTTTGTCTCTGTATCTCTCTCTCTGTTTCTCTTTCTCTCTGTCTTTCTCTGTGTCTCTTGGCTCTCTGTCTCCCTCTGACATTTCAAGTCACCACTTCTGACTCCATTTTATCTTCAAATTCCACCATCCCCGCCATTTACCACTACCTCCATCTTGCTTGCCTTAATGAAGAAACTCTCCTAGATTATCTAGTGTTTATTAGATTGGAGGAAAAAGTGGAAAGCAGAGCAGTGCATGGGAAAGATCCCTGGCTCTGGAGTCAAAGTTCCTGGATTTCAATTCTGCCTCTGACACTTACTGGGTGTGTGAAGTTGAACAATTCATTTAATTTTCGTGGACCCAATTATCCTCACTTGTTAAACAAGGGACTTGAATTGATTGGCCTCTGAGGTCTTTGCTGGCTGTGGCTCTATGGCTCTATAACCCTATGACCCCAGCCCTCTCTCTAGACATGTGCCTCTCTTGCCAATTATGCTGTGCTATGCCATCTGTAAGTAGTATAGTTTGTGCTTATTCCTTCAATAACCATAATGATCACAGAGGCAGTAAGGCAGGAATAAAAAGGCACAGAGGATGAGCCCTGTGCCCTTGGCCAGAATGACAGGTTCTTACAAGGAAGCTCAGGAATAGAAATCCCATCTCCTGAAGAGCACTTCAGAAGGCCAATGATCCAAGAATGAGGAGCCAAAATTATAGGGAGCACCTCTGTCTTGTATCTGTGATCAGGTTTGAATTGGGTTAGGGAAGAGTCAGAGTCCACAGGAAAAATGGAGCAGGCTTTGAGGAGGGAATGCAGGATCCAGGCAGGCACCAAACAATCACATGGCTACTGATTCGTCACTTCTTATGGGTGATTAGAAGTGAGAGGGCACACTTCCTTTAATAGTCACAATTAGACAAGCATTTTAGAGAACAACAAGAAAGATGACAAATATATTTTCAGGCTTACAAATCATGGCACGCGCATGATTATCTTAGCACAGCTCAGACCTCTCTGCAGCTCACAACCTCTGTACCCTTAGGCAAGTCACCAAAGTCCATGGGCCTCAGACTCCTTTGCAGAGAGAGAGATGGATTGGATAAACAAGGTCATTTCCAGCTCTAGACCTATGAAATTTGGGAGGTAATTATTACAGATATCATTATCCCCACTTTACAGGTGAGGAAATGATGCTCACAGAGATTCAGACCCTTGCCCAGAGCTCACGACTATTACCTGAATCAGAATCCAATCTCAGGTCCTCCAGGCCCCATATTCAGCACTTTGGCCATGACTCCACTTTGTCACAAAGTGGTTTGATGTCTCTCTCTAGGTCCTCTGCCTTCATCTACGTTTCTCTTTAACTCTTTTGCCTCCTTTTTTCCCCTCCTCTAAAACCCCCAAAGGAAAGAGATACTCCTCCTCCTCCTTCCTCTCTTCTCCTCTTCCTCCTCTTCGTTCTCCCCACCCTTCTTCTTTTTCTCCTACTATTACCACCACCACCATTACTACTACTATTACTACTACTACTACCACCACCACCACTACTACTACTACTACCGTTACTGCCACCATCACTACTACCACCATCACCACCATTGTCACTACTACCACCACCACTACTCCTACTACTGTTACTACTACTACTACTATTACTTTAACTTTTACCTCCTTTTACCCTTCCTCCAAAGCTCCCAAAGCATAGAGGCACTCCTCCCCTTCCTTTAACTCCTTCTTCTCTTCCTCCCACTACTACCATCCCCACTATTACCACTACTACTCCTGTAGCATTTACTACTACCACCACGTCACCATAGCCACTACTACTCCTCTCATTCTGCCTCCTCCTCCTCTTACTACTACTATACCTCACACATTTCAATAGACCTCTAACATTTACAGAGATAAGAGGAGGGGTTATTGAGGTTGGAGTCAAAAAGGGAGGAAAGAAAGCATCTTTGTTCCTTGGTTCTGTTTTCAGGGTTGTATTCCGTAGGGGTAGAGGCGAGCAGAAGGGAATCGCAGGATAGTAGTTAGGAAGGTTTGTCTAGAAATTGTGATCTCATTAGTGTGAGGAGCTTTCAGTTTGGAACTGTGTTTATTGAATCTAGGGACTTCCCTCTTTTGGTTATGTCCAATTTATCCTGTCTCTAGCTCATTTGTACATGGGTGTTTGCATGTTGTCTTACCCATTGGACTTTGAGCTTAAGAGCAAGGGACTGTATTTGCCTTTCTTTGTGTCTTCCGCTTATAGCATAGTGCCTAAAATTCAGTAGGCACTTAATATATATTTATTTGTTGACCAATTGGCTGGCTGGTGTAGATGGATAACTTCTCTGTTATGTATAGTTCTCAGAGAGTTTCCCGGGGCCCTGGAAAGACTTGGTTACTTACCCATGGCCATTTAGCTAGTGTGTGCCAATGAATCATTCAATCAACAAATGCATGTAAAGCTCCTACTATGTGCCAGGCATGGGGGTGAGGTGGGGTGGTGGAGTGTTCAAAGACAGAAAAGAATTAGTGCTGGCCCTTAAGGGGCTTACATTCTTTAATATAACCGCATGACATCAAAAAAGTAGGGCTTAACTTAGGTCTTCCTTATGCTGAGATTGTCCACTATAAAATCTATGCTGGCTTGTTCAAGTTCCTACTTCCACCCCTCCTCCCATATCCCAGACCCTGTCTTCCATCTCATTCTTGACCCAGCTGGATGCTTCAGCTAAGAGACAAAAGGCAGACATTATGTGAATACCTACATAAAGGAGGCCTCCTGCCTATATATCATAAGGGTGGGGGTGGGGAGGTTAGGATGGGTAAGAGAGCCCCCATGGGAAAAAGAAAAAGGAAAAAAAAAGATTTATGGGAAGCTGTGTTTTCTCTAGAAAGACTTGAAGATGCTGGCCTTCCATCCTGGAAACCTCTCTTGATTAAATGCAATGAAGAGACTGACACAGTAAATAGTGTATCCTATCGGTGGAGTCATATTTCCTGCTCAAGATAAACTGAGCTGGGTGCTATAAAGCAATCAGGGAGCGAGGTACAGGCTGATTCAGCACTCTGGCCTCCACTGTGCTCACCACCTACCATTTTAAACATCCTCTGAGTGATAAAGATGGGGCCTCTCAAGAAATGTGGCGCACAGCCAGGACAACTGGATCATGTTTTGTATTGGTTTCAACATGCAAGTACCTGATCCTTTGCACCTGCCTAGCTTCTTCCCATCTTACACCCTGTATGGGGCTTCAGTGGACTTAACTCCTCAGGTCCCAATCCTCCCAATCCATTTAGGCGGAAATCCAGAGAAAATCTGGGGTTGAGTATGAGAGTTTATGCAGAAGCTTGGATATTTATTTGAGATGAGCCAGACTTCTCTGAACCCACAATTTTGGAAGTCCTTTTAATATAAAACTCCTAGGATATGGAGAGCTTGGTAAATTAACTCCCAGTCTTCACAGAGATGGAAAGGAGCTGTATCATAGATAAATCAAAGAGTAGCATCATACAATCTCAGGATGGCAGGGACTTGAAGAGGCCAACCAACACAGAGACGTATCTGCCAAGTGGTCATAAAGACGTTAGTCGATACGTAGAACTCCCCGAGTCATTTATGCATTTTAGTTTATAATGAATTTCACATTTAATTTCTCCTCTATCCCCCAAATTTTGTATGATTATGTTTACATAGGGAGTGATTATGGGGTAGCGGTCAGAAGGCTGCATTGGGTGTCACAGAGCCTAGTTCCAAATCCCAGGCTCATGCATGTGACTACTCAACTCTTCTTCATGATGGATTGTTGATAACATGAAGCACAGGAAAATCCTAAAGTATGGTCTGAATCATCCAAGAATCACTTAATATCGACATAATATTAGGAATATGTTATCTTAGGTCCGAGTTTCCTGATTTATAAGGGAAGAGGTTGAAGGATAGGACCTCTCAGATGCCTTCCAGATCTCTATCTCTGAACATATTGGGGGCCAATATGAAGAGAAGTGTGCATTCTCTGAACTTACCCCACAGATAGTTCAAAAGTGTGCTGGGCTTCCTGGGAAAGTAACCTACTTTTTTTTTAACTGAAGATTTTGGAGAAAACATGAATGAGGGAATGAATGAACAAATGGATGACTAAAATATGTAAGTGTTTACCATGTGCAAGGCACTAGGCTAAACACTGGGGGTGCTAGAGAGAAGGGAGACAGGTCCAAACCTCAAGGAACTCACATCCCAATGGGAGACATAACACTCATGGAAGATTTCAGCTTCAAGTCAGACGGAAAGGTCCCGTGGTCCTTAGGGCATGGTGGGGAGGCAGATGGTGCAGCTCTTCTTAATGACTTTTCCACTGACATCTTTTTATGGTGTTGAAGTCATTTGACAGGGCCAAAGACTTTGGTGGCAAGAACATTGTCTGGGTCTTCAGAAGCTGCAGTGGTAGGACCTGTGGAAGCAGATTCCAGGCTGCATTTCCTCCAAGGTAGATTCCCCAGGATGATGGGGAGTTCCCTAAGTAATGGCAGTCTTAAGCTACGGCTGAATTGCCATGCAAATGAGACAGTAAACTTGTTCTATTTGGCCCTGGAGGGAAAATCTAGGACCAAAGTGGAAAGTAACAAGAAGGCAGACTTCAATTCAACACATGGAGTAATTTCTTAATAATTAGGATTATCTAAAAGTAAACTGCTATACTTTATGAACTAGCAAATTCTTTGTAACCGGTAGTCTTCAACTTGAGGATGAAGATATTAGAATTGGAATTCAATTTATTTGTAATGCAATGAACCAAGATTAAAAAAAAAAACTTGCATGTATAATTGTGTATGGGCCTGGGGGGTGGGGGTGGGGGGACAGACAGACAAAGTCAAAGTCAGAGAGAGAAAGGGAGAGAGAGAGAGAGAGAGAGAGAGAGAGAGAGAGAGAGAGAGAGAGAGAGAGAATGAAAGAAAAACAGAGACAGAAAATCAGAGAGACACAGACAGAGACAAAATGATAGGCTTAGACAGAGAGATAAAGAAAGACAGAGAGGGAAACTCTTATCTAGTTGTCTAATGAAGTGCATGGAACCATTCTTAAAATAAAATTTTAAATCATTACATGAAATGCTTAATTTCATGTGAAGTAGAAAATAAAGCTACATTATTTTTCTCATCCAAGTTCATAGACCCTCCACTAAAATCCTTAAATCTAGCACCAGGTGAGGAACCTCTCTTTTAGGATGGTCTGTTAGCTGGCTACATTTAGCCAGTCAGTGATTGGTTATAGGAAGGAACTATACGAGAAGGATTTCTTGTTAGAAGGTGAAACAGGTTTACTGCAAAGACACCTAAGAACAGGGACAAACAGCCCTTTCACTTGTAGCTTCAGTTGTGCCATTCCCCAGATAGCAGACTTTTGGGCCATGTATCCCCTGGGTCCCAGATTTCTAACTACTGAGGACACGATGGCTGCTGTTAATGTCCACCTGGGAATACATGAAAGTAGCGGAGGCTGCTGGAGTGAATTCTAAGTGACTCAACCTTGCTGAGAAGGACAGGATTTTATAGCCCTTGGGGGTGAGGGAGAAACAACTGGAATCTGTCACTAAGGCCCTGGACAACAGGGCAGAAGCATATAACCAATTCTGTGACCCTGGTGAGTGCCTTTATTATTGTTTCAAGGTAAAATTCTCCCTAACCTGGTCATAGAGAGATGATCTTTAAGGAAAAACAAAAAGTAAAGGAAGAAGGTTACTGGGTAACAGAATTCTGTACAGAAAAGTGAAACTTAGGACTTAATAATTCTCTGTCAGTGGGTGAACTACAGGGAGCGCGAGAGCTCTGGGCAAATATACATAAAAGCAGTGGTTATTAAAGGGGATATCAGATTGCTTCTTCTTGAGCAGTAGTACAGGCCAGTGACATACCACGACCTCCACAGAGGAGATACCTGTTATTGGAGATGCATAGATGGGATTCCAGGTTTCTGTAGAGCAATTGGATTTGATAACTGCTGTGGTCCCTTCCAGGGCAGTTAGGGCATGCCGTAGTGTACAGAGCACCAGTTTTGGAGTCAGGAAGACTCATCTTCCTCAGTCCCAATCCATACTCAGACACTAGCTGTGTGACCCTGGGCAAGTCACTTAACCCTGTTTACCTCACTTCCCTCCTCTGTAAAATGAGCTGGAGAAGGAAATGCCATCTATTCCAGTCTCTTTGGCAAGAAAACCACAGATGGAGTCATGAAGAGTCAGACAGAACTAATACAACTGAACAGCAATATGTAATTCATCAGAGCAGACTTTATTTCCAGTTATTACTCCTACAAAAATGGAATCTTTCTTTTTCCTTGACCACATTAGAATAATAGCCTCCACCTGGGCTCTCTGGGCCCGAGGGTATAGAATGGTCACAATTTATGAAAAGAACGAGAAGGGAAAATAATGGCAGTTCGTTATAGGATCATGGATTCAGGGCTGGAAGAGGCTTCAGAGCTCGTCCATTTGGGGGGAAGGGGGAGGAGGTCCTTAATTTGGGGTCCTGGACCTTTTTTTAAGGAATGATAACTGAGAAACATCTATGGGCTTCTCTCAACTGCCAAATGGGTCCATGACCTCTCTCTGATCTAGTCACCTACCTCATTCATGTGAGGAAACTGAGGCATACAAAAAGGAAGCAAAATAAATGTTTGATCTGGTACAGGAAAGCTGAGAATTGAACCCAAGTTCATCCAGCTCCAAAATCAGAGCTTTTTGTGCAAAGTGACCCCAGACCGCAAAGCAATTTGGAACAAGAGTGATTGCTGGTTGGGGCATAGACAGTTTCACAAATATTTAAACTGGCAGGTACACTTTAGGTTGTTCAGGAGTGTCAAGACCATTGGTCAGACAGAAGGAAAAGGCAGAGGGAGGAAAAGTTCAGAGAGAAGCAGAGGAGAATGACTATTGTTGGAACAAATGGTTCCTAATATATATGGCACCAGATGGCCCAGGGTAAAGGACAAAAGGATTAACTTGTCCAAGCTTTTTAGTATCACCAGCATAGCCAGCAATAAGAGGCAATCGGATCAAATTAATAAAACAGCCACTTTGTTAAATTAAGGTTTCCCGAACATACCATCTGCAGTAAAGGGCTTTGCATGGTGCCTTATGGAAGCTGAAACTGCTTTTTGGGAAAATTAAAAAAAAAAGTCTACTTCTATTTTCCTGTTTGTATTTCTGTTTTCTTGGTTTTTGTTCTCTGGGGTTTCTGAGGTTGAATTTGGCTTTTCTGAGAGCAGCATCAGTGTGCAGCCCACCTTCGTTCCCAAAGGCTGTCCTTTGTCTACAAGGCAGCAAACTCAGAGATCAGCAGCAAAGAGGCAGCTCTCTGGGGACCTGGAACATCTGGGACACTCCTTCATGCACTTGGGCTTCATCATCTTAGAAAGAGGCCCACCCGTCATAGCTTCAGACACACTCAGTTAAATAATTTGATTTTAGAAATTCCTTCCAATTGCATTGTTCTCAATTCACCTATGTTTTAAGCAACTCTTGTCCAGATCCTCCCATAGGTTCAACATAGGAGGTCCACCCAATGGGTTGCAATCCTTCCTTACTTTCCCTGGACATCCTGAAGATGGCGAAGAGAGCACTCTGGCTATCAATTCATCATCCCTTAAAAGCCCCAGGTGACCAGTCCACCTTCCATTCCTATCAGAAAATTCCTGGTTAACCTCTTTTACTCCCCTTATTTGAAGTTCCTCATAGGCTTTGTTTAGTAACCTGATCATACTGAATCTTTTGTCTTTCCGTTGCCTTCCATGTGATAAATATTTTTAATTTTTGGACTTTATGGAGTTTCACATTTTGAACTTATACCAATTAAATCACAAGATGTTGAGGAAAAATAGGAACTGAAATGAACCCATAAATTTAGGCAGATTTAGATGTACCTGGATTTCCTTTTCTTCCAACTGCTTCTTCCTACCTTCTTAAATGGCTCTCTTTTCTTCTTTTTTTCCTACTCTTTCGTTCTCTTTGTGACATTCCTTTCTCATTTCTCTATTTGCCCTTTCCCCTTTGTTTAAACTTCCTCTGTTCCACCCCCCCCTTTTTTTTCTCTTTTTCTTCCATCCATTTAGCAAAGGCTCATTCATCCATCCATCTAGACTTCATTAATTCAGAAGGTGTAACCATGTGGACTGGGTCACACAGAACAGTATTCTGCATTAACTACCTGAAAAAGAATTCACCTGGCAACACGATTTAGTCAGAGCACTTCAAGGGGGTCTCTTTGCCTGCTTAAGAGCAGGACTGGTTTTCAAATGTTTTTTAAAAGAAGCTCCATTTACATATGAACAATAGAATGGTAATCAGAGTGTTCAGCCTGGTGCTTTACTATTCTAATTGCTTGTCTTGCTTCTTTGTTTATCAAATGAGGAGCTCTACTTGGAAGAAAACTTTTGTGTCTAGTTCAGAGGTTCTTAACTCTGTGTGTGTGTGTGTGTGTGTAAGAGAATATGTGTGTATGTGTATGGACGTGTATATATGTGTGCATGTGTGTGAGTGTGTGATCATGGTAGTGTGTGTGTATATGCGTGTGTGTGTGAGAATATGTGTGTATGTATATGGATGTGTGTATATATGTGTGCATGTGTGTGAGTGTGTGATCATGGTAGTGTGTGTGTATGTGTGTGTGTGTGTGTGTGCGGGTATGTGTGTGTGTGTGTGTGTGTGTTTGTAATGAACCCCCTAGGCAGCCAATTTGATTAAGACCATGGGTCCCTTAGAATAATAAGTATAAATAACTGAAAAAAATGCTAAATTTCAGTTAGAAGTCAGTAAAAATAAAGTTGTGTTTTTTTTTTTCCCATACAAGTTCATGAATCCCTTGAGCCCTACACCCTGACTCCTTGTCCTTGGACCCAAGCTTAAGAATGCTTGGCCTAGTCTACTTGAAAATAACACAAATGTGTTTCCTTAAATCCCACACGTATCATAACTAAGGTCAAATAGAAGGACAAGTCACTAACAGGGAAACATAACCAGCAAATTTATTCTCCCTCTTCAAAGTGCAAAATGCGCCATTTCACTTACATCAGAAGGTGTCTCTTGATTAGAGGTCACAGATTATAATCATTATATAAAATTATGTTTGCTTTTATAAAGCATGTTGGAATGCTACACAGATATGAATACATTATTACTAAGGACCTAAGCTGAGGCAATGTTGTCATGAGGAAATGCTTTCAGAAAACCAACTCGGTAAAATTTAAAACCGACTGTAAACTTTCATATAGCTCTAGAAATTGACACGACTAAAGGAAAATTCATGTGCGTGACAAATGTTGTGCCACATTAGAGCATCTATTGGGGATTGCGTGATGCAAAGAAGGCTGGATTTGGAATCAGGGAAGCCCTGGATTTGAACCCCAGCTCTGACACTTGGCAAGTGTGACATATTGGCCATGAATTCGCTTGCCCTCTTGGGGCTTCAGGATCCTCATCTGCAACATGAGACAAATAATAATTAAATAAATCATTTCATGACTTTGTAGTAAGGAAAAGACTTTGGAAATGTTGAAGAGCTACCAAAATGTAAGGAGATTATTATGGTTACTCTTACTACTAAAGTTATTGTTCTTGTCACTGTCATTGTCACTATAGTTATAAGTATCCTCATGTGGGGCAAGTAGGTGGTGCAACAGACACAGTGCGGGGCCTGGAGTCAGGAAGACTCATCTTCTTGAGTTTAAATTTAGCCTCCCTTGCTAGCACTGTTACCATGGAGAAGAAAGAAAGAAAGAAAGAAAGAAAGAAAGAAAGAAAGAAAGAAAGAAAGAAAGAAAGAAAGAAAGAAAGAAAGAAAGAAAGAAAGAAAGAAAGAAAGGAAGGAAGGAAGGAAGGAAGGAAGGAAGGAAGGAAGGAAGGAAGGAAGGAAGGAAGGAAGGAAGGAAGGAAGGAAAGAAAGAAGGAAGGAAAGAAAGAAGGAAGGAAGGAAGGAAGAAAGGGGAAAGAAGGGGAGAAAGGAAAGAAGAAAGAAGAAAGAAATGAAGGGAAGATTGAAGGAAGGAAGAAATCTATAGTGAAAACAGAAAAAATGGAAGTGGGTCAAAACTGTTGTAGCAGAGAATGAAGTAGATTGAGAGAGAGAGAGGAGAGAGAGAGAAAGAGAGAGAGAGAGAGAGAGAGAGAGAGAGAGAGAGAGAGAGAGAGAGAGAACTAAACGTTTACTATGTATCATGCCTTGTGATAAGTTCTAGAAATAGAAATTAAAGCGAGTCCTCAAGTATCTTGCATTGTAGTGGGGAAAGATGCCACAATCAGGGAAGTGGAAAGTGTTCAGAAAGCTAGGTTAGAATGGGAAAGAAGGTATTGATAGGATTACCTAAACTTGATTAGGAATGAAGTCAAAAGGAAGTTGTCATATAAGGTATATCCTGGGTAGATTGAGGCATGGTCATAAAGAATAATGATAAATAGATAGATGGATAGATAGATAGACAGACAGACAGACAGACAGACAGACAGACAGACAGACAGACAGATAGATAGATAGATAGATAGATAGATAGGTAGTATTTATTATTCGTCAGCCATTGTGCTAAGCCCTTTACAATTATCATCTCATTTGATTCTTTTAACTACCCTAGGAGGTAGATGTTATTATTATCCCCATTTTACTGATGAGAAAATGGAACCAATGGGAGGTTAAATGACATGATCAGGGTCACACAGCTATTAAGTGTCTGAGGTTTTCTTGACTACCCACGTAGTGCTCCATGGCACCATCTAGCTGACTCCGTATCAAGACATACATAGAATATATGGAACTAGAGACAGGAAGAGATGAAAGGACATGAGGGGAAGGCAATGAAAAGAAGGGAATAAAGGGGAGGGGAAGAAAGGAAGAAATGGAGGGAAGAAAGAAAGGAAGAAAGGAAGAAAGAAAGAAAGGAAGAAAGAAAGGAAGAAAGGAAGGAAGGAAGGAAGGAAGGAAGGAAGGAAGGAAGGAAGGAAGGAAGGAAGGAAGGAAGGAAGGAAGGAAGGAAGGAAGGAAGGAAGGAAGGGGAGAGGGAGAAAAGAAAGAAGAAAGAAAAAAGAAGTGAAAGGAAGATTGAAGGAAGGAAGAAATCTATAGTGAAAACAGAAAAAATGGAAGTGGGTCAAAACTGTTGTAGCAGAGAAAGAAGGAGAGAGAGAGAGAGAGAGAGAGAGAGAGAGAGAGAGAGAGAGAATTAAGTGTTTACTATGTGTCATGCATTGTGATATGTTCTACAAATAGAAATTAAAGCAAGTCCTCAAATATCTTGCATTGTAGTGGGGAAAGATGCTACAACCAGGGAAGCTGAAAGTGAAAGGGGAGCCTTGTGAATCAACATGGGATGGAGATGGCTTGGAAGTGACTGGGACAGCCTAGTTTCAGACAAGATAAAGATGAGCAGCATCTATGGGCAGAGTCCAAAAATCTGGTGGATGAGGGATTGTTGGTGGCATGGTGTTCAGAAAGCTAGGTTAGAATGGGAAAGAGTGTATTGATAGTATTGATAGTGTATTGATAACTTGATTAGGAATAGAAGTCAAAAGGAAGTTGTCATATATTCTTAAAAATTTAAAGAATTGATAAGGTATATCCTGGGTAGACTGAGGCATAGCTGTAAAGGATAGTGTTATAGCAGGGGAAAGATGGATGTGGATTAAGAGAAGCCTCACGTCAATCCTGGTTTTGATTCTTAGTCCCAGTATAACCTTGGTCACATGACTGGCTCTCTTGGCCTCATTTTCCTCATTTTTAAGAGAATATTTCACTGGACAATTGCTAAGATCCCTTCCCCCTCTAAATCCAGTGTCAAAATTGTTCAATGCCCTCACAGGGCTGCAACACAACAATCAGTACTGGGTTTTTCATCCAGATATCTTGGCCACGCTGAGGCACCATCTGAATGGTGTCTTTTCTGAAGCAGGATCAATTTGGCAACCTCTCCACATTCTCCGATTCCATGACAAATTGGTATTTATTAATGAATTTAATTAATGAAATGTACTTGGTTGCACATTCTGTTCTCCCATACCCTTCATTAATCTGCTTGTCCATAATAATGACCCTATACTCCAAGGAAGATTCCCTAGGAAACTCCTAAGGAAAGGCAGTGATTAGAGAGAGATGGAGCTTCCTTTGCTACATGAATTGGTGGACTGTATTTTTAAAGCAATCAGACCAAATCCTTGAGATCCACGTTGTGCACTGCTTGCCTGGGTGATTTGGCATGAAATTTAATTTTCTTTCACCTGTATGTGTTGGGAGGGTGTGAAATAGGCATTAATTTTGAATCTGAGAGTTACTATTTAACTTTGCATGTGGCAAAAAACCCCAAAAAACAAAATACAAACAACTTTGATCAAATAGTTTAGCTTCCATAATTCCTGAAAAAAAAGCATTTCTTTACTTTTCTGTGATACGGTATTGCTTTAAAAAAATCATTATGAACCAATTCTACTCCACCCCCATTTTATTTAGTTGCTTCTCCCATATCCCCAAACCTACGAGATAACCTAATAGCTGTGGTCTTTGGGATGCTGACATTTCGCGTGATTGAAGTATTCAGTCCTCGTGGAAAACATAATTTAAAGATCTGCAATCTTTCTGTGATAACCCACCAATGCCTTTCTGTCCTGAAGCAGGCAGGGAGAAACATTTATAGGCAAGGTAAACATTTTGGTGTATGCTATGGATCTAGGGTTATAGAAATTTAATTTAAAGGCAAAAAATAGAGCATTTTGAATTTGTGTGATTCTTTCACATTCTCTATTACTTGATCCTTTTTCTTTGAAGATAGGCATGGAAAAGTTCATTACCCTTGTTTTATATATGGGAAAGCTAAGGAGGGAGATGAAGTGACTTACCCATGAT
>CM053625.1:316118748-316143503 GCA_028646595.1 Phalanger gymnotis
GGCAAAAGAGCTCCAAAAAGCCAATGAGGACAAGAATACCTTGGAAGGTAGAATTAGCCAAATGGAAAAGGAGGTCCAAAAGACCACTGAAGAAAATCCTACCTTAAAACTTAGATTGGAGCAAGTAGAAGCTAGTGACTTTATGAGAAATCAAGATATTATAAAACAAAACCAAAGGAATGAGAAAATGGAAGACAATGTGAAATATCTCATTAGAAAAACCACTGACCTGGAAAATAGGTCCAGGAGAGATAATATTTAAACTATTGGACTACCTGAAAGCCATGATCAGAAAAAGAGCCTAGACATCATCTCTCAAGAAATTATTAAGGAGAACTGCCCTGATATTCTAGAGCCAAAGAGTAAAATAGAAATTGATAGAATCCACTGATCGCCTCCTCAAAAAGATCCCAAAAAGAAAACTCCTAGGAATATTGCCACCAAATTCCAGAGCACCCAGATCAAGGAGAAAATACTGCAAGCAGCCAGAAAGAAACAATTTGAGTATTGTGGGAAAACAATCAGGATAACACAAGATCTAGCAGCTTCTACACTAAGAGATCGAAGGGCTTGGAATACATTATTCCGGAGGTCAATGGAGCTAGGATTAAAACCAAGAATCATCTACCCAGCAAAACTGAGTATCATGCTCCAAGGCAAAATATGGATTTGCAATAAAATAGAGGACTTTCAAGCTTTCTCAGTGAAAAGACCAGAGCTGAATAGAAAATTTGACTTCGAAACACAAGAATCAATAGAAGCATGAAAAGGTAAACAAGAAAGAGAAATCATGAGCGACTTACTAAAGTGGAACTGTTTTGTTTACATTCCTATATGGAAAGATGATGTGTATAATTCATGAGACCTCAATATTAAGGGAGCTGAAAGGAATATACATATACAGAGAGACAGAGGGTGCAGGGTGAGTTGAATATGAAGGGATGATATCTAAAAAAATAAAATCAAAGTAAGGGATGAGAGAGGGAGAAAGGGAGAGATAGAATGTGGTAAATTATCTCACATAAAAGTGGCAAGAAAAAGCAGTTCTGTAGGAAGGGTAGAGGGGGCAGGTGAGGGGAATGAGTGAATCTTGCTCTCATAGGAATTGACCTGATGAGGGAATAACATACACACTCAATTGAGTATCTTACTGTTTCAACAATCCAGCTAGCAGCTGCTGTGGGGGTGAAAAACCAACACAAGCCCAGCAACAAGCACGCTACTAGCATTCTGTAAAAGCCCAGGTTCTTTCGATCTGCTTTACTAAGTAAAGCAACGTTAAGGTGTTAACAAGCTTACTTTAATTCAACATACAAATACCATTCACTTAGTTCAGGGGAAAAACACAGCACCTTGAACTTTGGAACAAATACAAACAAATTACAAACATTGACAGACAGACTAAATACAATTCATACTTACCAACATCTAGGTTCAGCATGGGAGCTCATAACAAGGGCTGGCCCAGAGTCACGTGTACCACCACCATGACTGTGGGTAAGAATTGCTTTATATTTGAGAAGATTATTTTTTCCCCTGTGATAATTAGATTTGCTGTGTAGCACATTGGAAAGGGAAATTAATTTGCAATCTAAAGTTGTTGTTTGATTGTGTCCAACTCTTTGTGACTCTTTTTAGGGTTTTTTGGGCAAAGATACTGGAATGGTTTGCCATTTCCTTCTGCAGCTCATTTTATACATGAGGAAACTGAGGCAAATAGGATAAGTGACTTGCCCAGGGTCACACAGCTAGTAAGTGTCTGAGGCTGTGTTTGAACTCAGGTCTTCCTGACTCCAGGGCTGGCAATCTATCTACTGCTCCACCTAAGTGCCCTAGGTCTCAAAGGCATCCCTATAAAGATTTTTATTCCTTTGGGTTGTCTGTGAATTGCTATTTATACTCCTTTCCAATCTCACTTTGAAACTGATGGAGAAAACACATGGATTTGGCATCTGAGGACCTGGGTTCAAATACCAGCTCTGTTTTCTTTGTTCCCTTACCTCTTTGGGCTTCATTTTACTCATTTGTAATAAGAAGGGGTGGGACCCTAATTTATGTCCTTTACATCCCTAAATCCTCTATGATATATGTCCATGCTTCATAAATACACCCTAGACGCTGATAAGTTTGGGTTAAACAGCATTCCCAAGTTGTTATATGCACAATGAATATCTCAAATCTCTGGTGACAACTAACTTTTCTTTTTTTTCCCCATTTACTTTACATTTAGTGTCCTATATTCTTTCTTCTAATTCCCCTGTGGCAGCAGATATCACATCTTCAGTGAACATGAAGTGATGAGTCTAATTAGCCAGCTCCTGAAAAGAACGTTTTCAGAGTCTTTAGTCAAGAGGTTAGTGTAGATAACAGAAGTCAGTGTGCACTTGGTTTCACATTTCACTTTCATTCTCCCTCTGCCTGAGAGTAGTTGTTACTATCTTGGACAAGTGAGTCACACCATCGCCATCACCATCACTACAACACCACCCCTCATACATAGACTTACTTCATTTTTTTAAGAAAATTATCTATAAAACAAGGAGGTAGGTCATGTGATCTTTAAAATCCTTTGCAGCTTTGACAGTCTATTATCTCAAATCTCTTCCCATTCTGAAATTACATGGTGCATGTCATGACACTGTTTCCTCTAAGGTCCCCCTATTTCTGACATTTCCATTTTCTATATTGATCTGTTCTTTCTTTTGTGGTACCTGATGGCTCTGATAAAGTCTTTGTTGTATTTTGAAACATTTTTTACTCCTAATCTCTTCTAGTTCTGGCATTCTAAAGGTTAAGGTTCCTTCTGGTTCTGACATGCTATGTTCTCTAAATATTTTAACATTCTATGTTCTAAGGTCACTTCTAGATCTAACAATTGATGCTCTGAGGTCTTTCACAATTCTCACTGCAACATTCTAATTTCTAAAGCACTGTGTAGGTCAGACATTCTATGTTCTATTATATTATCATTTCTCTGAATTCATAAATAAGCAAATCTCTCTCCCTCACTTGCTCTCACTCCCTCCCTCCCTCCCTTCCTCTCTCCTTCTCTGAATTAACTTTCTCTGGACGCTTCCAAAGATTATAAATATTATCTGACAATTTCTGTACAGAAATACAAACATATTTCTTTTATTCAATGAAAATAAATCACAAAAACGGTCTTCCCACGCTTCAAAACAAGAATCAACCTGCTTTATCTTGTCTATAAAGACAGGTGCCAATGTGATTAACTGTTTAGGGTATAAACACAGGAGGGCTCTTGGCTTTCTCCTGATATGATATTTTAATATTGTGGTAGATTGACGATCTCATCAACTGGGGGAGGTGTGTGGTGGGAGAGGGGCGTGCTATTCTCCTCCAATGACACATATCACGACTCATCCACCTATCCCATCTTCTGAAACATTTGAACACGTCCATTTGCTTCAGGGGGCTCATCCGATGTCCTAGGGCCCCTCCTAGAGTTTTCTTGATATTGTGTGGATGCCGGGAGATCATAGAGACTAACCATGCGGTATCATCGGTTATTTGGATATATGAATAGAAGTGGGAATGCCTTCTTTGATGCCACAGAGGTGTTCTTGGAAATCTGTATATAAACAGGATTCTTGGAATTCGGATCCAATTCCACGCGTGCTTTATTTTCATTCAGTGAACACTTGCTTCAGATATAGTGGATTAAATTTGTCTTTTTTCACACCTTTATCAGGATTTTCATCCATATTTAAATGGGAACTTGTGTTATGTTGTGTTGTTTTTAGTAGAATGATCAATGGTTCATTTCCTAAGGCCATAAACCTGGTTGCAATGTGTACAATCATCCTCTGTTCTGTGGTGTGAGTAGCTTGTGTGCTAGAACTGCAGTCAGGAAGACAGAGATTAAAATTCCTCCTCAGACACTCAGGAGGTGTATATTGTTACTGAGTCATTTCAGTTGCGACAGACTCTTTGTGCCCCCATTTGGGGTTTCTTGACAAAGACGCCGGTGTGGTTTGCTATTTCCTTGTCCAGCTCATTTTACAGATGAGGAACTAAAGAAAACATGGTTAAGTGACTTGCCCAGAGTCACAAAGATAGTAAGTTTCAGATTTGAACTCATGAAGATAAGTCTGGCGCCTGTCTCTGGGCCCAGCGTTCAATCTACTGCACCACCTGGGTGCTGAGGTGTGCGATTCTGCTCAGTCACTTGATCTCTGTCACCCTGAGCTTCCTCATCTATAAAAGCAGGATAACAACAGGTACTGATTTGCAGGGTTATTAGGGGGATCACATGAGGTAATGGACTGAAGATCCTTTGTACACCACAAACTCTATAAATGTTAGCTCTCGGTCTTATCGTATATTTGGATTCTATATGCTAGTTGAAGGCAGTGCATAACTTAAAGTACCCCCTAATCAAAAATCCAATGGACCCAAACGTTTCAAGGGATACATACATACATACATACATACATACATACATACATACATACAATGTTAGAGTCAGGACTTTTATGCTACGGATACTAAGTTGCCTTTTCAGTTCAATCCCTAATGGACATAGAATTTCTTGAGACTGACACTACCTTCACCCTTTGCAAGCTATGCCTTTCCAACTGGGGATATGAAGGCAGTGAAAGAACTAATGAAATTTACTAGTAGCCTATGAAGGAAATAAACAAAAACTCACTCATGGAGCCTGCTTTTCTATTTAAATATATGTCTACAAATACATACACATATAGGTATGCATGTTTATATATATGTATATATCTGTTTATTTATATATTAGAAGATGAACAATAATGCTTAGGGGGGCAGTGGAGAGAAGGTCTGGTTAGCCGAGGGACTTTGTCAATAAGCCTGTGAGCCCCAGTTTTGTGTGAGTTCCCAAGGAAGTTTTGGAGATGTTGGGCTATGCTCTAAACGACCTGAGGTCTTGGACATAGAAAACAGTAAAAAACTAAACCAAACCAAAAACAAACAAACCCAAAAAGTAAAATAAAATGTTAGCCTTCAATGATGGTGTCGCTAGTCACCTAAAACGGACTTGAGCTAATTGTGGAGTCTGTTCTTATTCTCTGACATGTGTCTTTTCAGAGATCACAAAATTCTGACTAGAAGACCTTGAAAATGAGTCTTCAATTGTGCTGACATTTTCACTCCTTTATATCCGTACAAAGAGTTTTGCATGTACACACACACAAACATCGTGCTGCAAACATCATCTCAGAAATTACACTGTGAATTAGAAATTATTCTGAAAGACATAACATATATCTGAAAAACCTTACTTGCAATAAATCTTGGCTAAAAAATAAATTTTTAATGGGACTACTGATAAGCCCAATAGCAAAATGGAACTTATATTAACCATCCATTAATCCTATTTCCTTTTTCATATCACTGTTAATTGAGTGGGTGCTCCATTCCCATCCTTGTGTGGGGAAACGACACTTGTATCATTTACCCAATTACATCTAATCTTGTTGCCTACAACTAGAATTAAAGCCAAATGTTAACAACCTTTAACAAATGAATTTCTTTCACTTAAATGGTAATAAATAATGGAAATGGCTTTCTCCTGCTTATAGGCAAGAATCTTCCTTCCTTCTCCTGTTTACCTGCTCAATCCTAACCCTTCCTTCAAAGCTTAATCGAATGCTAACTCTTCCATGAAATCCCTACTGCATAATGAGATCCTGGCCTTAGGTACTTACCAACTGGGTGACTGTGAACAAGTCGCTTGTAGTGTAGGAGTGAGTAAATTAAAAAGAATTCATTGGATAACAGTTACATAGGCAGAACAGTTATGGACACAAAAGTGAGACAGTGGGCCTTATTTTCTTGTAAATATCGATAATATCTTTTCTGTTCATAGGATTCATAGGGTTGTTGTGGAATCTTTCCAAACTTTAATATGAATTATTATCAGTACTAATCGTAAGCCTTCCTATCTCTCAAATCAGTAATGACTTCCTCTCAGACTCCACATAATATGATTTTACACCATGATTGCGTAGTATTTTGCTTTCTATACTAAATATGTAATAATATTTATTATATTTCTATGAATTTGCATCTTTTCTCTCAACTACATTATAAATTCCATATGGGGAAAAGATCCCTATTTTACCCACAATGCATAGCTCCCTCAAAGCTTCGTTCAGTTCTCTGTATACAGTAAGTGCTTATAGAGAAAACTTTTGTTAATAAGATTGGAAGTAGGTGGAACGAATGAGCAAACCGTCATAGAATTGTTTAAAGGGGATTCCTGGCTTTGTCCTTAATTCTTTCTCTTTAAAAATGCCTGAAAATATCTGTTCCCATTTGTTCTCAACAGTTTTTCAGGAGAATGGAAGAAAATACAGTATGTCATATGTTGCTGCTTTCTCTTAAGTCCTTTGAGAACCTTCTCTGATTGAAGTTTTGTCTTAGGGGAAAGATACACCTCTGAGAGTGCCCAAAATAGCTACTGTAAGTCTGCAGTGCTTTACCCAAAGGGGGAGGGCAGAGGGATGCCAGAAATGAAAGGGAACTTTGGATGGGATTGTCGTGATACTGTAAGAGTGGCAATAGCTTCCTGGAAGGTCAACATTTAATTAATGGGCAAAGAAAGATAAAAGTTAACACTTTTTAAAAAAAATCCTTTATAGATGCATATGATTTTTTTTTTTTGCATTTTCTAGAAAAGGAGGTGAACAAACAACACAAAATATATAACTGGATAGAACATGAGGTTCAAAGGAAAGGGCACGAGGCTGCCAAGCTTAGTCAGAAGAGCTGAATTTTCAGTCTAGCATCATTACTTAGTACTGCTCCAGTGTGACCTTGACCAAAGAGTAGCCCCCATCTAAACCTCAGTTTCCTTTTATGGAAAATAGGGCTAATGATATCCAGAATTGCAATTAGGATAAATCCAATTAAACCAAGGAAATGAGGCAATATACCCTGAATACAGTTATGCTGAAAGTACCGAAGAGGGGGATTCCTCAGAATATGGCCCAGGCAAATACTTGTGGCACTGCCAAGAGCCTCTTATCTCCCAGTCCTGAAGAGGAGCTAGAGAACCACAGTGGTCGGAGGAGGCAGGACCTTAGAGAAGGACACTATTGGTGATGGGATCCTGGCAGTGGCAACCCAAGACTGGCTGAGGGAGAAGAGCTAGCTGAACCATTTAGTGTGGGGTTAGGGGTCCTGGAAGACTTGTGTTGCACATCAGGGAAAATCAGCCCCATTCACACCAACATACAGAGACAAAGGTCCAGTCACCCTACTCTCCTTATGCCCTTGACAGTACCAACTACATCTACCTCCCAGAGACATCTTAATTTTTGTCATTACTATTTGTGTAGCTGTAATACCTCCCAACCCCTTTAGCTTATTAACTCCTTCAAGGAAGGCATTGGGCTTTTCAGCTTTGTATATCTAGCCTATAGCACGTTGCCCTATGCACAGTAGGATCTTAATAAATGTTGCTGAATTGAATTGAACTGAAAGGCTTAAATGAAATAATTGATTGAAAAAATGTGATTTTATAATAACAAATTCTATAACAGTAAGCTGTTATTGTTATTTTCTCACTTATCACAATCGATATGATTCTGAAAATATAGGTATAAATCCAAATCTTTCATCGACTTATGGTCATAGTCCATTCTGCTATTTCTAACCCCCCAAGAAACTTGAAGTGATTCACCCAAGGTCACATAGTTAGCAAATTTGGACCAAAATCTTCTGATTCTAGAGTCAGCGCATTTCCTGAACAATATCTTTATCTTCTTGAGATGTTGTTTAGTTGTTTCACTTGTGCCTGGCTTTTAGTGACTCCATTTGGGGTTTTCTTAACAGAGAAGCTTGCCATTTTCTTCTCCAGCTCATTTTACAGGTGAGAAAACTGAGGAAAATAAGGTGACATGACTTGCCCTTGGTCATACAGCTAGTAAGTGATTGCACCCCCTTCTGTCTGCTCTTCACCTGTCAGTGACTACTAATAACTTAGTTAATTGCCCAGCTTCCCTCTCCCACCATGTTATTAAAGATTAGTAAACAAGTGCTGAAAAGCACTGTTTAAAATAGCATTGTATTGAATCCTTTAAAGAGAAATGATTCTATAAAGTAAACAATCAGCCTGACACATGCACACATACATGCATATACACACATATGTACACATATACAGGCACATACACATACATGTATTTTACCTATATATGCATATATACACATGTATATGTGTGTGTGCTGGGGGAGGGGTGGGGGATGAGATTTGGGCCACTGAGTTTTCTTTGAGTACAGTAGAGGCGCATCTTGAGAAAATTAACTGAGTCTTCCTGTTGTTTAAAATTGGGTCATGGTAGTGTAATTGAAGAAAAGGGCATGAGGAACATAATTGATTTCGGGGTAAAGCTCACACTAATACATCTGATTGTTACCAATGTGCCCTGGATCTGTTCTAACAGGCTCATCCTTAAACTCTTATTTCTTAAAAAACCATCTCATTTTCTTTTTTCTCTGTATTCCTGCATATTCCTTTCTCTCTTCCATGTAGGGTCGTAGCTGATGTCAGGTGGGACTTTCTTTTTTGCAATATCATTATTCTCATTTTTACTTCACAACTCCCCATTTTCTTTGTTTGTTATTCTATCATTCCTTTAATTTCTTAGACTCTGTCTCCTCGTTTGTTAAATGAGGAGATAAAAATTCTGTCACTGACTACCTTGAATCTACTCTGACAAAGTCCTTTGTAAATAAAAAGGAAGGAAATCTTCATATTCACTTCCCTCCTCCTGCTAACAATAACCCACCTTTCTATAGAACTCTAAGATTTACTAAGGACTTTTGTTCTCATTTGAGCTTCATGAAGATCCTGTGTGACTTTGGGTCAGTTAATTAACATTTCTGGGCTTTGGTTTCCTCACTTGTAAAATGAGGGGATTTGACCAGATGGCATCTAGGGTCTTTTTCATTTCTAAAGCTTAGATTCTATGATCTATGAGACAGGTACTACAATAATCCCTACGTTGTGGATGAGTAATCTAGGGATCCAGAGTATAAGTGAATTATTGAGGGGCACACAGCTAGAAAATAGCCCAAGGTAACTTTGAACCCAGTTCTTTCTGATTTCAAGCCTGCGATGCTTCTCCTATGCTTGGTTGCATTCTTGTGTTCTAATTCTAGCAGAAGAATTCCCCAGTGTGTGTGTGTGTGTGTGTGTGTGTGTGTGTGTGTGTGAGAGAGAGAGAGAGAGAGAGAGAGAGAGAGAGAGAGAGAGAGAGAGAGAGAGAGATCTTCATTGGCCTCTTCTCAATACACCTTTCTATTTCTTGAGATTGTCTCTCCTTCATTTTTCTTTTTTGAATTCTGTTGGGCACATTGGCTTGTAGCTGGTTAAAGAGCTGTTCTCCAAACATAAGTAGTCATGCATTGTGCAAGCATTTCACAAATGAAAAACCTCCACTTGGCATTGTAATTTGCAAGGGAATAATGGTTTAATTAGTTTTTAGATGAAAAGATTTTTGCATCCAGATTCTGTTTATAATGGAATTTATAAAACTATTTTTCCCACCAGTAACATTGTAATTAAGACTTTCAATGAAGCTGTCACCCAGATGGAGTTTATTTTTTTCTGTGGTTTGCTGTATGTGTCCCATGGCACTTCTGGTGTCTTTGCACTAACTTTTCACTAATGCCCCGTTATTACACAGCACTTGCTCAAATTAAGCTGACAAGTAAGTGGAATCACTATCACTTAAGACCTTGATCAACCAGGAGGTCAGGGCTAGTTGTGGTAAGACTTCTGCACAGCTTGTCTAATGCCTTAAGAAAATGGCATAAAAATATTCTAAAGACACTTTCCCTTTCTACCTTTTCCCTTCCAGTCTTCACAAGGCTAGAGGCAATTGGACGAATCGAATGCCAGATGTAGCCAGGAAAATCTGAGTTTGAACTCTTTCTCAGGTACTTACAAGCTGTGTGGCCCTTAAACTCTCTGTGCCTTCCTTCTCAGTCAAATGAGTGGCTTGAAATCAATAGGCCCTAAGGTGCTTTGGAGCTCTATAATCCTAAAGGTGTGATAACACCTTCTTGAAATTTATCAGGTTCTCTTTGTGGATTCCACTCTCCAGATGAAAAGTGTAAATTTTGTCTAGCATCTGGATGTTTGTAAATATTCGGAAGTGGATCACAACCATTGATCAGGCAGGCTTAAGTTTTCAATTTTTATAGGAATGCGGGGTGGGGGGGAGAGAACCTGGGGAAGTGACCCAGAGAAAGGATGCTTAAACTCAGAGGGAGCACAAGGTCTTCAGTACTGACCGCTTCTTCCCATTGCTAGAGGATTTTCCTCTTCTTCTTGGATATCAATCCAACGAGTCGTTTGTATTATATTCTCCCCACTTAAGATTAGAGCCAATATAGTGGGCGGTGCTTTGTGGCTTAACTGGGCATTGAATTTTGATCACACAGATTTTGACATCAGTGAGAACCTTTGGATGACTTGAACCACCCACGCTGCTGAAAGCCAAATTTTCAGCATCGGGTTTGGAAAGGTCATCATTAGTTGGGGTTGCAGAACTGGAAGAAACTAGAGGAGTCATATAGTCCAGCCTCAATGTTTTCATCATCATCTTTATCTGCAACCCGCCTCGCCCTAATTAGTCATTGATCTATCATCATATTCTATTTTACATTAATCCTTATCTCTCATTGCTCATCAGCCCTCTTTATTCCGAGGCACACAGGTTTCTAAGAACGAGGAGGCAATAGCGCCCTTTCACTCTATCCTGGTAGGCCCAAATCTGTAGCACCATATTCATTTCCAGACATCACAGTTTAGGAAGGGCAGTGATAAGCTGGACAGCAACCAGAAAGGTGATGGGCCATAAATCCAGACCCTCATGAAGGTCGGTGGAAGGAAGAGGAATATTTAGCCTGGAGAAAAGTCAGGAGAGTCAGGGCTCATGTGATAACTGTACCAGCGGCAGCTAAGTGTGGCAGTGCATAAAGTGTTACCAGTAGAGTCATAAGTCCTGAGTTCAAATGTGACTCAAACATTTACTAGCTGTGTGAACAAAACTCAGATTTCTCATCTGTAAAATGGGGATAGCGATAGCACCTACTTGCCAAGGTTGTTGTAAAGATCAGATGATACAATATTTGTATAAAGCAAATCTTAAAATGCTATATAAATGTTATTTTATCATTAACATTTTTATCATTAGTATTATTATGGATTGAAAGCCTGCCATATGCAAAACAGGTTACATTTGTTCTTTTGGGGAGCAGAGGAAAGCAGAAGTACTGGGTAGAAGCTGCCAAGAGGGCAATCAGAACTTTAGGAGAGATTTCTTCATTTCAGGAGAGAATTCTTAATAATTAGACCTATACGAAAGTAGGATGAGCTGCCTTTGAAGTGGCAGGTTCATTCTCCCTGGAAGACATCGAGCAAAAGCTAGGTGACTTATTTCTCAAGTGTGCTCTGTGTGTGTGTGTGTGTGGTGGAGGTAGTGCAGATTGGACTGAATGACAGCTGAAATCAGCCAATAAAAATTACTAAGCACCTGATCTGTGCCAAACACTATGCTAAGTGCTGGGGAAATAAAAGGAGGCAAAAGACGATCCAGGCCTTCGAGGTACTTACATCAAAGTCCTATCCACCTCAGAGATACTCAGATATACTATCAAATTTGTATGGTCCAAGCCTAATTACAGCACCACCACCATCACCGTCACCGTGAAAGCAATGTGGATCTTTGGCCTGGAAAACCTTCTCTCCTTACCTCTGCCTCTTGGAATCTCCAGCCCCCTTCAAGTCTCAATGCAAGTGACAAGGCTCACCTCAGGCTTTCTACATCTCCGTCGTCACCTCCCTATCTCTCGTTGCCATTGTTGGACAAGCCATTTTCAGTTGAGTTCAATTCCTCCTGACCCCTTTTGGGATTTTCTTGGCCAAGATACTGGAGTGCTTTGTCTTTCCTCCTCCAGCTCCTTTTACAGATGAGGAAACTGAGACAAACAAGGTTAAGTGACTTAACCAGGGTCATACAGCTGGTAAGTATGTAAGTAGTAAGGTCAAATTTGAACTCCAGAAGATGAGTCTTGGTGATTCCAGATGCAGCACTCTATCTGCTGTGCCATGTAGCTGCACCCATCTCTACATTTGTGCAAATTGCATTGTATTCAGTTTGGGCATATATTTTATATTTACTTCTCTGTGTATATGGTTTCTCCCCATCTCCTCCTAATCTAAAGTCCCTTAGGGACAAGACTCTTTATTTAGGTCTTTGCTTCCCAAGCACCTGGGACAGTATCTGGTACGTATTAGACATTTAATAAACACTTGTCAAAATGAATTGAAATAAATTCAGTTCAGTCAGGCCCATCAATCAGAATTGGAAAGCAGCATAGTGAAATACCCTTGCTAGGCTTGACATATCCATCTTCCTACAGAGGAAGATGTTCTGGAGATAGGAGCTACACAGTGTCAAGGCACCAGGCAGTATAATGAAGAGAAGGTTGGACTTGAAGTCAGGAAGACTTGAGTTCTGATTTTGCCTCCATCCTTACTAGCTGTGTGACCCTTGGACAAATTACTTCCTTCATCTGTAAAATGTGGAAAATGATAACAGAATCTACCCCTCTCCCTGCCCCAGCTTCTTGTGAGAATCAAATGAAAACCCAACAAAAATACTTTGCCAATCTGAGAATTTCATATCAAGTGAAATTATGATTACTACCTCTAGGTGACTGTGATGGTCACACCACCAAAACACCAGGGCCACCTGCCTAGATGGTTATGGACCGAGAAAAGGAGAAACAAGTCCCCTCTACACCCTCACCCATTGCCCGTGACAGAAGTTCAAAGGGAAAGGGCTGGGTGTGTGACCCCTTTTAAGAACTGTGCTCTCCTTCAAAAGTAGGCTCTCTTCTCCACTGACAGGGGGCGCTCTTGTGCCTTGACTAAGTGACCTTTGCAGTGTCTTGCCTTTTTAAAGACCCACTTGGGGGTATTGCTAAACTTTGGCAACTCAGGAGCTAGCTCCCTAAGACTATCAAAGAGATCACCGTCACGTCTCATAAAGAGGAAACAAAGTCAAGATTCTTCTTTGAATTTCACCTTAATACCTTGTTGTCTCAGTTATCTGTCCCTTTCCCTACAATGGCTGCTAGAGCAATCAGCAATGCCAGGTGCCCCGATCTACTCACTCCACCCCCACCACAGGGGTAAGTCCATGGTTCCCAACCCCCCTGCATGGTGTTATTCTTTGTGTCAGGGAACACAAATCGTGAGTCAGAAGACTTGGGGATACATGTTGAATTGGAAATCTAAATTCCATACAATCTCTAGCGCATCTACACTAAAGTCTGGTCTAGAACCCCTTTTGGAGCATCCCCAGTATAGCCTGATCACATCCAGCCTTTCTAGACTTTTGTAAGCTTTTCAAGCTCTAACAGATTGTCCACTAGATCACATTTGATCCTCCAAATGACTCTGATTTGAGATAAGCACTACAGGCAATGTTATAAGCTTATGGATAAAGGAACAGTCCGGAAGGGCAGGTGACTTTCCCAATGATGAGCTGCCACTAAATAGGATTATACTCATGTCTCTCCAGAGTTTACATCCAGCAGTCTACCTGAAAATTGCTGCCTTTTTTGCTTCTTTGACATCAGTCATTGGCCAGAATGTGGTAGAACTCAATAACCCCTAAAGCATATTGCTGTGAACAGCTGGGAACAGCTGGTTCTTAAACCAGGAGCTGTTGTGGACACTCTCTATAAAAGGTCCATACGAGGAAATGGGCATCATTGAGCTACTTAGAGTAAGCGATTTTGGCCTCTTAAATGAAAACATCTGCACACTCTCACGTCGGGGCCAGGAGTCACATTTTTATATGCATTAAATTGCGAGAGAACAAGAGAGCCATTTTTGCTTCGTGCTATTTGGTAAAATGAGATGTGTGGGAGAGCCTATCGGTATGATGGCCTTTTTTCTGGAAAATATATTTTTGCTACTGAATGGAGCCAGCAGCTGGCTGATCAAAACTGCATGGAACAGGGTTTATGGCTGCCTGAGAAACATTACATGACCTTCTAAGGGACAAGAGAACTCTGGCGTTACTGTGGAAATTCAGCATAATGGCTATTGAGATGAATTTGTCACTTCATCTTTCTGGCTCCAGGCCATAGGTGCTTAAGGCCCTCCCAGATTTTGAATGGCTTACTGGGAGAGGCATTCATTTACTTTTTCCCCCTGTCCCTTAAGGATCACTTAGTGTCCTAGAGCAATAATGTGCACCATTTATCAGTAAGCAAGTCAACAAGTCATGACTTCTGTATCCCTCATAGTGTCATAACCAATGTGGAGAGACAAGGGCTTTTCCTCACGGCATTGAAATTTAGAAGGTATTGCTATCATTCACATCCCTTGAGTATTGTCCTTGTTGTTCAGACATATTCAAGTCTTCACAATTCCATTTTGGAGTTTTCTTGGCAGTGATACTGGGCTGGTTTGTTGTTTTCTTCTGAAGCTCCTTTTACAAATGAGTAAACTGAGACAAACAGTGTTAAGTGACTTGCCCAGAGTCACATGGCTAGTAAGTGTCAGAGACCTCATTTGAACTCAGGTCATCTTGACTCCAGGCCCAGCAATCCACTGTGCCACCTAGTTGCCCATTAAGCAGGTAGGAACGAACAAACTTTGAAACTGGTGGGAAAAATTAGTTAAACTTAGATATCACTTTTCCTTTCTCAAGTGGCCACATTCCAGGGCAGCTCCTACTTGGCCAGGCACTATCCTGCCCTAGCATCCCCAGGAGCAGGCTAATGATATTCTGAAGTATCTAGCCCTCAACTAAATTGTCTTTCCAGGGAAGTTTTGTGATGCTGGCCCCAGGTGTCAAAATTGATAGTGATAACTCTTCTCATGGGCATTATGTAAATACTGGTGGCTTGATTGATTTAAGTGAAGGTTCATAGTATATATTGTAGTAGTAGGACTAGCTGCGATGGTGCCTGAGACATTAAGAGATGGAAGAGTAGGATAATATAGCTAATATATCTCAGAAATTATGTGAAACCCAGTTCTTCCTAACTCAAAGGACAAGGCTTTGTCTACTACACCATGCTGTTACTATATACATGTGTGTATTCAAATATCCAAATACAAAATTACAGCTTTATTTCCCATAATTCAAAAAGCTGTAGCTAGCACTTATATTTTCTCTAGGTTCATTGCAAAATTGCAGTGTCCACTTTTAATTATGCATTTCATTTATTCCATATTTAATTTGTAAGCAATCCATATGGGTTTTAACTTCATAAAAACCTTGTACATATTGAATACCATTTCAGGATCATAACTTTTTCCAGGGTTCAACTCAGCAGCAAGCCTGAATCCTGTGAACAAGGCAATCTGCCATCTGTATTCCATGCTTTCAATATTTATTCATTCATTTGAGGAGAGAGGACATTGATTTACTCATGTCTTTATTGTATTCCTACTCTGTGTTAGGGTCTATAAGGGTAGGTGACAATGTTTTCTAAACCATGGTGCTTCTTCTGTTTTCATGCTCAGGAGTGAGGGGACCTAGTTTTGGATACTGTTATATTTACCTGTTTGGGTGAAATATTTCTGGCATTGAGGCCTCAGTTTCTCTCTATGTAAAAAGAAGGGATGGACAGTCAGGATTTTATCCCAGAAATAATGGGGAATAACTTGCATTTATTGCATGAGGTAGGAAGATAGGATCTCTGCCCTCCAGCAGAATAATACCTATTTGGGGAGATAGAATATAGAGTTTTCTAGAGAAAATGGCATATGGGCTGAGCTTTGAAAGAACCTAGAGATTCAAAGGGATAATGTTGGGAACAAACAGTTCAGGCATGAAGCATACCCTCTGCAATAGCATGAAGATAGGTAATGGAGTGATCATTTCAGGGAATAGCAAATTGGCCAGCTGGGTTGCAATGGAAAGTCCAAGAAGGTGAGTACTGCGAAATCAGTCTTTGTAAAGAAGCTGGAAAAAAGTTTTCGAAGACTTTTAAGTGCAAGACTGAGGAATTCTTATGTTATCCAATAAGCAATAGGTAATCAGTAATCCCTTATTAAGTACTTTCTATGTGGCAGGCATTGTGCTAAGCCATCGATTAAATAAGACAAAAATAGTCCCTGACCTCAAGGAACTTACAATTTAATGGAGAGATAGTCTTGTCACTTCTCTGTGTTCAGCTGTCCAAGATATTGGAATGTATTCTTCCTCTCCTTCCCCCAATCGACTTATTCCTGATTGACTTGAGTTAGTCACAGAGTCACCAAATTGGAAGGGTATGAAGTGTCCAACCCATCCTTGAAAAGGAATGCCCAATACAACATGTCCAACACATGGTCTTCAAGACTTGCCTTGAAGACCTCCAGTGGGAGGGGCTTTTCTTTTAAGGCAGCCCACTGCACTTTGGAAACTACTGGTTGGGAAGCTTTTCTTTGTGTCCATCTGAAATTTTCTCTCTTTACAAATTCCAGCCCACTATTTATATCTTTGCCTTCTGGGGATTAGCAGAAAAAGCTTAGTTCCTCGTACACAGAATAACTTTTCACATCCCTTTCCAATCCACTTATCAGGTCTTATTGTTTAGACTCAATACACTCTGTACCCCATTGATCTTGGGGGTCAATGCCCCTAGGATCCCTTTGCCCTGATAGGTGAACTCTTTCCTTATCTTGTGGGACCCAGGCCTCTACCACCTCCCCACCATCTCTATGCCATGAGGTCTCTGCTCACAACACCATGTCCATCTCTTTAACATCACCAAACTGTAACAATAATAGTATTTGCCGCTACTGTGGCTGTGTAAGGCCAATAACACCAGCACACAGGAGGGCTGCTAGCAGAGATTCTTTGATCCTCTTTTCTAAGGAAAGCAACTTTATGATATCATTTTAATTAAATATACACATATCATTCACTTAGTTCATGGGAAAGAAATCAGCACCCTCAACTTCAGAGCAAATACAAAATGAAATTACAAACAGGAATTATAAACAGAGCAAAATAACACAAATCAACAGACAGACTTCTATCTTTTTGACCAAATCACAGTTACCAGAGAGAGAAGCACCAACACCTGGGTTTTCAAAGAGGGGAGGGTTTTAACCGCTACCCAGAGTCTTGTCTAGCCAAACCATGGGGCCACTCATCCAATGAATGAAACTCCCAAAATAAAACACCACCATCAGATCATAGGTACCCTTCTCAGAAACCTGGGGTTTAGTATCTACTTAGCAAAAGGGTGTGGGGCCTGGGGCCTGGGGCTTTCTTGTTTCTTAAGCAGGTCATCAAAGAATCTTAATTCAATCACAGACTCCAATTGAAACAAAGTCAAGACTCATCAAAGACACTTGATTACCTCAGTGCTGAAAAGCACCCCAGAACAAAAGACAACAAAAAGTCCTACTTTGCTTGCCATTACATTTGAAAGGCAAGACTCATCAAAGGTAATTGACTGACTTAATGCTGAGAAGCACTCTTATAGAAAAAATAAAGGCAAAAAGCCCGACCATGCTTGCCATCATACATCCTAGGCCTTTGTGTAGCTTCTTGCTAGCTCTGCACAATGCTAGAGGAAATAAAGCCTTTCTGTTCCCCATTTCTAGCTCTCCCTTACTTGTTCTCTTTCCCCAATAGAATGCAAACCCCTTAATGTCTTGTTTATATTATATCCTCAACACTTTGCACAGTGCCTGATACAAAGCAAATGTTTAAGAGATGTTTTTATCTAGCAATGATCTATCATCTGTCTGTCACATCTATATTTATTGATTCTTTCTCTCACTCTCTCTCTTTCTCTCTCTGTCTCTCTCTCTCTCTCTCTCTCCTCTCTATTTATATCTATCATCTATCTTTCAATCACTTATTAGCCAATATGTGACCAAGACAGGCCTTGGTCATTCTAAATCAGAAGGTGGCTCTTTATTCACTATGTCCCACATTGCTTCTCTCAGGGACACTTAATAGTCACTTAATAAATGCCTTGTTTCATTGGATTAAATGGACTCACCACTCTCTCCAAAGCCAGCTTCACGGCTGACTGCCTGTAATAGGAAAGCTCACTGCCTGTCCTGGCTCTGGGCCATTCCCAGATCCAGAAAGTGGTGATGACGATAATACGAGGTCTCCAGTGACATTAGGTAGAGGTCTGTTGGAGGCACAATCTGCTTCTTTCAGCCAATGCCTATATTGTTTAGGATGTTGGCCTCAGATTCACCTCCCCACTTAGCAACACAATAATAAACAGGAACTCTTTAGAAGCTGGTTTAATTTCCTTTGTCTGAAAGCTTTTGAGGCAATCAGAGAAAAATCTCTCTTCTGTCTACTCTGGCTTTCTGAAGCCAGCAGCTTCTGGGCTCTAGGGCTGCCCTGTGATGTGTCTTGGAAGGCAAGGCTTCAAAGAGAGATTCAATAAATGATTCTTTGCTCATTAACTAGAGCTTCCTCCATCATAAAATCATACTTCCTCAAGCTTCTCACTAGTTGATTGTCCTGTAAGTGGCTACATGCCTACTGTTGATACCAAACTTGGAGTCCAGTTAGGAGAGGTAGCACCATTAATTCATTTCAGTTAATTTATTATGAATTGGTGTTCCATCGTGAATTATAGTAGTTTGATGACGATGATGATGATGATGATGATGATGATGAAGACAAATGTCACTACAACATAAACAAATCCCTCCAGTAACCTTAAGATTTCACCTTATAAAATGTACTAAAATAAGGTATCGTCGTTGACAGATGTGTCACTTATATTTACCTGAACATAATCTTGATCCACAAGAGTCTAATAATAACATTTTAAAATAGATATCATATCAAATGAATGAATGAAAAAGCATTTATTCATTGCTTATTATGTGGCAAATGCTTGAGATAGAAACACAAAAGCAAAGACAAATCCCATTAACATCCAAACAATGAAGAACATAAAAGTTTCAAAATATTAGGGACCTGGGAGAAGAAATCAACTCTTTATGGGAATGGGAAGAAATACCCTTCATCCCTGCAATTTTTGTTTGTTGTTGGAGTTATTTTGAAGATACTTTCAGTCAGTCAATCCATAAACCTTTATTAAGCACCTACTATGTTCTAGGTACTTGGTCAAAAGAACAATATGCCTATGTCCTAACCCTTTCCTTCGGTTCTAAAATCGATTATTCTATCCACCTGGAAATAGTGTTCTTAACAGTAAAAACAAAATAACAATCGCAAGAAAGTGGCTTATTTTAGAACCATTTAATTTAGAATTCTATCAAACATAAAGGTGAGAACAAAATAATATGGTACTAATTATATAACATCCTTTTATCCCAACCAAAGATTAGAACAAGAGGCAGATGACAATAATGACAATCACTTACATTTATACAGCACTTTAGTCATTTGCAATGAATCGAGAACTTTTCCAGACACAAAAAAAACGTTATTAATCTAGACCAAGTTTGGTGTGTGTGTGTGTGTGTGTGTGTGTGTGTGAAAGAGAGAGAGAGAGTGTGAGTGTGTGTTTATGAGTGTGTGAATGTGTGTGTGTGAGAGTGTGTGTGTGTGTGTGTATGTTTTCTTTTCCTCTCAAATCCTATAGAGATGATTTTAAGGGAAAGAATGCAACCTACTTCTTAACATTCAGTGCAGGTTTAGCAGACATTTAATTAGAAACGGGCACAGAAAGGAAAAAAGATCGAAATATTTGTGAATATATGTGATGTGAATTCTCAAATTTCCCTCCTTCCACATTGCAGATCCTTCCTACTCAGCCCCTGTCACAGACAGCAGTTTTCAAACAGATTAGAATTGTTGACAAGTGGAGTTCCAAGAACAGGAATTTGGTGCATGTAGGCTATGTGTTCTGGGATCTAGGATTCCCTTCCCACAGTTTTATGTCCATTTGTTGAGAAGCCAAAATTCTATCCTAATTTAGTTGAACTCAACTCAATTCAGTTCATTTCTGTTAGCAGTACTTGCTATGTGCCAGGTACTATACTAGGTCCTGGGATTACAAAGACCAAAATGAAGTAGTTCATGCCCTCAAGAAACTTAAGGGCAACAACATTTGTTTTGTTGTTATTGTTTATATTTATATTGTATTCCCCACAATTCCTTGTGACCTCTGCTTACTGTCTTCGAGCCAACACACACACTCCCTAACTCTCCTGATCACTCATGGCTATTCAGGTAGCTAGGTGGCCCAGTGGGTAGAGCACTGAGCCTAAAGTCAGGAAGACCTGAGTTCAAATGTGGCCTCAGACACAGACTAGCTACATGACCTTGGGCAAACCACCCAATCCTGTTTGCCTCAGTTTCCTCATCTGTAAAAGCAACTGGAAAGGGAAATGGCAAACTACGACAATATCTTTGCCAAAAAAATCCTAAATAGAGTCATGAAGAGTCAGTTATACCTGCAAATAACTTGAACAACCAGCAACAAGACAAGACAAAGCCTTTTCACAAAAGCGAAGGCTCTTTAATCAAAGATTTAGAGATGAAAAGGACATTAGAGCCCATTGGGTCTGATTCCTGTCGCTACATGAGGAAGCGCAGTAGCAGTGACTTGCTCAAGCCTTACAGCCACGTTGGAATTTGAGCTCAGACTCCTTTCCCTGTCCCCTGTAAGACTTCTCTTCTGTCACAGATTCAGCATTTTGTTTCCCCTTTCCTTTGGATGCCAAATTGTGGTGGTTTTCACCACACCACGTTATCTCTGATTCGAGATAGGATTTTACACTTAGCATATGTGTGTGTGTTCAAGAGGCTATGTGGCATCATGTATAGAGGGGCAGCCAAAATCAAGTATTTATTATGTCCCTGCTATATGCCAGGCCTCGTGCCGGAACTTGGGATACAAAAATAAAGATCAAAATTATCCCAGCTCATGAGACACCTACATTCTGTTTCCTAAGAGTATAAGATATACACATCAACATGAATATTATAATACATATGTGCATGTATGTATATATGTATATGTATGTGTGCATATTATATACATATATGTGTATACCACTGTATGTATGCATTACAAAGTATGTTTGTAACTATATATGTGTCACGCACATTCATCATTCGCAATATCATGTGTGTAAATATTGTTTTATATATATATATATAAAATTATCTGTGTATGGATGGAGAGAGAGAGAGAGAAAGAGAACCAGAAGTGAATGTAAGACTCTGAATTTCCCAAATTTTGGCACTTCAGCTTCTGTTATTGAAACCTAAGACTAGATTAACTGTTAAGGCTGACATTCAGTTCAATTTATGGAATGAGAAGCACAGAATTTGAAAGCTAGAAGAGACCTCAGAGGCCTTCTAGTCCAATCCATACATGAAAATATTTGCCAATGTAACATACCCCATGACTAGTCTTCTGGTCCCTGCTTGAAAACATCCAAGGAAAGGGAACTCAAAGAATCAGTGTGATGTAGTAGAAAACATGTTGACATAGAGCCACAGGTTCCCATTCCAAATTCTCACTGTGTTACTACCATTGCAACTTTAGGCAAACCATTGAATAATTCTATACCTCGGTTTCCTCCCCTGTAAAATGAAGGATGTAGACCAGATAACTTCCAAGATCCCCTGCAGCTAAGCCTACCGCTTATACCTACCTCCAAGTCCTTGATAGAAATATGGAGGAGACCAAGACTAAGGATAAGTCCCCATACCATTCTCAGCAGAGCCTTTTTTCCAGATTGACACTGCTGCATTAATCATTACTCTGATTCCCAGTATTCAAGCAGCTCTAAATATACCTAAGCCCGGACGATTGCTTAGACTCTGTTTTGTTTATTAAGGTAGTATGAGAGCCTTTGTCAATTTTTTTCCTGAAATTCTGGTTTAGTCAAATCAACAAGCATTTAAGTATCATAAATTATTTATTAAGTATTATGTCCTAGGCCCTGTGCTAAATGCTAAGAGTACAGATATTAGCAAAACAAACAAACAAAAAACAATTCCTGGCCTCAAGGACTTTAACAGATGGCCTTTCAAGAGGCTGCTTCCAGGATTTGGTGCATGGTTGCATGAAGTTCTTGATTCCTAGGACTTTCTTCACTCTGTGAATCAGAGCAGCTCAGGTATACTATAGGGAGGGATAGGTGGGGTCCCTCCCAGGCAGATCTAATTGGTTTCACACCCCCTGAGATTACAAGCAGAGAAGTCAATTAGCTGAGAAATTGTGATTCTAGCTCAGAATATTCTAAGCATATAATAATATGACACATATGTGTTATATATGTTATATGTGTATATGTGTATGCATACACAATATATAGTTCTGTACACCACATGTGTATACATCACATTTATGTATACATGTGTGTATATATTCTCTATACATCTATGCACCTCCCATCTATGCATCCAACCAAATATATGTACATAGTAGAATAGTATAAGGAACTTAGTAGATGGAGAAATCCCTTCTACCAATGCAAGGGTGCACTTTTTCTTCAACTTAAAGCCTTGAAGAGTTGCCTAGAGAACCTAGAAGTTACAAGACTTTCCCAGAAACACACAGCCAGCTCATAGTGAGAAGACAGACTTCAATCTAGGTCTTCCTGTCATGGAGGCAGACTTTCTGTCCCCTAAATGGATGATAAGTAGAGACACTCCCCCCACATTGCTTCCTGTATGCACACATATGTTAAGTGTACATAAAACTATGTCAATTTGGAATGAAAAGGAGCTGACCCTAGTGGCAGCTCCACCTCTCAATAGCTACATGTGCTTGTTCAAATAGTCATCATTGTCATCACCATCACCATCACCATCACCACCATCATCACCATCACTATCACCACCACCATCACCACCACCACCATCACCACCATCATCATCACCACCATCATCATCACCACCATCATCATCATCACCATCACCACCACCATCACCATCACCACCATCATCATTATCACCATCATCATCATCATCATCATCTTCAGTAATTCATATAGCACTTACTATGTTCTAGGTACTGTGCTAAGCACTGTACCATGATTGCTTCATTTCATCTTCACAACTACCCTGGGAGGTTGGTGTTATTATTTTTACCCTTTTACCAGTGAGAAAACTGGAGGAAACAGGGTTAAGTGACTTGCCTATTGTCACAGAGTAAGCATCTAAGCTGGATTTGAACTTGGGTCTTCCTGACACTAGACCTGCAATCTTAGTACAGTTAATGCAGATTAGTGTATTATACAGGGTATCCCAAAAGTCTTCGTGCAGTTTTGAACTTGTTTTTTTTTTAAATAACCAAAAGCTTTGCTAAAACTTTTGGGATAATAGGCATGTATGCATATATGTATGTTCACACATGTATGTATGTAAGGCCAATCTGTAAGTGAAAGATCTTTCCTGCCCATTGAATAGACCTCAAGTGGGGCCAACAAAGGGAGACATGATTAAGGCTAGCCCACACCCTTTCACTGACTAGATGTGAGGCTCCAGGCCCCACACCTTTTTGCTAATTAGGTTCTGAGCCCTCAAGGCTCTGAATAGGTTATAAGAGCTCTGAGGTTGGCATTTGCCTTTGGGGTCACACTCATTGGAAGAGTATTGGTGATTTGGCCAGATGAGACTCTGGATACGTGTTGGAGCCCCCTGGCTTTGAAAACCCAGATGCTGGTGCTTCTTTGGTAACTATGTATTGTGATTTGGTTAGACAGAAATATTGATCTATATATACAGTCTCTGTTTGTAATTTCTGTTTGTATATGCTCTGAAGTTAAGGGTGTTGGCTTTTCCCCCTGAACTAAGTGAATGGTATATGTATGTTGAATTACAGTAAGATTGTTACCCCTTAAAGTTGCTTTCCTTAGAAAAACAGATCAAAGACCCTGTGCTGGCAACCCTGCCTTGTGCTGGTGTTGTTGGTCTAATGTAGCCACCATAGCAGCAAGCAGCATTATTGTTACAATGTATATGCATACATATGTAATAATATGCATATTAGAGAGGAATCAATCAACATTTATTAGGAGTCCACTATGTGCTAGGCCCTGTGCATGGTAGGCATTATGAAACTGGCCCTGCGCTTGCATTCCAAGGGAGGGAGGGGGATATTTATATATATATGTAGTCATAAATATAATACCTATTCATCCATTAGGTAGATAATTGCAAGGTAGCTTGGGACAAAGGGCAGGAGCTAGCATTTGAGAAGAATCAAGAAGGGCTTCGTGAATATGTAGTGAGAGCTACAGTTTAAGGGAGGAGAGGGTCCATGCTACCCACATGTACCCAGTACATGCTAAGGTCAGTTAACCTTACCAGCCAGTCTTACAGCCTTGCAAAGTCTGGACAGACTTACTGGAAGGAGCAGGGCCTACATTGACTTTGGAAGGAGGAGTCCCCCATTTCTTTGGGTCAAGGGGGGCTCAGGAGGTCAGGCCTTAGCTTGCTGCCCAAGCCCAATCACTTTCCCCCCTTCCTGGTGGTGGAGGCTGGAGCTGGATATCAATCAGTTTTGGAGAAGGAGGCCCAGGCCGGCTCCAGGGATGATTTAGGCACTGCTGGTCTTAACTGGAGCCGAGCAGGTTGGGGAATTTGGGCTCAGAAATGAAATAGACCTGGAGCTGAGCAGGTTGCAATTTAAAGCACCGGCCAAGGGGATTTCTGCTTCCCCTCTGCAGGGGACTGAGGCTTCACCTTCAAGATGAAAGAGTATTTCAGAGTAGCCTGCCAGCCCCCAGGTTTCTCCAGCCCCGCCCCAGCCTCAGAAAA
>CM053625.1:316143603-316181849 GCA_028646595.1 Phalanger gymnotis
CGTGTATGCATGTGTGTGTGTACAAATGAGATGTTTGCAAAGTGCTTAGCATAGAGCCTAGCACATAGTAGGTACTTAAGAAATGCTTGTTTTCTTCCTCATGAATCCCTCTGGAGTATGGTGAAGCCTATGAGCATGTTCTCATGGTTTTAAGGACATAAATTAAAAGATGGCTACAAAGGAAACCATTCATGTTGAAATTATAAACACGCACAGCACACAAATTATATATAGAATAATTAGGAAATAATGAATAGGAGGAAAACAATGGAATTAAGAAGGGTTAGGAAGACTTTCTGCAGAAAGTGTGAGATGATGAGGGTCTGCACTAGGTTGATGGCAATGTCAGAGGAGAGAAGGGGTATATTTGAAAACTATCACACAGGAAAATCAACAGATCTTAGCAAGAGCCAAGATAATGAGTTCTGTTTTGGATGTATTGAGTTCCAGATGTCTACTGGACATCTAATTTGAGATGTCTGAAAGGCCGTTGGAGATGCAAGAGTGGGGGTCAGCAGAGACATTGGGGCAGCAAAGGTAGATTTGAGAATCATCAGTATAGAGATGGTCATTAAAACCACAGGAGCTGATGAGAACACCAAGTGAAGTAGTATAGAGGGAGAAGAGAAGAAGGCCCCGACAAAACACTGAGGGACAGCCATGGTTGGTGGGTGTGTTATGAGGGAGGATCCAGCAAGTGACATGGAGAAGGAATGATCAGATAAAAAGGAGGACTTGTCCTCAGAACCCGGTAGAGATAGTATCGAGAAGGAAAGTGTTTCCAACAGTGTCAAAGGCTGCAGATAGGTCAAGGCGAATGGAGGTTGAGAAAAGGCCATTGGATGTGGCAGGTAAGAGATCGTTAGGAACTCAGGAGAAAGTAGTTTCAGCAGAATGAGAAGGTCAGATGCCAGACTTTAAAGGACTGAGAGGAGAGTGAGGGGAGAGAAAGTGAAGGCCTAGTGTAGATAGCCTTTGTAAGGATTTTAAAAGGGACAGAAGAGATATGAAGAGCTGGTTAGCAAGAATAGAAAGCTCGAGGCCTTTTTTTTTTCTTTTTAGAATGTGGGAGACATGGGCCTGTTTGAAAGAGTTTGATGAAAATAAATGAAAGCATGGAGATCACAGAAGGGGAAATTTGTTGCAGGAGATAGGATAGAATCACCTGAACAAGCAGAGGGGTTAAAGGAGAATGATAAGAGATGAGGAAGAACAAAGAAGAGAAAATTTAACTCGCCTTGTTTTCATTTTTGTTTTCCTGTAAATGCGTGACAAGGTTCTCAGGTGAGTGAATGGAGGAGTGGAACCATGGGAGATTTGCAGGGTACAGAAGTGCCACTGTGGAGAGTGGGATAGTGAGTAGATAAAGGAGGTTCTGTAGGATTGCCTAGCAGCAGTGAGGACCCAGATGAAGATATGCGATATAAATTTGTAGTGGATATAGTCTGAGCAGTTGTGTAATTTTCTCCACCTTCACCATACATGTGTAGGAGTGAAGGCAAAGAATGATGGGAGTGATGCAAGGCTGATGCTTGGCTGGGCAAAATCAATGATTAGGTAAGGGGCCTAGAAATTCAGGAGAGGTGAACAGGGTCTAGTTGAATTGGTTCACTAAAGAGTCAAGGTGGGGAGAAGAGAGTGACTGGTGGTGGGGAGATAGCCTGACCTGGGAGAGAATTGAGGGGATCAAGGGATTGGAAGTTATTGTGATGACTGAGAAAGTTAAAATCATGCTGTATAATTCAATAATTGATTCTACTCTGGAATCAATCCTATTCCCCATTTTGCCAAACCACATTTCTCAGTTAAGGTTAAAAAAAAAGTGATGGGGCAGCTAGGTGGCACAGTGAGTAGAGCACTGGCCCTGGAATCAGGAGGACCTGAGTTCAAATCCAGCCTCAGACACGTGACACACTTACTAGCTGTGTGACCTTGGGCAAGTCGCTTAACTTCAATTGTCCTGCCTTCCTCCCTCCAAAAATAAATAAATAATTTAAAAAGTGATCTCTCACAGAGTGAATTAAATGGGCTTTTGAATGACGAGATTGCTCTTAGCCTCCTGGGAAAAAATTAGGGTTGATTTGATCTCCTCCAAGAGGTTGGCTAACTCAGCGATGCTGTTTGGAGGAGTTCTGGTTTTCTAGCCAAGATGAGTAGAGGCAGTTGAGGCTCATAAGATAATTTTTACTGTTACCGTTGTTCAGTTTTTTCTTGTCCAATTCTTTGTGACCCCATTTTTTCGGCAAAGATACTGGGTGATTCAACATTTTCTTCTCTAGCTCGCATTACCGATGAGCAACTGAGGCACACATGGTTAAGCAACTTGCCCAGCGTCGCACAGCTAGCGTCTGAGGCCAGATTTGAACTCGGGAAGATGAGTCTTCTTTCAGGCCTGGCACTATCGGTTATGCCACCTAGCAATTAACATCCTCTAATTGTCAAAGGGTCATGATTATCCACACTTGAAGGCCAACCCGCCTTTCCCAGCTATAGCCAATTGTGACATTCCCCAGTTCCCTGGAGCTCCTTCTTTCCTTAGTCTTAATGAAGGGGCATTTTCCCCTCATACTTACTGACCTAATTGAGGGGGCTGGGCAGTCTGACCCACTGACCCACTGGGCAATCTGACCCAGAAGCTATATGCATCACTGTTAATAAACCCTTCTTTATTTTTATTTATTTTAACACTGTTAAACCAACCATGCTCAGAGCAGTGTGTCTTATTTCGCCCCTTATTAAATATTATTTGTCATAAGATGAAGAGTAGAGCTTTGTAAATGAAGACAGGGGAGCTGAAGTCAATAGGTTACGAGAGAATAAGGGAGTTCACGATTCTTGGACATAGAGGTGGTGTACTGAGAGGTGATGGCAAGATCAAAGGCCATTTCTGCGTGTGTTTAGAGGGGTTGAAGAGGCAGCTTGTGGAAGCTCAGGACATGGAGGAGCTCAGTGGCGAAGGCATCTGAGGGAGAGTCAGTATGTGTGCCGGAGTCCTCGGTTGTTGGGAATGAGAGAACATGTATGAGCCAGGTATCAAAGTCATTGAGGAAGGAAGGAGAGTAAATCTGGGTGGGGGGATCTGTAGGAGCAGAGGAGAAGAGAGGAGAGGAGGGAAGAGGAGAGGAAAGGAGAGCAGAGGAAAGAGCACTCGTGGGTTGTGTCTGACCTTCGTTCTCTTCAAGAATGAAGGACAAACATAACATCGACAATCTTCCTTTCCAGCATTCTGGCTTAGGTAGCTAGGGGCCCAGGAAAGTGCTGTTTCTCAGCCGTCCCCTAAGTTTGCCTCATGGCAGTTACTGATTTTCATCCATTACAGGGAAACACCACACATTTCCCTCTTTTCAGAGATCAACGTGTGAACAGAAAGAAAATATTTAGAATGGTAAACATTCAGAAGCTGAGATTTATACCGTCATGATACATTCGTGTATCAGAATTCTTAATCCCCTATATAATTCTTAATCCCCTGCCATATGCAGTTTGGAATGATCAGTAGGGGTTAGTATCAGGGATGGGAAGGGAGAAACTCTCTGAATATGGCAAGAGGGCTGTATGATCAACAGAGAATCTTTTGACTTCACTCATGCTAAATCACAAGTTTGTAGTTGTATTGGACAATTCTGCTGATTTTGACTTCTCCTTGTCGGGATCTTGGACCCTGGACGTCCTAGTAACTAAGTTGTTCTATTGGAGCTGGAGATGGTGTTCCTGAAGAATTAAATCACATTTGTTGGTGTTGTTATTTTAGATAATTAGGGAGAATAATATGCATTCTCTCTCTCTCTCTCTGTCTCTCTCTCTCTGTCTCTCTCTCTCTGTCTCTCTGTCTCTCTCTCTCTGTCTCTCTCTCTCTCTCTCTCTCTCTCTCTCTCTCTCTGTCTCTCTCTCTCTCTCTCTCTCTCTCTCTCTCTCTCTTTTACATTTTGTGGTGTCATTAACATGGAGAACTCCCTTGTGTGGAAAATCTCTCCACAGGTTCAAATCAACATCTTGTCTGTATCTCATAATCTTAGAATGTCTGGGAAATTTGAGATGAAATGACTTTCCCATGTGTCTATCTGAAAGTTTGGTTAAAGGGGGCAAACAAACTAGGTGATACATTGATTCATATTGTTTATTCCCCCAAAGCTAGCAAAGGTAGTTTACTTTGTACGTACGAGGAGCCAAAGCATAAGTTCTGTGTGTCTGAACAAAAGAATGAGAAGGCTTAAATGCATTTCAGGACAGTCCCAACTCGGCATGCCTGTGTCACTCAAAATTTATGATCTCCATGTATGTTTAATCACAGTATAGGAAAGAAATTTCTTAATTAGATAAGTTGTAAATACAATAAGATGAGAGAGTTGACAAAATGTCCATTAAAATTATGATCCAGGACATCTATATTTTCTTTAATATTAACATACCGTCACAGAGTATATGTCCATAAAATACCGAGATAAAGAAAAGTTCCATTATTCCAAATAGTGTTTCGGGTTAAAGGTCTCATCCTTAATGGCCACGAACAGAGGAAAGAATGTTCTTAAGTCAGCCACCTCTGGGCTTGTTGACATAGGAAGAGGTATTCTCTGAGTTTGCTCAGAGAACAAAGAAGTTGTTAGGTCCAAACTTTTCCTCTGGTTGATTAGTTCAGGCTCTGGACCTTATTGAAGTTACTAATTTGATAGTAAATGGTTATCACATGACCACACAGCTGACATGTTTCAGAGGTAGGACTGGGAATATGGCATTGTGCGGTGGAAAGAGGAATGCATTTGGAGGCAGAGGGTCATAGATCTAAAGTTGGAATATGCCATCTAGTTCACCCCTTTCATCATACAGTAGGGGAAATAGCTCCAGATGGGATGTGTGACTTGACCACTGTCACACAGGCAGTAAGTAGAAGAGTTAGATTTGAACATCTGCATCCAGAACCAGTGTTCTAAACCTCTTTGTGAATTCTGACTATTTTATCAAGCCCCAATTACAACCTTAATATGATATTTACTTTCTCTTAGCCTCAGTTTCTCTTTCTGTAGGGGAGTAGACTTGCATGGACTGTAATGTGCCTTTGAGTTCTACTTCTTACATCCTATCATTCTCTCTCTCTCTCCAAGCCCATTCATTCAACAATTTATTAATTATCTACTATGTACAAGGTATTATGGTAGGCATTGCTGATAATTCAATTCGATAAACATTTGTTAAGTCTCTATTATGTGCCAAGTATTATGGTAGCCACTCCTAATAGTTCAATTCAATAAACATTTGTTAAGTCCCTACTATGTGCCAGGCACTGGGCTAAGTGCTGAGGATACAAAGAGAGACAAAAGATAGTCCCTGCTCTCAAGGAGTTTACAATTTAATAGGACATACAGTGTGGGAACAAATATATACAAAGCAAGTTACATGAAGGATAAATACGAAACAATTAGAAGAGAGAGAGGACTGGAATTAAGAGGGTTGGGCAAGGCTTCCTGCAGCAGGAAAATAAAGGAAGCCCTGGAGGTCAGTAGTCAGAGCAGAGGAGAGAAAGCATTCCAGACCCGGGGGGAGGGGCGGCCAGCAAAAATTCGAAGAGCCGGGAAAGAGAGGGTCTTTGACAGCTGGGAGGCCAGTGTTACTGGGTCAAAGAGTAAGGTGTAAGAAGATGGGAAAGGCAGGAGGGAAAGGTTACAAAGGGCATCGAATGCCAAACAGAAGATTTTGTGTTGGCTCTAGGAAGCCATGAGTTTATTGAATAGCGAAATAACATGATCAGACCTGTGTTGTGGCTGTGGTGGCTGAATGGAGAATGCACTGGAAGTGGGGAGAGACCTGAGGCAGGCAGAGCCACCAGCAAGCTATTTCAAAAACCCACACATATGAGGTGACAAGGTCCAGCTGTGGCAGTGTCAGAGCAGAGAAGGGGATGTATTCAAAAGATGTTGCAAAGGTGAAGTGTTGGCAACATCTTGGATATGGGAAGAGCCAATACTGAGGAGTTATCATAGGTAGAAACATGAGAACTGGGCAAATGGTTGTGAACCTCTACAGTAGTAGGGAATGTAGAAGGACAGGAGGATTTAGGGGAAAAGATAAAAGCGTTCTGTTTTGGACATACTGAGTTTCAGATGCTTCCTGGCCATTCAGTTTGAGATGTCTGAAAGGCAGTTAGAAATATGAGATTGGAGGTCAGGAGAAAGACAAAAACCCATTTACGTAAATATAAATTATAGACAAGTTACATAATTAAGTAATAGAGGTGAGAGGGGCCTTAACACTGGGCCTCTTATGAGTGGCAGCCCTTGAGATAAGCTGTGAAGGAAATTGGAGATTTTACATGCAGGGGTGGAGGTGTGAGTGCCTTCTCATCTTGGGGAGGGGAGGAAGTGTGTGCAAAGACAGAAGGGGGGAAGTGCAATGTTTGTGTATGCCGAACAACAGAGAGGACATGACTAGAACAGAGAGTGACTGAACAGCAGTAAGGCAGGAGAGTGGAAAGAGCATGCTTTTGAAGTCAGAGGACACGGGTTCAAATCCTGTTTTCTATTTAACTCCTTGTGTAGTATTCACCAAGTCAGGGCAAGTCACGTCATCATTTCCCTCATGCCATGGTCCTCTTCGAAGATGAAGGACAAACACAACAACAATAATGTTCATGAGCTTTACCTTTTTTATCTCTCAAATGAGGGAGTTTGGCTAGATAGCTTTAAAGGTTGCTTCCAGCTCCAAATCTATGACTGACAAGCTTGGGTAGACAGGCTCAGATTGTGAAAGCCTTATGACTCTATCCACTAGAACACACTGCCTTGTTTCTGTTGGTATATTGAAAACTGTGCTATGTGAACAGATCAGGTGCAGAGTCAGGGCAGAAGGCTTTCTATTCTCAGAAGTTTTCTTGATTTTTTTTCATTCTGAAAATGATTGTCTGTATTGACTAGTGTGGGCTTAGGGGTGGGAGAGGTTGTGGAGAAACCTAAAGCCATCTTCAAAAACTCCCAAATCAATCCCTATCTCTTTTTATGGCTGGTAATTCTGGGGGAAGGATCAGGGCATTACTTTGCGCAGAATGGAGACGTGCCTCGCTCTCCTCTTTTCCATTTCAAAGACGTGATGTATGCTGAAATATTAACACTGAAAAAAAAAGCCTACTCTCCCCAAAGCAGAAGGGCGCTTAACTTTTCAGAAATGGCCACTGGGGGAAAATCTGGAAATCAGAAATTCGATTGTAGGCCAAAAGGTATTTTTTTTTTCATTCAAATGCATGTTTCGGTTTCAGCCTTTGTATCTGGGGGCAAATTGGTAACATGGAGGCATCTTTGATGACTTCTAACATATTGACAAAGGAGTCTTGGAATGACAACCTAGGGACTGATGGAGGGGGCACTGGTGAGGAGGGAAACATTTAAGAATACAAAGTGAGAGCCACTATGCTTTCCTCCTCATCAATTCCAGCCATGGAGTGGCTGCAGAATTCGTTTGGTAAAATAATGCTCAAAGACTAAAACAAATAAAGTTTAATAAACATATACTTCCACATCTCAACAGATGGCAACTCAGAGAGGAGCCTGAAGCAAAGGGAAGGCTTATCTTTGCCTATCTTTTTTAATAACAGCATTTATTAAATGGCTATCCCTATTACAGACTCATGCTCAGGGGGTAAGAAGAAGGGAGGGCTGAGCTGTTAGCTGGGAGAAAAGAGGAGAGGAAAACTGGCCAACTAGGAGTGGCAGAGAAAATGGATTCCAGGGCTCAGCCCTCCCAGAGAATTCTAGAAGCTAGAGCTAAATGGAGACTTTAGCATTCATTGCACTTAATCCTCCTCTGCCCATTAGAGAAAAGAGGAAACCTCAGCCCTAACAAAACCTCAGCCCCGAGTCCATTTTGTGCACTGGATGGACGAAAAAACTATGACCCACAGAGGAGAATTAACTGGTCCCTATGCCAGTCTGCTCACTGGCCAAATGAAGAGACTGAGGCCCAGGGAGAAGTCATTTCTCCAAAGTGACAAAATGAACAGAATGTAAACTCAGTGGGGTCAGACTTTTGTATGCTTAGCACTTAGAATAGCATCAGGCATTTCAACCAGTGGAAAAAACAAACAAAAACCAACTGGAAGCATTATTTCATCAGAGTACAGTAATTATGAGGCCTCCCTCTAGAACTGAAGATCTACATCTGCCTTGGAATTCTATAATTTACCAATCCATGCTCAAATTAAGATATCACCCTCAGGATGTCTTTGATCTTTTTGGAGAATGAAGGTCCACCACCACCACCACCAACAACAACAAATACCAACTTACCATCTTAAAGACTTATCTAGTACTCAGAGATCAAGTAACCTAGTCCCTATGACTAAATACATTTTGCAGATAAGGAAGTAGAGGCACAGAGAGGTTAAGTGACTGGTTCTGGTTTATATAGCTAATAAGCTTCTGAAGCAGGATTCAAAGGTAGCTCTTCTTAACAATAAAGCCAGCCCTCTTCTACTGTCTTAACACTTCCCCACCACCCCATTCCCTAGGACAAACATTTCCCCCAATGGCCTATCACAATGCCTGTAATTCTGTCAATAGAAATCAATTCATTTGGATCAAGGCTTTCTTGCCTATTAGAATGTAACTACCCCTGGGATGAATAGCCATTTCAAAAAATGAATGAACTAATGAATATAAAAGCATTTACTAATCACTATGTCAAACCTTATGCTTAATATTAGGAATGCAAATAGAAAAAGCGACATGGTTCCTTTTCCCAAGGAGCTCACCTTTAAATTTGGGAGGAAAATATATGAAAGAGCAGTCCAATGCAGGATGCTTACAAACCCCTAGAAGTCCCAAGGGGGAAGAATTGGATGAGATGGTAAGAGCTGGGGGTTCTTAGGGCACATCAGTAGATCCAATGACAGTGGCATCAGAATTGTTATCGAAATGCTTTACTTATCAAAGGTTTTCCAACACAAAAGCTTCCAGAGGACTTGATTCTGAACATGACACATTGGAAATTAACTTGGCTCATGCACAGCTGCCACTTGATAAATATTTATTGGTTGATCGATCAATCAGATAGAAGATTCAAAGGTCACTGTTGGGGAGTCAAGCCCCTGCAAAGCAACCTAGTTTGAGGGACTTGTCCAGTGAACTAATGTACTCAAAGCACTTTGTGAATGCTAGAGTAATAGGATGGACTTTAAATATGGACATTTTAAGCTACTGAACAACATGGCAAGAGCTGGGAGAACAAAGACCAAAATGAAACAGGACTTTGCCTTTGGGAAGCTTATGTTCCTACTCTAGATACACAACATATATTGAGATAAGTAAACATAGTATATCTATAAATTAAGAGAATTCCAATGGGACAGAGCCCTATTTTTTGAATGGTTAAGGCTGGGCAAAGAGGAAAAAAGTTAAAAAGCTCTAATATAGGAGATAGCATGAACTATGTCTTGAAGGAAGCTTGGGGCTGCATGAAGTAAGCAGTATAAGTATTCTGGTCCTGTGCTTCTGGACCCTAGTGCTGGGTTCAGATTTCTTAGGTCTGGCCTATTCAGAACCAGTAATTCACCCTGGTGTGCTTTGGGTCAAAACATGAAGCCCAGATGTAAGAGATAGTGAAGCCTATAACTGCAAATGTTCCCTAAACAGATTCCCTGCAACCAAAATGACACAGAATGTTAATGTCTTCAGGGAGTCTCTATGCATACAGATTATAATACAGTAGAATGTGTTATAGGACAACTGTTATTCTCATACCATTTCCCCTCAAATCTTTTGAGATTTAGGATAGTAGATATTGTGATGGGTTTTGAAACAGGAACACCAACATTCAGACATTCACTAGCTCTGTGAACTTGGGCAAAGTCATTTAAACTGTCAGCCTCAGTCTCCTTATCTTCAAAATGGAGATACTGTCACCTAATGCATTTCAACTAAATTTTTACACACACACACACACACACACACACACACACACGCACACACACACATGCACGCACACACAAACACACATGTATGTATGTATAACTCTGAATATTTTAAAGTACCATACGAATTTTAGACATAATAATAGGCATAATACCAATGAGAATAATGATAATAGGAAGGACAATGACCATAGCGAAAACAAAAGGCTGTCAACACTTGAGTGTTTCTTTTCTTTCCTTTTACCTTCTTGTTTTTGGAATGCCCTCCACCCTTTGTTCTATCACTTTGTAAAATCTTATGATAGGACCATGGATTTTCAGAGCTGGAAGGAAATCTTAGACTTTTTCTAATCTAGCCCTTTATTTTGCAGAAGAGAAAATTGAGGCCCAGAAAAGTTTTAACACTTTTGGCTGTATGACCTTGAACAATTACTTAATTTCTCTGGGTCTGAGTTTCCTCCTGTAAAATGTGGAGGTTAGACTGAATATCTTTCCGAGTCCCCTTTTCCTCTTAATCTATAGCCCTGTGATTTGTTCAAAGTCATACAGATAGGAAAATAGCATTGGGATTTGAAAATATGCCCTCTTACTTAAATCCCGATGATTCTTTTCACTGCTTCCTGCTTTCTCCCTTCTGTGGAAGAGTTTGGACTAGATAGAATCCAGGTCTCCCGACTCCTGGCCCAAAGCTCCCTCCATTACACCTTTCTGTCATGGGGCTTATCTTCCATTCTCATCCTCTCTGCAAACTATTTCTGATCAGTCCAACAGTGAAAGCTTCCCCCTCTCTAGTGTCTACTCACTCTGATCCTTTGTCTTTTGTATGGAGGGAATGCTGGGTTCTCAAATATTAAAGCAGCAGAGAACAAGCTCTGACAAGTCCGGTCGTGCTAAAAACGCTTCAAATCTGTGTCTGGTAACAAACTCTTTTTGCTTTCTGAGGACCAGCCTAGCCACTGGATGGAGAGGGTCATCAACAGGATGCTGAGCATGCAGTAATGAATGCTTTGTCTGTGGTAACCCATGAAATTAAGGAAAATTCCCAATGGTCCTTAGTTCTTTCTTCTGCTCCTACAGAAGTAGTAAAAAAGGAGAGAAGATGCTAATAATCATCATCTTGAAACCATCTATAAAACTCTATGTGTGTATGTGTGTGTTTGTGCATGTGTATCCTTGGAGTAGAAGGCACAAAGGTCAGAGAGCTATGAACTATGGATATCCATTTGTCTCTTACCATGTTTATTAATTGTTCATAGTTTCCAGATGGATTGTAAAACTGCAGAAGACAAGGACCATGTTTTGTTGACTTCTGTATCCCCCACAACTCTCAGCCTAATATTGTGAACATTTTAGACCCTCAAGAAATATTTGGTCATCACTGCATGATGGATAAAACCCAAAAATTTGATATTCAATTGCAGATAAAATAACCATGCCCCCAGACTTGTGTTCTTCATTCGCTTATTCACAAAAATAGTTATTAAGTTCTGACTATACAGGCACATCAATAGACATAAAGGCAGACAGACAGATGGATACATAAATAGATCACAAATAGGTATAGAGATAACAGAGACTGTGTGAGACTGGAAATACAAAGGCAAAAGTGAAACAGCCCCTGACCTTAAGGAGATTCATTGTGTTGGGAGTGTGGGGGAGAGCAGCACATATAGAGACAGGCAAATGCAAAATGTGTCATCTTTTAGAGGAGGATGGGACAAGAGAAGGGAGCAAGCTGTGTATACGGACAGATTTCTTTGAAAGAAAGTAAAGATTCTAAGAGACGGACATGAGAAGAGAGCATACCAAGTGTGTGTGGGGGTGGGGGGGAGGACAGACCACACAAAGGCATGGAAGCACACTGATGAGATCTACATTCTCTTTCTCAGCTCTTGCCATCTGTTTATCAGAATGTGTGCTGTCTCCTGCTCCTAGTAAAACAGAAGCGTTTTGTTCCTCTCTATTTTTAATATCAATAATTCAAAGATCGGAGGTTTTGCTGGTGTGAGTACTTCCTTACCTCCTCCACAACTTAGTAAGCTTGCTATATGAGTTGCTGTGCCCCTTCCTCCTCTCTCCACACCCCCTCCCCTCCAAATCATCTGATTTTCAGGTGGAGTTTCTCCCATCCTCAGTTTCTCTTCAGTGACTCTCTTGCATTTGCGATATAATGCAAACTCCTCTGCTTGACATTCACAGCTCTTCACAATCTGGCTCCAACCTACCCTTTTCAGAAGATTACCTATTACTACCCACTTAGGCACACTGTGTTTGAGCCAAAGCTTTTGCTTGGCTTTCCCCACACCAGATATCCTGCATTGTGTTTCTGTACCCTTGTACTGGCATGTTCCCAATGCCTAGAATGTTCTGCCTCTTAATCTCCATCCCTTAAAATTCCTACCTACATTTAAGGTTCAGCTCAAGGGAAGCCTCTTTTCCCTCCAATAGTTAGTACTTTTAAAACTAAATTACTGGGGAAAAAATCAGATTGATTCTACTTCATAAAGGATTTTATTCTGCAATACCAGTAAGATTTCTCTTAATGCCTAAGTCATGTTTTATTGCCTCTGAGTTAAGTTTAGAATTTTAGTTTTTCTGTGAAATCAATGGTCTATTCTTATGTCAAGGAAATCTGTTATCTCTGTCCCACTTGCTGTACATTAAGGAAGTCTGGTTTGTTAGTTCTCTCCTTTGAGGAAGCCTGGTTTCCTCTCCATGTAACATTGACTAATCTTGAAGGTGCATACAATCGATCAGCGACAAGATGGAAGGAGGCTGGGTCCTAGCCCAACACACCTACTCTCCAGCTAAGCATATTATTTATTTTTCCCCATCTATGATGCTCCAGGCCTTATAATCAATCTTATTGTTTTCTCCTCTTATGATGCTATTTTTATTGTTGCCACACCCCCTTTTGTCTATAAAAATGATCCGGAAGCCCACCTTCAGGGTCTTAGCTATTTATGAGGAGACTCAGACCTTCTTTATTAGAAATTTATGCTTTGCTGATGTATTGATTGCACTCAGGACTTTGTGCCTCATCAATTATGACATTAGTTTGTAGTAGCCAATCAGTCAGTCAACAAATATTTCTTAAGCGCTTAGTGCCAGGCACTTTGCTAAGCTGTGAGGATGCAAAAAGAAGGAAAAATCATGGGCCTTGTCCACAAAGAACATACATGTTGTATGTTTCCTTTATATGCATACATGTTTTCCCCCAGTAGAATATAAATTCTTTGAAAGCAAAGACTCATTTTTTTCTTATCTCAGTTGTCTTGTATAGAACAATCTGTGCTTTTGTTATTCCATAAGTGTTTCCTACTAATGCATATCAACACCTTCTCTAAAACTTACAGATTGTTGCCTAGAGCAGAGAGAAGTTAAGTGACTTGCCCAGGATATCACAACCAGTATGTATCAGAAGCTGGACTTATCTTCCTGGCTCAAGTCTCTCTCTCTCTCTCTCTCTCTCTCTCTCTCTCTCTCTTTCTCCTTCACTATGATGTGTTAAAGGCCTAAACATCCTTGGTATGTCCTATCTAACCTCATTGGACACTACTACCTTTCCTAAACCATGTAGTCCAGCCGAATTAGCCTTTGTAGTTTCCAATAGGCCATTCACAAAGCTTGGGATGCTCTCTATCCTCACTTCCACCTCATAGAGTCCCTTCTCTGCCCTTAAGACAAAGCTCATGTGCCATTTTCTTCATTAAGCTTTTTCTTATCCTTCCAACTACTATAATAGGGTCCTATACCCCATTTATATTGTATTTAACTTTATATTCATACTCTCTATTTTTATGTGAACTCTTTTTTCTCCCATTAGAATATAAGCACTTTGTGAATCAGATATTTTATTGTCTATACACACATGCATACATACACAGATATGTGGTATATACTATTGTATGTATATATGTATGTATACCATATTGGGACCCTGGAGATATACTTCAGTAGAGGATCATTATGTTTAATTAGTTATATACATACATACATACACATGTATGTACATACACATATGCACATACATACATATATGTATATATACATATATGTGCATGTCTAAAAATTAAGCCAAAAAAAAGATTTGATAGGAAACTTACAGAATCACAGATCAAAGTTGGAAGGGACCTCAGTGGCCACCAGGACCAATTCATATACAAAAGGAATCCTCTCATCCCCCAAGTGCTTTCCTAGCCTCTGCTTAAAGATATCCAAGGAGGGAAAAAACACCAGTTTTGAAAACATCCCATTCCATGTTGGGCCTTGCATGGCCCACATGATCCATACTGACTATTCAGTGGCATACTAATTTTAGGCAAAAGACATAAGTAGAAATCAATGGCTTTTGAATATTTGAGCTTGCAAATTTGAATAGATAAAGTGCAACCAGTATCAGACTTTCTGTGGGACCACTTCTAAAGTCAGTAACTTCATTGCTTTTGATCTAAGCACTTTTGTTTCAGAGAGGTCTATAATCAAATCCTAAAATATTCATAGCAGCCTCTGAGTGTGTGCGCGTGTGTGTGTGTATGTGGTTTAAATAAAGCTAAAAACAAAGCAGGTACCCTTCAAATGGAGCATGGCTGAAAATATTGTGGTAGATGAATGTAACAGGGGAATAATAGGAATTGGAAGTGGAGAGAATCTTACGGGAGATCTAGTCCAAATCTCCTATTTTACAGATGAGCAAAGTGAGGGCCACAGAAGTTAAGTGACTTATGTACAATCATGTATGTAGTGATTTGAAGAGCCAGGATTCAAATACAGGTGGGAGGATCAGAAAATCTAAAATTAGTGGTGGTCTCAGAAGCCATTTTACAGGTGAGGAACAGATGCCTATGGAAGTTAAGAGATCTGATCATAGTTACAAGTGTAATAAGGAACTGAGTCAGGCTCTGAGTCCAAGCCCCTGACTCCAGGGAGACTGCTTTTTCCTCTGTACTACTCCATCTTGGATGTCCTGATGTTTGGATATTCTCCATCTGATAAACTTCCCACTTTATAAAGTTGAATCTATGGCATTGGTACAGTGTCAAGTCAAGATAAAAGAATGGGCATTTATTAAACTTCTACCATGTGGTGGGCATGGTTCTAAGCACTGAGGATATGAAAAAAGGGAAACAATGGAATATTATCATTTTGTGAAAAGTGGTGAATACAAAGAGTTTAGAGAAACATCCTAAGAGTTGCTTTAACTGATGCAGAGAGAAGTGAAACCCAAAAAGCAGTGCCCTAAATGTTAATAATCATAGAGACTTTTTTAAAAAGACCAAAAATAAGATTTGAACAATTGTAACTACCCATCTAGAGTATAGAAAAGAGATGAAAAATCATTTTCCCTCTTTTTTCCAGTAGAAAAGTGGAGGATTATGGGTATGGAATAGTTATTGGTTAGTTGATTTTCCTTAAGTGTTTTTCTTTGCCAAAGTAGAGGACTCATTTTCTTGTGAGGTTTATATGAAAAACAAATACATTAATAGCATGTATGAAAAGGAAAAAAAATGTATATCTGCTGTCTGTCAATGAGAAAGGATAATTGGGGTTTATAGAGTCTTGAATAATCAAACAGATCCCCCTTATCCTGATTCCATCTTTCACTTGTAATGAGATGTTCCCAAGGAACTATGAGTCAGGAATTTGTTCTGATAAAAACAACAATGAAGCAACCTGTTAATTCAAGTTGCTAAGAAGGATAGCCATTTTAAATCTCACTTCTGAGATCTGGAAAAAAAATAAAAGCACCATGCATCTGAGATGTCATTACTGAAAAGAGGACATTCAGAACCCTGTTGTAAGTGAATTTTAAATGTAGTTCCCCAGAAATATATTATGCCATTAGGCACAATTGTTAATATGAAACTGACTTCATTCCTTGGAGGCATAATAAGCAAAATGAAGAGAGAATTGGGGGCAGGAATCGGGCAGCCACCCTAGTTGGGTTGGATAAATCATTGGGGTCTCTGATAAACCACTGTCAAACTGAAATTTAGACATACAAAGAGGATGACAGAGCTTTGGCAAACAATTTTCTTTTAAAGAAAAGATAACGTCTCCAGTAAAGTTGCTTAAAGCTTTTTATCTCTGGAAAAATTTTAAAACCTTTTTGTTTCCTTTTTAAACTGATAGAGAATTGTGAGTTTTTTGCCTCCCTTTTCTCTCTTCCCATTCCCCAAAATGCACACTCTTCCTCAAAAATGGAAATCAGTTCTTGCTGAGACTCCCAATGGCAAAAATGTTTTAAGTGGGAGAGGGATGTCTTTTTAACTGTACCTATTGCCTGTTACAGACACAAGGAACATTGCCCTTCTCTCCTCAAGCTATTTCCAGCTTATTATCATGTTCAACATACTCAGTGCCTGGCAGGTTGGAGATTAGAGGTTCTTAATATTCATTTCATAGCGAAACATCTCATTCAATTTTGGAATGGGTGCTGCAACATGGGGGTGTGATGAATTGACCTAAAACCTCTAGAGTGCGGCGATTCACCTGAAATCACTTTTTGATCTGCGTTTGATTCATCATAGTGATCTCCCTGTTGCTCTTTCTTCCTAAGAAAAGAGCCCCCAAACCCAATCATATGGAGTGAAAACCTCCTCTGGTTTTCATCTTGGCTGCCTTGTGATTTTATTCTGCCAACAAATGGAAGAATGAAAAAGACTCAAGTCAGCCGATGGCCTAGCCTGGATATGTTTGGAACTCCTAGAGGAGAGACTGATCACTTTTCATTTACCTGTTGGGGACATACAGGTGTGGGTCAAGGCAAGTCTCATTAATTCAGCAAATATTTACTAAGCACTTATTATGTGCTCGGCATTGTGGCAAATTCTGAAGATATAAAAGAAATGAAATAGACAATTCTTGCTTTCAAGAATTTCCATTTGAATATGGAAGAGGACATGGAAACAAATTGGGAGATACAAATATACACAGTGAAGGTAGAAGGTACTCCGAAAGCCAAAAGCATTAGCATCTAGGGAGGGCCTAGGGAAGGCCTCCCAGAGTAGATGGGATTTGTGCTAAATCTTGAAGGAGGTCAGCTGAACTAAGGGTTGGAAATGAGGGACAGAGCATTCTATGAATGGAGGGTTGCCGGCACAAAGGTGAAAAGAGGGAAAATGGAGTGTCGTGCTTGAAGAACTACAAAAAGGCCAATGTTGTTTGAATGCATAGTGCGTGAAGGAGAGTAAGGTGTATGAAGACTGGAAAGGCAGAAGGTATCAGATTATAAGGAACTTTAAATGACAAACAAAGGAGTCGTTGTTTGATCCTGAAGGTGTACAGGAAGCCACAGGTACCCATTGTCCGTCTTCGGGCATTGGAGTGTGTGGCACGGTAAGACACGTGTTCTGGTCACAGAACGGAGGACATATTTAAAAGGGGGATGGGATGGGATGTGGGAAATGATTGTGACCCTTCCCCTTGTGGATCTACTATCCCATGACCATATACAGAAAACAATCTATGATACTCAGTAGATTCCACTACTCAATTTCTCCCTCGCTTTTTACACCTTGACTGCTTTACTATTTTGCTTTCTAAACTGGAAATTATTTCTGTTTTCTTAATAGACTGGAAGGAAAGAAAAAGGAGACCCTCTAAACATTGCTATTGATAAGATGACCAAGAAAACGAGAGATCTAAGGAGACAGGTACTGTTTGTTCCCTCAAGTGCATGACAATTGCGAGTGATGCCGGGAATGTCCTTCTCCTGGACAGCCAATACTAGTGGCGCAGTATCTGGCTATTCCCAGTACTGGCTGCAAAGTAGTAGAATGACGTCTCTAGATGCTTACTGATACCCCAATCACTAGTTTGGAGGATAAAAGGCACTGTGATGATCCTTGCTTTTTGTGACTACTGAGAGTTGGTCACCAAGGAGAAGGGATGATCCTTGGGCCTGGCCTTTGCTGATATGCATTTATTCATCTATCTATCTAGCATCCATGATCTATCTATTTACTTTATTCATTCATATATTCATCTATCCATTCATTTATCTATTTGCGTATTTATTTGTTGGTTTATTTTTTTATTTTTTAAAATTGGCAGAAGTATTGCTGACAAAGTCCTGCCTCCCCTTTCTAACACTGTTTAACCTTCACCCAGGTGCTTTTGTGTTTTCCCCAGTTTCTCCAATATTTCAATAGATGCATAAGAGAAGACACTGATATTCACTTTTATTTTGGGCGAGTGGAGAAGGCCAGGGAAAGACGTATGATTTTATTGATTTGGGGAACTCCCGGTGAAGACATTTCCTCCGACAATGCCGATTGGCAAATTCTTAGCAACCAATAGTATTAGAAAACTTCCTTAGGGCACTAAGAGGTTAAATATCATGCTTAGGGTCAGAAGGACTTAAATCCAAATTTTCTAAGTCTGAGGCCAGTTCTCAAACCCACGATGTCATATTGTGTGGTGAATATTAGCCCATAGTCACAGTCCTGCTAGAAAGTATCTGATGAGCTCATTCCTATTAAAATGGTATTCACTGATAATGATTTAATGTTAAGTATTCTAGGTTATTTGCATTTTTAACAGGTTTGCCACATTTTAATTTAAAAGAATGAATCTCCAATTTAATGGAAAGTGACTTCTAGCTGGAGTCACACATGCTAGCTTGGAATCTGGGCTTTGCTACTTATAAGCTGTGTCTTTGGAAAAGTCATCTTATTTTCCTTGACTTCTGTCTGTTTATTAAAAGAAAATACAATAACTAACAGTTATATAAAGGTTTAGGATTTTCAAAGCACTTTAAATTTATTTTCTGATTTGATTCTCACAACAACGGGTTCTATTACTATCATCCTTCTTTTTAAAGATGAGGAAACTCAGTCTGAGAAAGGTTAAATTACTTGTCAGGGTCAAATAATAAGTATCTGAGGCAGGATTTGGAATCCAGTATTCTTGACTCTAAATCCAATTTTCTATCGACCAGAGTCTGGGCACCTGAGTGGCCCAGTCGATGGAGGGGCAGGCCTGGAATTAGGAAGACAGGAGTTCATATCCTGCCATAGACACTTATTAGCTGTGTGACCCTAGTCAAGTCACTTAACCCTGCTTGTCCCATCTGCAAAATGCCTGCCTTTTTCATCTGTAAAATGAGCTGGAGAAGGTAATGACAAATCACTCCAGTATCTTTGCCAAGAAAACCTCAAATGGGGTCATGAAGATTTGGACACTCATGAAAATGACTGAACAACAAAAACAGTCCACTACAGTCAGCTGCTTATCAGAGTTAATAGCATAAACTCATGTTTATGTATCTACGTAAACAACTTCATTGTAACATCCCTGTGTCAGTGTTATTATTCACCTATTTCAGTTGATAAAACCTTAGCTCAAAAAGATTATGACTTTTTCATGTCATATAGTGTCATAGGATTAAACCTACGTTACTTGAAACCAAATCCAAAATTCCATACAGAATATCATTGCTGACTCTAAAAGAGAGGATTGAACTAAATTATATCTTGTCTTCTACCTCCACATTTCTATACATCCCAGGATTTAATGGTATTGATGTTGGAGCAATTATCTTTGGAAGTAAAGGTATACTTGGAATCAAAGGATTTCACAGTTGGAAGCATCTATAGTGGCCATCCAGTCAAGCCTATACTTCAAAGGAAGTATATGTCATGCCTGGCAAGTATTCGTGTAGCCTCTACTCAAAGACCCCCAATGAGGAAGAACCCACCACTTCTCTATACAACACAATTCACTTTTGAATAGCTCTAAATTCCATGAAGATTTCCCTGACACCAAGCAAGAATTTGCTGTTTTGTAATCTCTACCCTGCCCCCTCACCATAACTCCCAGTTCTTTTCTCTGTGACTGAAGAGAAAAAAGTCTAATCCTTAGAGCAGGGAGAATTGACTTGGAGTCCATGGATTCTAAGGGATCTGTGGATAGATTTCAGGGAATGTATAAATTTGAATGGGATAAAATTACATCTTTATTTTTGCTAACCTCTAACTGAAATTTACCATTTTCTTCAGTAATTTAAAAACATTATTCTGAGGAGGTATTGATGAAAGGCTTTGCCAGAATGTCAAAGGATATATCACATATACAAAAGTTAAGAAGAGAGATTCAAATAGAACATCTTCTGGCTCAACAGAATGTCCAGGATTTGAGCAAACAGGCACTAGCAATAGATTACACCATGTAGCTGTACCTGGAATCAGGAAGACCTGAGCTAAAATTCATCCTCAGACATCTCCTAACTGTGTGACCCTGGATAAGTCAGTTAATCACTATCTCTCAGTTTCCTAAATTATAAATTGGGAAATATAATAACATCTAGCTCCCAGACTTGTTGTGAGGGTCAAATTAAATATCTGTAGAGCTCTCAACAAACATAGTGTGGTATGTGTCTAGCACATAGTAGGTGCTTGATTAGTGTTTCTTTCCTTGCTTCTTGTCACTAAATAGAGTCTTCTCTCAATGGGGAAGTGGTATTAAATCGATTTAACAAAATTTTATGACCACGTACCGTATAAAATTCTCTTGGAGAGAGGGGCGCAAAGACAACATTTAAGTAATCCCTAAATCAAGAAACTCATATCATTATTATTCTTTTTATTATTTTGGATTTAATCAGAGCAAGAACAGGATCACAATTACAATCAGAAGTATTTCAGAGAGCTGTTCTCACAATAGACTCAGCTCTTCCTTGAAATGCGAAGTCCTGAATCCAGGCAAGGTATCAGAAGCTCCGTAAGACAACTGGCACTTGTGGAAGGGGATTCGGCTATACAGACCCATTATCAATGGCTTTTCTGCCAGTTATTATATAGGACACAGATGGAGAGATGTGACTTGATTAGAGGAATTTCTTCAGGAAAGCCAAACAATGCTTTTTTGGATCTTATTTTTAGCCTAAAAATCCAGACCACCTAAAGTTGCAACTGATAACCAGTCTGTTTAAATACACCAACTTCTGGTAAAATTTCTCCCTCCTTAAACATCCCATGCAACATGCTGTCCCAGCACATTGCCACAACAAAGGTCCCAAACAGCTTAACTATGGAGTTATATAGCTTTCCTACACCATAGTGCTAACCAATCGCCTTCCCAGTCCATGGTTCTGACAGCTTCTTTGACAAGCTCTAACACATACTGGGGATATTGATTTACTTTCTCAAAGAGGGAGGAGGTTCTTTTGAATGATGCCCCAAAGCATAGCACTTGTATCCTGTTCTGCACCTTCTTTACATACAGCCCTAGACAGTGCTTGTGGGTGGTCAGAATGACTCTTCCGAGGCCCTGCAAGATTTTTCATTCACCACAGAAATAGTTCATTGTGATCAATAGATTGAATTTACCAAGGAAGGAAAGCAGACCAAGTTATTTTATAAACATTTCCACTACCAAGTGTGTCTGCTGAAATAGAAAGAGAAATACATAGAATGCTGTACTCCCTACTGAGTTCTGGTTAATTGAGGTGCTATTTTACCATATTAAAGGGAAAATTACAATGATTAAAGATTGTCATTTGGGACCGATGGGCACATTTCCTGGGCAGTAAATTGAACCCAATGCAGTGAGTGATGGGCGGCTGAAATACTCGGAGGAGTACTCTATTTGGGATTTTAAAATTGATTTGCAGGAAAATAATGAAGTGCCAAATGTAACTATTATTTCTAAACTTAGAACTGCATGCACAGTGTGCTCTGTGTCTGAGCTATCGTCACTGCCGTAAATCTGGAACTAAACCATCGTGGAAACAAAAGATTTCAGCTTTGTGTTTGCCTGAGTGCTGAGAGGTCCACATGGTCTAGGGATCCCTTTGAGTGGACTTGGGCCCTGCAAGCTGTTTCTCCTTTTCCACCAACAGTGGCCTACCTGTTAATACTATTTCAGTCACTATTTCCTTTTGGTTTGAATCAAAACTGGTTGAACATAGTCAATTATTTTTTTAAATTAGTTTTGTTAATCTTATTAATTAGTTAAACTAAAATATAGGACTTTGAAATATCCCTATGGAAGTCTAATATCCCAAAATTCTAATAGCCAGTCTTTTTAGTACATTGTGCTCATGCCCACCAAAGGCAACTTAGTAAAGTGGGAAGACGCCTGGATTTTGAGTCGAAAGACCTGGGTTCAAATCCTGACTCACTTATTACTTTTATGATCTTGGCCTGGTTATTTTCTCTTGGACTCAGTTTGCTGGTATGTAAACTGATGGAATTAGACTAATGACCTCTGTGGACCCCATCCACCTCTATATCTATGATCAAAGAACAAAAGCATTCTAGTAATGATATCCAATTTGATCAGAACTTCAGTAAATAGCATAGACAACAAATAGAAAATAACAGCTGTTGTAATAATGATTGAATTCTGTGGTTGAAGTCATGTAACAGGACGGAACCTTTAGATGCCAATGGAGTCCAGTCCCTTGTCTTTAACTAGGACTGTGTGGATTTAACTAGGACAACTAGCGGATTGAGAAGCAGTCCTCTTTTTAAAGCCTGGGAGCCAGAAAGACTTCCAATGCGTCTTTTGTCCCACCTGCCCCTAACCTCCAATTCAGTGTCTTAGAATCTTAATGAATTGAAAATACTCATAAGATGTCTTGAAAATACTGTAGACAGGCATGGAGGGAGAGTAGATTTAGAAATCTGCAGGTGGCACTTTCATAAGCTAACCCTGTCTATTCAGAGATCTGGGAAATAACAGGATACACAAATCTGCAGAAATTTTGCCCTGGATATTTTGGGCAGCCTTTCTGCTCTAGGAGGCAGAAGTGAGTGGGTTGTGCTTACTGGGCCCTCAGGAACTATAGTATCTATACTAGAGATGGAGGCCTAATCCTTGCTCATGACACAATACTGACTTCTAAATCTGCACCTCAGACAATTAATGTCAGCCTATTTCTTCCCAGATCCCCTTTTGAAAAAAAAAAGAAAAGAAAAAAAATGTACTAATCTGTTTATTCATCGTCTGTCTCCAGACACTTTTTAGAAGCCTTCCAAGGCATTTCAATAAAAGATATTCAAATCCATTTCCTTACACCTTTCTCTGATGGGGCCACTTATTTTTAGAATTCCTTCCAACCAATGGTTTGTTTAATAATTAATATCTTCAATTTTATTTTCCCTTATAAGCACATAAAATGCTTTGTGAATGTCGGGTAAAAATAATATTAAAAAAAAAAAACAGGAAACCTCCTACTTTATGCTGTGTGTTAGGGGATAAGGCTTGCATCCTTCCTACAGAGTTGTTCTGGTGGGACAGAGCTCAGTGTCAGGCTACTAGGCTATGATCAGAAACAAGGAGATCAAGTTATTATGGGATATAAGGCAGGAAATAGAAAGTAAGATCAGGAATAAAGGAATTCAGAGGCACGAATTTGTAGTTAGAGCTATTACCAGGTCATGGCCACTGGGGCATTGTCCAGGATATTTACCTTCAGAGAATGCACTCCTTCCCCAAAGGGTACCCATTTATTTCTATGAGTGGTCCAAAGTCCAAAGACTATTTATTATCTCTGCAGTTTTGGGTCTACATCTCACATGTGCTAGACCTCCACTGCCTTGTCTATCCACCACCCAAGGTCCCATAACCATGTTGTACTGTGGCAGGTGAGCCTGTCCCCTCATTCTCAAATCCCTTCTTTAAACCTATGCATGTCTCTAGCAAATAGGCCAACCCCCTCTTACAATGCAGATACTACCATAGTTAGATAGTCTTCTGTTGCTGGACTGTTGAATAGTTTTGTGCTCTAGGTGCTTCCACTTCTCAGTATCATGAAGTCATTAATTACACCTTCTCTTCCTTGCCCTGGGTTCATGAATTCTTAGTTATGCCTTAGGAGTATGGCAAACCTCATTCTTCAGGGTCTTCCATTAGGAGGACAGAGAGACCCTGTTAGGTTTTTAGATCACCTTTAGAGAATACTGCATCTTCGATTCATGGTTTAACCTGGCTGGACTGAAACTAGATCTGATCTGATCTTATCTCTTAATCATTAGTTTTGCTAAAGAGCTATGGCCCAACAGCCTTGTGAGATAAAGAGACATGTAATTATCTGATTTATTTATGTGGTGCCCTTGTGGAAAGAGTGTAGGGACTGGAATCAGGAAGATGCATTCAAATGCAGCCACAGACACTTACCAGCTGATCCTGGACAATTCATAACCTGTCTGCCGCAGATTCCTTATCTGTAAAACATTGCGAGAATAAAATGAAATGTTTGTAAATTGCTTTGCACATCTTAAAATGATAATTACTAATCATAACTATTATTAGCTTTGGAAAATGCTAATTTGTATTTACTGTCAATCATATTGCTTTGTATTAGTTCGCAATACTTATTTTTCCATGTGGTCAGAGCCTTAGACTCACTATACACTAAGGCTTCTTTATATCTTTGCATTCCAAACTGAGCATCCCTATTAGTTGAATTTCTCCAGAATATGACATGGGACATGGCACTCCCCCAACCTGTACCTTATTTTCCTCATTTGGAAAATGAGATATTTGAGCCAAATCATGGTATGTAAGAATATCTGACTTGGAAAAGATGATCGAAATCATCAAAAACGTCCAACTTCTGCTCAATGACTGAAGAATCTGCTCTAAAACAAGCCCAACAAAATGTCATCCTGCCATTTCCAGAAGACCGTGGATAAGGGAACACATTTTTTAGATAGCTGTATTTATTATTATTAGAAAGTTTTTTTTTCGTCTTTACATTTTGGAGGTAACTAAGTTATTCATTGGATAGAGCGTTGGACTGGAAGATATTTACTGGTGAAGGATCCTGGTGAAATCACTGAACTTCTGTCAGTCTCAGTCTTTTCATCAGTGAAACTGGGATAATAATAGCAAGTCCCTTAAAGGATCATTATGAGTATCAAATGAGATAACATATATAAGATACTCTGGAAACCTTCAAGCACTGTATGAATGTTAACCATTAAAGGAATAAATGAACAACTCATCCTTGGTAGTCAGCATTCTAGTGATGAGATTCTTAGACCTTAACTATGCTGCTCCCTGGACAAAAGATGCACAGACTATCACCAGGGCTTTACCCAATGTCTTTCTGTTTTGGAAGGATCACTTTTTTCCAGCAAACCTACTTCAGATATTTGATTGCTGATAGATGAATGAAATATACTTTGTCATTCCCTAAGTTATGCCGCACTGAATATATGTTATGATGCTCTAGTTGCTACTTCTGTATTGGAAATCCTCATCCTCATTCCATGCCATGCCCAAAGCACTTGCATTTCTTGTGTTCCTTTCTTTATTTGTCACACTAGATGACAAAACAAACTTATTCTAATGAACCATTTGTAACAATAAAGTTGCTTGCAGGTGCTGTGGATGTGTAAGTCCAATAACACAAGCAAACTGGAGGGCTGCTAACACAAGTTCTTTGATCTGCTTTTCTAAAGGAAAGCAACTCAAAATAGGTAAACGCTCTTACCTTAATCAAACATGTATATATATATATATATATATATATATACACACACACACACACACACACACATATATATGTATATATATACACACATATACGTATATATATACATATATGTATATATACATATATACACATATACACATACATATATACACATATATACATATATATGTGTGTATATATATATATATACATATATATATATATACACACACACACATTTCACTTAGTTCAGGGGAAAAGGTCAGCACCCTGGACTTCAGAGAAAATACAAACAGAAATTACAAGCAGGAATTACAAGCAGAGAAATCACACAAATCAACATACAGGGATTCTAGCTGTCTGATCATTACATATGTAGAAGATATCTACCAGAGAGAGAAGCACCAACAACTGGGTTTTCAAATTCAGGGGGAGGGCTTCTTAACAGCTACTCAGACTCTCATCTGGCTACATCACATGAACACTCTTCCCTTGAGTGAGCCGCAAAGCAAAATGGTAACCTTGGAGCATACGTACACTTCTTCAGAGTCAGAGGGCAGCATAGCCCCTGTAACCCAGGCTGATGTGACTCAAACTCATGTGACTTAGGCTTTCTTGTGACTTAAGCAGGTTATCAAAAACTCTTGATTCAATCATAGGCAATACTCAATCAAAGGCACTTGACTGCCTTAGTGCTGAGAAGAACTAGAACTCCAAAAGAAAAAATAGAAAAAAGTCCTTCTTTGTTGGCCTTACATTCCACCCCTCCAGCATTCTTGGCATTACAAACTAAATGGCCATGGATCCTGGAACAAATAGCGGCACTATACTTTGCAATTCCATCCTCTTCACCAGAATGTAAAGCCAATTATGGCAGCACACCTGAGGACTGCTGCTGTGAATGATTTTAAGGGTCTAATCACATAGTATAATGACCTCTCTCTTCATAACTGAACATTGTAAAGAATAACATTCACAACAACATAATAACTTATTACTAAGGTGGCCACATAGTCTTAAATACATGTCATACAGTATGTCTTATAGCATTTCTCAGAATACCCACACAGCATATATCATCACATTCAACAGCATTCCCCAAAATATTTGTTCATACAAGCAGGGGTCCCAGGCCAGGAACTTCCCTAACACAACATATCATCCTTAAGGGGTATCAGAAAATACAAACGCCATCCACCCCAGGTGACAGCAAGTTACAATTTCCTCATAGACCAACAGACAGGACTTCTGTCTGAGAAATTAATATACGCCAACAGACAGAACTTCTGTATCAGTAATTAGGGTGGGACTTTCTTTTGCTGTTTTCTCTTTTAGCACTTATTTAATCAAGGGCCCTTGAAGAGTCTGACCTTTGTTTCTTTGATTAAATCAGGAGTCTTTGATGACCTCCTTCTTCAAGGGAAAGCCTAGTTTACATGGGTTTGAATCATATATTTGTGATGCCAGAAGCTTTTAGGCCATGTGGGTTTAAGTTGCATGTCTATGATGCTTTTAGATCATGTGGGTGAGTCGCATGTTGTGACTCCCTTTGACCCTGAACAGAATGTATAAACTAAAGAGGTTGGCGTCTTTCCTCGGGGCTCTCATTCACTGGAAGAGTGGCTTGTGGCTCTGGGCAAGCTGTTGTAACTGCCCCCGATCTTTGCTAACCCAGATATTGGTTTGTATTTGGTCTGTTTATAACGTATGTTTGTAATTTCTTTGTATTTGTTCTGAAGTTCAGGGTGCTGGCTTTTCCTCCTGAACTAAGTGAATTATGTTTTTATGTCTGATTAAAGTAAGATTGTTAACCCATTAACGTTGCTTTTCTTAGTAAAGTAGATCAAAAGAACCTGTGTTAGTGGCTTTCTGTGTGCTGGTTATCGGTGGTTTTACACAGCCACAGTAGCTGCTAGCTAAATTGTTGCTACAACTTCTGTCTGAGAAAATAACACAAATCAACAGATAGGGCTTCTAGTTGTCAGACCATTACATGCAAACATAGTTACCAGAGAGAGAAGCACCAACATATTTTCAAAGCTGGGGGGCTCCTTAATGGATACCCAGAGTCTCATCTGGCCAAATCACATGAACACTCTTCCAATGAGTGAGCCCCAAAGCAAAGTGCTAACCTCAGAGTATATAGGTGGTACTATTAATGATAGAATGTCTTAAAGTATTTGTTTTCTTAGAGATTTTCATCTGAACAGAGATATCCTCAGTATCTTAACTCAAGGAAATAGCTCTAATGGTGGTATTTCCAGGCACCATAGGAGGCCAGCAAGGCTGATGTATGGAGCATATGAGACCTTGATCTACTTCTCTAATCATATCACTTGGACACTTCACTGTCCTTGGATAGGGATTCAGCGTTCAGGAGACCAGGATTCTAAGTTCACCTCTGTCCTTTTTAGCTAAATTACCATAGCAAATAATTTTTCCCATCTCATTCTTAGTTTCCTTACCTGCAAGACAGAGGAGTAGGGCTAGATGGTCTCCTAAGTCCCTAACAGTCTTGACATAGTTTATGGAGATTCCTTGATTCAGTCTTAGGCAGGCAAACTGTTTTGAAGATTCAGAGCAGATACGGAGGGGCTTTTACTCACACTGGGACTCCAGATACCCTAGAATTTGGGCCTTTGCCTTCTCAAGAAAGAAGTCAAGCTCCTTACATTTCCTAGTGAATTAAAATTCTCATCAAAATAGGGCATGATAAAGTCAATTGGGAGCGATCCTTGCAGTTAGGAAGGCCTAGGTTCAGCTTTCACCTGTGATACATTGTGCTTTTAGGAATCTGGAGAATTCTTTTAACTTTCCAAGACTCTATTCCTGCTAAGAATGTATGCTATAGAAAAAGGTGACATTCAGCATCTTTAGAGGGGCTTTCATTATCCAGGAGTTCCCCCATACCAAATTGATCAGAGCTACAGCCCCTAAGTCTAGACTAGCACAATTAGGCAATTTCCCTCTAGCTATTCCTTGAATATGACGTTCTTTCTCTCATCTCTGTACTTTTACCCAAGTGGTCCCTCATGTCTGGAATGCATTCCTTTGTCACCTCCAGCTTGCAACAACTTTAGCTTTCCTCAACATGCAGATGTGTGCATATCCTACAAGAGACCTGTCCCGTTCCATCTCCATTATTAGTATGCTCTTCCTTTTGGAATAACTGCATTGGGGGCAGCTAAGTGGTGCAGTGCATAGAGCACTGCCCTGGAGGACCTGAGTTCAAGTCTGGCCTCAAACACTTACTAGCTATGTGACCCTGGGCAAGTCACCTAACCCCAATTTCAGAAAGAAGGAAAGAAAGAAAGAAAAAAAACTGTGCACTCACTGTACATATGTATGTATACATACATATACATACACACATATATATGTATATATGTACATAAATATGTGTTATAAATACATATAAACATACACATACGCATGTGTGTATCTTCTATAGAATATATAGTTCTTGGGGGCTGGGCAAGGCAATTTGATATTTGTCCTTATATCCTTAGCATATAGTACAGTGTCTGGGCCTTAATAAATGTCTGTTGGATTAACATGAGTAGTTGGGACCTTGATCAAGTTTTGGTATTTCCATTTAGCAGTCATAGTTCATACAATCTGCCTGCTCATGAAGATGTCTTAAAGAGTTCAAGAACTGCTGCTGAGTTTGGGTCTTGCCAAGCTAAATAATTTGAAGAGCTATTTGTCTGTTTCCTGCCTTTGTTGTCATGAAGTTCAGTCAGTTGGTCCATAAATGTTTATCGTGCATCAGGCCTTGTGCTAAGTGCTGGAGATACAAGTAGAAGCAGGAGACAGTCATTGACATCAATGAGATCATAATTTAATGAAATTCAGGTGAGATTTGTAAAGCTCAAAGTGTTATCTAAGTGTTGGTTGTTGCCTCCTCCTCCTCCTCCTCCTTCCTTACTATTATTATTTTTGTCATATTATTATTTTCATCAGATATTATTAAAACTAGACAATCTGCCTACTTATTAGAATCCTTTGAACGATTCAGAATATGCTGGCAAGTTTGGTCTTTGCCAAGATCCATGGTCTTAAGAACACTTTTTATTTGCCTCCCTATATCTAGCCCACCATTTCATGTACTTGAAAGAAATATTCATCCAAAGAAAGCTTCAGCATTACATCATTTCAAAATCCATGGATATGGGCTGAGTTTCTAAATTTCACAATAGGGCATTTTGGACTCCAGAATAAAAGGCTTATTTCAATTGCATCTGCTTTCCCCCCCCCTCAAAATGTATTTCTTCTCGATGTTTATCACCATGACATGGGCTTTTTATGGTGCTCTAAAGTGCTCCGGAGAAAATGGAGAGGGTTTTAATACAGCTGATTTATTCTTGCAGGTCCGCGGTAATTTCCTTACTGCCTAATTAGAAGCCTTGGTTTAATTTACTCTACACATAATGTTTACTGATGCACATATGGTACCACATTTCAGAAAACTGTACCCAGAACAGGTATTCTTGTCAGGACTAAGCATGGAAAATTTCGTGTAAATATGGGGAATTTTGCCCTCAGACTAGATAGCCGCTGCACATAATGTTTCTAAAATTGAGCCCGAAAAAATATAATTATTTCTAACCACAATCCAAGGAAAAGGAAAAAAAATGTTCTCCTATATTTTCTTGAAGAGGTTCACATTGATTAAAGAGTTAAGTATAAAAGGGGAAACAAAGTACCTTATCTCTCATCTATGACCCTGAGGAAGAGGGAGGAGATAAGAAGAGACAAAGACACTCCAGGCCCATTTGTCAGACATCTCCTTGAAGAAACATATTGATTCAGGGAATATGAAATCACAGGACTTTTCAGTTGAAAGAGATGTTAGGGGTCCTCTATACAAGAACTCTTCACTTTGCCCCCTTCCATCTCATGTCTCTTGAAATATATAAAGGCAACAACTACTGGAAACCATACATGCCCATGAATTTCCACTTCTGACAGTCATTCCTTGTGTGGCATTGCCCAAATTGGTACTTGATAAGTCTTTATGAAAATGTTTGGCACATTAGAAAGAGTGCTAGATTGTAGGCATGAGACCTGAGTTTGAATCCTGATTATATCACTTTTTGCCTGTAAGTCCTTGGACAAATCAGTGTCTCTGAACATCGTTTCCCCTATCTTTAGAGTGAAAACTTGGAGCCGATGACCTCTAAGATCCTTTTCCTCTCTAAGTCAATGATTTTATTTATGATCCATCGAAGGAGATGGAGTGAAAAGGGATTGGCAAAAAAGGTGATGGAGACAAGCTGAAGAAGACCAGGCTCAGACAGAAGGGAAACTCCCTTTGGTGTACAATTGGAATAGTCTCCATTACTTCATCTCTTCCTTGTTAAAGGCTTCAAGTATCAGCATGATGACCTACTATGGCCATTTGTCTCTGTTTTAGTAAGAAGGACTCATTTAATTATATGTACTATACTCAACAGCCAGGGCAGCTAGGTCATGCAGAGGATAGGAAGATTTGTCTTCTAGAGTTCAAATCCAGCCTCAGATACTTACTAGCTGTGTGATCTTGGGCAAGTCACTTAACATGGTTTTCCTTAGTTTCCTCATCTGTAAAATGAGCTAGAGAAGGAAATAACAAACAACTCCAATGTTTTTGCCAAGAAAACCCCAAATGGCCTCACAAAGGGTCAGATATGACTGAAATGACTCACCAACAGGAACAGACACTCAAAAGCTAAGAGCCTAGAAGGACACTATGAAGTGTTCTTCTTTCCTTAGATGCTATACCCAGGGAACTATCTGCTTGTGTTTGTCACTGATTCTTCCCTGGAGACTGGCCACTTGGGTTTATACCAAGGCACCTATCATATTTATGTATTCCTGGGCTTAGTGGCATCCCAAAGAACATGTCTGATTGGTTTATGCCTTTGTGGGCAGTAGGAGATATTCTGAGAAGTTAGTGTAACTCATTCAGATTGAAATAATTCTCTAGTGATAAAAAAAAACCAACACTTTGCAGTACACTAGGTCCTTCTGTGAAAACATAACTCTGAGGTACCTCCTTTTTAAATCCTTATGGAGGACAGGTGGAAAATAAATCAGAAACCCCACCATGTAGTCCAAACACATTGTCAACAGGCGAATCCCTTCTCCAACATCCCTAAGAGATGACTATCCAGCCTGTCAACATTTGCAGTGATGGGAAATTCAGATATTTATTCAACTACCATTGATTATGTGACTGTTGATCATAATCCATTAGTCACTGGTGACTTAAAAGACTTTACAGTCAAGTAGGCTGGCTAAAAATGCAGAGGAATATTACAAAATACATGAGATTTGGCAAGTGCATAAGTACTATGAAAATAGATGAATGCACAATCATTTCCTACTAAGGGCATCAGGGGAGGCTTATCGGGTGGAGGTGGCAATTAAATCATGTCTGAAGGACAGGTTAGGTGAGGGATAGGGAACCCATGTTCTGGAGGCCACATGTGGCCCTCTAGGTCTTTAAGTGGGGCCCTCTAGGTCCTCAAGAATTTGTGAAATTTGGATTCAGTCAAAGGGCTGAGGTTGAGGACCTAGAGGGCCTTTTGTGGCCTTGAGGCTGCAGGTTACCCAGCCCTGAGTGAGGTGTTAACAGGGAGAGATGATAGCACAGGAAATTCTAGTCATAGCAAAAGCCATATGAAAAGTTGCTGAGGTAGTTAAGTACAGGCAGGTGGTGAATTACCTAGTTTCTCCAGTGGCAGAGTCTATAATAGGGAGAGAAGGCTAGAAGAATTGTGAATTGTGTTAGTGGATCATAGATCTGAAGCAGGAAGAGACTTGAGAAATCATCTATTCCAGTGTCATCATTTTTACAGATAAAGAAACTGAGGCCCAGAAGGAAAGTTATTTACCTAAGCTTACAGCGATCGTACTTGGTAGAGCTGGGCTAGGCATGAGTCCAAGTCTTGTGGTCCTCAGTTGATCACTGTTTCCTCTGTGGTACCCTACCTGCCAAGAGCCACATGCATAATGAAAAGCCCAGAATGTCAGGCTAAGGAGTTTGGGTGGAAACAGAGAAATTTATCAAGGGTTTCCAGGTGAAGTAACATATTTATATCTGCGTGGGAGTGATGAACCAAGAAGAGTTAGTAGAGTAGATCAGCATATGAAGAAAATAGAGACTAGAAAACCTAGCAATGGGATAGGAACCTGGGAAATTATTTCTGTAATCTGCTGAAAGTCAACTCCAGCCTGAAACTTGACATTGGGAATGCTAAGGCAGGAATGGAGAAGAGAGGAGAAGCAGAAAGCAATGTAATAGGAAAGGCAGTGTGGTTTAGGGAAAAGAGGAAGAGTTGGGAATCAGAGAAAAATGTGATGGTGCTCTCTTCCTTTAAATATTTGAAGTGTTTGTGAAAGGCAACAGGGGCCAGACTTGATCTGCTTTATTCTACACAGTAGAAAAATAAAAGAAGTAGGTAGAAACTAGAGAGATAGATTTAGACTTGATTTAAGAATGTCTGTGTGTGTGTGTGTGTGTGTGTGTGTGTGTATCATTGAGAAAAGACTTGACGATGACTTATTCATATTGACAAGGGGATGGTGCTCTTCTCACTGTTTGCTTAAACTTGAGGCCCCTTAGTTCCCTTTCTCCTCTGATTCTGTGGCTTGGGTTTGAATTACGCGTCTGCTACTTGCTAGTTAGTACATTGGGCAAATCGTCACTTTTCTGGAGCATAGTTTTCTTATATCTGAATGGTTTCCTTTCCAATTTTGAAGCATATGATCATAGCATTTCTGTAGTGCCAGATGACGCAAGAAAGTCACAAAATTTTGTGACCGATTAGTTGTGTGACATTAGGGAAGAGTAATAAATAATTTTGAGATTATGAACATGGGTGACTATCTGGATGGTATCATTAATAGAAACATGAAAAAGAAAAGCAGTTTTCAGGGGAGAAAGGTATTCTGATATTTTAAAGCAATTTTTAATTGATAACTTTTGTTTTTTTTATGGCCTATATTTTCCAATATATGTTTTCCCTTTTCACCTCCTGAAGGGAAATCCTTTTTAACAAAGAATAAAAAAGGGAAAAGTAATTGAACAAAACTCCCCGAGGTATTATCAATAAACTCTAAAATTATATGTAGGGTTTCACACCTTTAGATCCGTACTTATGAAAAAAAGTGGGAAGGAGATACTTTGAGTTGTGCATGTATTGAATATGAAATGCTAATGAGCCATGTACATGAAGTAAAAAGTTTGAAATGGAAGTGTGAAACCAATGGGAGCCCTCAAAGGACTTCTGTTCTGTTGGGGAATGCAATATCTTTTGTTCAGGCACATCCAACTCTTTATGACCCCATGGACTATTACCATGCCTGGCCTTTCTATCTTTCACTATCTCCCAGAGCCTGTCCAAGCTTATGTTCATTGGTTCCATGACACTATCTATCCATCTCATCCTCTTCTGTCTCCTTCCACTTTTGCCTTCAATCTTTCCCAATATCAAGATGTTTCCAAACGAATCCTGTCTTCTCATCGTGTGGTCAAAGTATTTAAGCTTCAACTTCAGTAGAATGTGGAAATATAAAACACATAAAATAACAGAGCTGCATATATATATATATATGTATATAAAATTAGGAGGCACCCATATACAGTATACATGGATATTCGGTATACATTAATGTGTAGATACCCATACAGAGTAGACAGAAAGGGAAGAAAAGAAAGGAAAATACTGAAAGATAAATAGATAGATAGACAGATAGATAGATAGATAGATGATCTATAACAGCACCTTTTGGATTAAAAGTGATTTTCAAGACCAAGACTATAAAGAGGAAACAGAAGAGGTCTAGTGGCATAGCCCCATGGCTTGTCTACTATAAGGATGTGGGAGGAACAAAGGCTGCCATTAGAGGACAGATTTGGGGATACTATTGTATTGTGGAAGTCATAGGAGTAGAAAATATCTAGGCAAAGGGCATGACCTACTGTGTTCAGTGCTACAGAGAGATCAAGTAAGATGAGTTCCAAATTCATTAAGGAATCTTAGTGAGCAGGTAGATTGTCCATTTTCAAATATGCCTGTAGTAGTAGTGGTGGTGGTAATAGTAGTAGTAGTAGTAGTAGTAGTAGTAGTAGTAGTAGTAGCAGGCACTGAATGGAAGCATTAAGTGTAGATTGCTAATTCAAGAATTTTTGCTAGGACAGGGAAGTAAATTAAAATATTAATTCAAAGCTGTTATGATGTTGAAAGAAGAAATTTTAGAATGTGAAAATTCTGGATGTGTTTTTAGATGGAGAGGAAAGAGGTTAACAATGAGGATACAAGAGAGAGTTTGCATTATTGATGGCCTGGTCTCCTAGAGTAAGGCTGGCTTTCTCTCTCTCTCTCTCTCTCTCTCTCTCTCTCTCTCTCTCTCTCTCTCACACACACACACACACACACACACACACACACACCCCACACATACAAATTTCTAGGCCTTCTTATAACTGGATCCATTGCTCAGGATTAGAAAATAATTCTTCATTCTTCCTGTTTGTTTTTTCTCCCTTCTTTCCATCTTCCCATCTTCCTTCACTTTCCCCCTCTCACCCCTAATTTAAGCAATTTACAAAAGATCTGATGTTAGGATTTTTGGGGGTGGAATTTTTTTTCATCAGAATATTGGGTGGGTATAGTAATAAGAGACAGATAAAAGAGGCTAAAACATTTAATTCTTGGCAATGACCAAACTTATCAGCAGATTCTGAATTCGTTAAGGCATTTTAATGAGCAAGTACATTGCCCGTTTTCATTATTTCTAGATATAAAGACATTCTCAAGGTTTCTCTGAAGAACTCTGAGATCTGTTGTGAGACATGGGAGACACTGCATGGTGTTGTCAAAGAAGGCACAGGCCTCTATGAGCAAAGACAAATTGCAATAGCTCAAAAGAATCATGAGATGAGCAGATTTAGAGACATTTCCATCCCAGATGTTTATATGGACTGTTTGTGCCCAATCTGTGGTAGGGCCTTCCAAGCTTGTATTGGTCTGATCAGTGACAGTTGGACACAATGTACCTTGACCCAAACGTAGTGATGCCATTTTGGTTCTCTTCAAGAATGAAGGACAACTCGGCAGCTGGTGATGCAGTGAACAGAGGGCCAAGCCTGGAGTCAGGAAGACCTGCTTTCAAATCTGGTCTCAGATATTTATGAGCTGTGTGACCTTAGGCAAGTCACTTAACCTATATTTGCCTCAATTTCCTCTATTGCAAAATGAGGGTGACAATAATAGCACCTACTTCACAGGGCTGCTGTGAGGATCAAATAAGAGGATATTTGAAAAGTATTTAGCACAACATCTGGCACATAACAAATACTATGTAAATGCTAGCTGTTATTATTATTACATATAGTATATTAACATTTACAAAGTAATTTATAAATATGTGTGTATGTATACACACACATACACACATGTGTATATAAATAGATAAGTAAAAACAAAGGAAATTATTCAGGTAAATTGGGTTAGAGAAGTCATCAATGAAATGTCTAAGAGAAAAGGAAGTAAGATTGGTCATTTGGCAGGGGAAGGGATAACCGATGGTGTCCTTACAATTTATGTGAGGAAAGCCCACTGATGTTGAGTGGAACCCATATGGTGCACATATGGTGGCATTGTGAATAGAGAATAGGCCCTGGAGCCAGGAGGACTCATTTTCCTGATATCAAATCTAGTCTCAGACACTTACGAGTGGTTGTGACCCTGGACATGTCACTTAACCCTGTTGGCCTTAGTTTCCTCATCTGCAAAATGAGCTGGAGAAGGAAATGGCAAACCACTCCAGTATATTTGCCAAGAAAACCCCAAATGGGGTCGTGAAGAGTTAGACATGACTGAATAATGACTCAACAACAACAAAATGGACAAGAATTCCTCAGCGTTGAAAGACATGGTTGACTCTCCTGATATTTGTATCCTCAGTACCCAGGACAGTTCTTTTCATATAGAAAGTGCTTAATAAATAATTGATCTTTGTACGGATGTTCATTGTCTTTTTTATCCCTAGCACCTAGCACACCTTGCACATAGTAGGAGCTTAACACATGCTGTTGATTGATTTTAATCTTTAGACATTTGATCAAATGGCATGACTGTTGTGTCTGCAGAATCACAAATAGTGCCTCATAATTAGTAGGTACCTTACAAAATTTTGTTGAATTATAAAAGTTGAGAGAGAGCTTTCCAAAGAGTCAATCTGAGTGACTCTCTCAACAAAGTTCATTCTAAGAATATTAGCTCTTTGCTTATATAGCTTTGGACAGTGAATATCAGTTGATTTCAAAAATAAATCTTGACTTTGTTCTCAAGTGGTATATTTTGTTATTGAGTCATTTCAGTCATGTCTGATACTTCATGACCCCATTTGATGTTTTCTTGTCAAAGATAATGAAGTGGTTTACCATTTCCTTCTCCAACTCATTTGACAGATGAGGAAACTGAAGCAAACAAGGTTAAGTGAGTGTCCCAGGGTCACACAGCTAGTAAGTATCTGAGGCCACATTTGAACTCATGAAGATGAGTCTTTCCCATTCCTAACCCAGTACACACACACACACACACACACACGCCATTTTTTAAAATCACTTTTTCATTTCCCCCCTCTTAAACCTGCTACATCTGTTTGTTGGATAGTGCCAGAAATAAAAATGGCATCAGTGTACTTTTGATGATTTATTTTTATTGTTAATCAGTCAAAGAGAACATACACAGGCATTCGTGCTGTGGAGGGGGGTGGATGGATCTGAGGGGCAAACAGGAATATAATGAAATGCAGCGCCTGCAGATTAGGGGAATTTGACTAAAATGACCAGTCACTTCAGTAAGGCAGCTGGAGCAGATGTGCATTGAAGTCCCAGATTAAATAGGAATAATTGTTCTGTGGATTTCAATGAGAACTGTAATTTTCATCTGAGCTCTGCCTTAGCAGATTGTTTCTCAAATCAATTTTTTTGGTGATCAATCAGTCTGCTCTTTTCTCTCTTATATTTGGTTTGTTGGTTTTCCCCCTGATTATACCATTTTTGTCTTTGTTTCTTCTAGTGTCCAGTAAATGCATTGATTGATTGATATGATTAACAACCTTCCCCCCAATACTTTCAGGCCCTTACCCTCTTGTACCATGTGAGAAGCATGTTCTCTTAGAATAAGAGGGTGCACATCCTTGTGTACTGAACTCAACAGACCACTCCTTGGTCTGAAGTCAAGGTCTAGGTTCATCTCCTGAAATGTCTTCTCGGCTCTTCCATTTCCAGCTTCTGTGACTTGGAGAAAGACATTGCCCTTCTTTGGGCCTCAGTTTATCTCCACCTCCATTTCCATCTCCTCAATTTCTCTCTCTGTTTCCATTTCTATCTCCATCTCTGATATGCATCTCTCTCAATCTCCATTTACATCTCCATCTCTATCTCTACATAGATATAGATTATAGTACTATACACATACATATATACATATACATGTATATGTGTGTGTATATGTATGTGTGCATATATCTCTGTGTGTGGGTACATATACGTGCACACACACACACACATCTTGGGGGTGGATAAGATAAATGAATCATGTAATTGATCAACCTTTATTAAATACCTGGTATGTGAGAGGAACCATGCTAGGTTCTGGGTATGCAAGGAAATATAAATGACCATCAGGAGCTTATATTCTGTTGGGACTGTGAGTGCTGATTACCACATCCTGCCACCGGCTAACGTCCACACCCCTTCATGCCCTCTGGCCTACTTCCTACTAGAAATTGGAAGTGGCCTGGAACAAGATGTCAACGTATATCCTGTTTTGTACCCTAATCCTGATAACTACATTCACTGCTCCTGACACATACTGACCCCATGTGTGACCATGAGTAAGTTATTTCACCATTCAAGGCCCCAGGCAC
>CM053625.1:316182349-316213395 GCA_028646595.1 Phalanger gymnotis
GCGTTCTCAAGCCCCGCCTCAATGACCAGAGACCATTGGTTCCCAAGCTGGCCCCTCCTAAGTCACCAATCCACACCCACACAGGTTTCACACCTGACAGGGCCCTGGGCCTGGGGCTTAGCACTTAACAGCTGAAAGTACTTCCACTCAAAAGAAACAAAAGCCATGCTAATGAGACAATTTTGCTTAACAACACACCAACTACATTCCAGACACTGTGCTAAGTGTTGGGGATATGAAGAAAGGTAAAGACAACACCAATCATCAGGGAACTTACATTTGATAGGGGAAGATGATACCAAAATAATCTAAATAAACAAGCTTTGTACAAGATAAATGGGAGATAACAAAGACATTAACATAAACATTCATCAGGAAGGGCTTTTTGTAGGAGATAGAATTAGAGCTGAGTCAGGAAGGATTAGAGTGGAGATGAAAATGGAGAGAATTCTAGGCATGGGGGAAAATCACCACAAATGGCCAGTACGCGGAGTAAGGCCTAAGACTCCAAAGCCAGGGAAATAGGGGTGGTGGAAGGCATTAAAAACCTGACAGAGAATTTATCTTTGATTCTGGAGGCAATAGGGAGCCACTGGATTTGACCGAATAGGGGGAGAGTGACATGGTCAGATTTGCACTTTAGGAAGATTACTTTGACATCTGAGTGGAAGACAAATTGGAGTGGGGAAATGGACCAGAGAAACTAACCAGCAGACTACTGTAATAGTCTAGGCCTGGGGTGATGAAGGCCTGAAGCAGGGTGGTAGCAATTTCTGATGAGAGAAAGAGGCATATTTAAGAGCTATAGGAAAGGTATAAATCTTTCCCATAGAAACCTAAAAATTCCCCAGGATCTGTGCTATAAACACTTAAAATTGCTTGGGAATTAACACCTGCATCAACCAGTAATGACCGACACTCAGATTCCAACACTTCTTACACGGGTCACACTTTCTTTACAACACTAACTCTTCATTCTACATTACATAGAAAAGTATATTTTTCTGTTTTTTTTTTTTTTTACTCTATGAAACATGCCTTCTATGTCGCCAAAAAGTTGTTTAAGCACATCTTCCCTGTCAATTGCCATCATGAGGACAATATCGCAGAAGCTCGTAGAGCCTGGATAATAGTGCCCTGGATCACAGTGGCTCCCTGCTCAGAGTCTTACAGAGGAACTCCAATAGGGATAAATCTCTAATTCTATGATTTTTAGACTTTGCCCTTGAATTTATCAATAACAACTATTAGCCACACTAGCAAATATTGAAGATACCTAAAAAAATTATGGGAAAGAGATCTGCATTTTTTTTCACATAGCCTAAATCCAATATGAGTCAACAACTTTAAACGGTAGCTGTGTAAGGTGATGCCAATTTGGGCTGCTTTAATGTGATTATAAAGTTTATAATAGGGAGCTGATAATCCTCTTTATTCTGGCTGTATGATACTATATCTGGGATATTTTGGTCAATCCTCGAGATAATATTTTAGGGGATTGACAAGCTGGAGTGTGTCCAGTGGAGGGTGACAAAGCAATGAAATGAAGAAAAAAAAACGCACCCTGTGAAGATAACTTGAAATAACTGGAGATGTTTAGGTTAGTGAAGTGGAAACTTACACTGAGAAATGATAGCTGTCATTGAGTATTTGAAGAACCGTGAGGCTGAAGTGGGATAATCCTTAATCTGCTGGGCCCCAGAGGTCAGAATTAGGAGCAATGTCTGGAAAATTGAAGGACGTGGATCGGGGCTGCAATTGTTGGCAGGAATTTCCTAGCTATTGTAGTTGTTCAGTGATGGGTCGAGTTGTCATGTTGGGTGGTGAATTCCATGTCAATAAAGGTTTCCAAGCAGGAGCTGGATCGCTATCTATTGGTCATGCTGGAGAAGAGAGTCAGGCTTCATGGAGATCTTCTGGGGTCCCAGGAAATTTAGTGTGGACTCCATCTGTATTATGAGGCTGTGGTGCTTTATTTGGGAGGTAATTGTCTCCTGAAGAAGCTACAGAGAAACAAGAGGGAATAAACTGCAATAGCATGATTAATTATATACATGCTCTTTCTTGCTCTTGTCCCATGGTGGTCATAACCTACAGGGAACCTGAGATCCACCCAGCATGAAATGATTAGGACATCTGAGGTGAAGGGGTGTGTTAAGCCCTCTTTTGTCCCAAGTACATCAGACTCTTAGTCACACTCTTCAGCATCCCCTAGAGATGTCAGATTCATTTCAGCAGCAGGGCTATATTGTCAATCTATATCCCAGACCAAGAAAAAGTCAAAGAAAATACTGTGAGGTGTGGTGTTATATGCTGACTGATTGCAGAATAAATTAATGGACATAGGGGAATGCATTTATAAAAGGAGATCTATTTAATTGCGTACTGATATGCTGATTTCAAATAACAATAATAAAATCCATTAGAGTTACCGAGTAAAGATCTCACTCATCCGAAAAGAATATTTTTGAGGGCAAGCTTATTCTGGCCCCTTCTTTAGATGTCATTTTGGCATTCGTCCTGAAAGCATGGGGGAGTGGAAAAGAGGTAAGGAGTAATTAACACTGAATCTTGCACAAGACCCTTGCCTGTCGATTGCTAAACGTAAGTTACCTACAAGTAATTTTTATTTTAATTTGACATGCAAGTATCCATTAATAGCTTGCTCATTGTTACATAGACTGCTATATACCTACACACATATACACACACCTCCATATGTGCATATATGTATGTACACCTATACACATCTATGTATCTATCTATATCTATCTCTCTCCATCTATCATCTATCACTCTGTCATCTACCTCTATCTCTATATCTCTATCTATCTGTCTGTCTATTTATCTATCTATCTCTGTCCTGTATTTAGAATGCTAGAGTGGAATAGGGAGTTGGGCTAGGATTTAGTAAAACCTGAATTCGAGTTCCATTTCTGAAATATACTGATGGTGTGATATTGGGCAAGTCGTTAAAACTCTCTGAGCTACTCTGGGCACCTCTGTAAGACCATAATTTGAAGAGAAGGTACCAACCTGCAATAGTAGAGGGAATTTCCTCACTAGAAATTCCCTTCACCACTGAAATCACAGGTCTGGTCCCCTCTATCATTGTGTATATGAATGTGTGTATGTGGGTGTATATGTGTACATGTGCACACACCTATACATGCATATATAAATACATATTTTGTTTAGTTGTTTCAGTCATGTCTGACTGTGACCCCTTTGGGGTTTTCCTGACAAAGATACTGGAGTGACTTTCCATTTCTTTCTCCAGCTCATTTTAGAGATGAGGAACTGAGGCAAACAGGGTTAAGTGACTTGTCCAAGGTCACACAGATAGTAAGTGTCTGAGGCCAGATTTGTACTCAGGAAGATGAGTCTTCCTGACTCGAGGCCCAGCACTCTATCCACTGCACCTCTCAGCGGTTCTATGTATTATGTATATACCAATGCACATTGTCACAGTACGTTTACTGGTGTGTACACGTACGTATCTGGCATTTATGACAGCCCTTTGCCATATACAAAATTTTCTATGTACATAATTTTATTTAATCATAATGTTACATTAACATTTTGAGGCAAGTAATCAAAGTATTACTATTTTTATAAATGACGAAATTGAGGTCCCGGTTAGTATGCTGACTCGAAAGAGGTCATGCAGCAATTTACTGAAATTCTTTGCAGACTTCCCATCCAGTGGTTTCTCTATTCCCCTTCACTACCTCGTTGAAAAGAAGAAACTGTTTACTGCTAATGGCTCACTTTCCACAAACAAGGGGATATTGACCAACATTTTCCAGGAAATGGCTGCAAATTGTTAGAACCTGGTGCTCTAGCAGCATGGGGGAGAAAGGCTTTAGATGATGAGAAATGTAAATTGTGGTAATGAGAGTAAAAATTTTCCCTGAAATTAGGGGAGGCAAACCTGACACAGAAATGATATAACACTTTGTGTTTCATGGTGAAATAGGAAGGTTTTGCTTTGTTTTGGTTCTTTTTGTAATTTCATATTGATACTGTTACTGGCTTCCATTTCTATGCATTATAACCTTAAAGTGTATCAACATTTCTTCTATTACAGTTATCATTTCATTCATGCCACAGGTGGCTCACTAATCTATATAAGCCCTAAAAGAAAGATGCTAACTCCTTAGTACTTATCATAAGGGAAAGGCTTAGGGGCTGGGCATAGTTAATGAGAGTAATTTAGACCTCCTCTGGATAGAAAGACCTCATTGAATGTCAATGAATCGGTCAGTCAACAAGCATTTGTGAAGCATACTTTGTTCCATGAACTGTGCTAGATTCTAAGCATGTAACAATAGAATTGAAATAATCTTTGCTTTCAAGCAACTTTCATTCTATCATGGGAGACAAACTAGACATGTATAAGTATATACATAATAGTTATAGTGTAATTTGGTGGGAAGATGCCAGCAGCTGTAGGAGAAGGGATCGGGGACGATTGGATGTACTTGGCTCTTGGGAAATAAGAAGCTCATGTTTGGTTGGGCCAAAGAGTTTGTGAAGGCAAGCAACGTATCATGAGGCTGCAAAGGTAGGCTGGGTCGAAGCTGCGTAAGATTTTAAATGATCGGCAAAGGTTCTTGAGGTATTGGGTTCGTGAGGAATCACTGGTGTTGGATGAGCAGACTTGCAGAAGCATCTTTTTCAAACCAGACAGGATCCATTGAATTATCATCATTCCTCTGTGGGTTCTGTGATGCCCTGTGACCTGCTCTTGTTACCATGAACCTATCCCCGGTAGGAAACTGGCTCCAATCAACAGGCATTTCTTATAGGTCCAGCCCTTGAAGAATTTATAATCCAATGTAGTCAGTGCCAATCCATAACACACACGAATAATTCTTAGGATTAAGGTAACAGTGAATATCTCTTCTGGGCTGATTTTGCCTTTCTGCAGATGCACCAGGACTGGGCACTTTGGATTAGTCATATTCTGATAGAGCTCAGCTATTACAGATGCCACAGTTAAAAAAAGAGAACACAGGCCACAGACTAATTTTTTTTTTCTACCAAGGACAGTTTGTACATTAATTAAATAAAGTTTTGTATTCCTATGTTATCTAAACTCAGAAATCTCATGCTTTTAGAGACATGAGTCCCTGTCAGCAAATGATAATATGCGGAAATTTCACCTACCCTGCAAGGGTAGCTTGGCCAATATCTTCCTATAATTTTATTTGCTTCACTGGTACTTTTTTTACATAAACTAATGAATAGTTATCTTAAATAATAATGCAGTAACCAAGACCTTATTTAATGACTGGACTAATTCCTCGTGTTATAATGGGAATAATATAGTGATTAATCATTCCCTGTTTAGGCTTTGGTGGGGACATAGATATAATCTGAGCATAGCTGTTTTTCATGCTCATAGGACCCATTTCCAGAGGAGAGACTAAACAATGATAAGGGTTTTTCTTTCTTTCTTTCCTCCTTTCTTTCCTTTTTTCTTTCCTCCTTTTCTTTTTCTTTCTTTCTTTCTTTCTTTCTTCCTTTCTTTCTTTCTTTCTTTCTTTCTTTCTTTCTTCCTTCCTTCCTTCCTTCCTTCTTCTCATCCTCCTTTCCTCTCTCTGTCTCCCTCTTTATTTCTTCCTTTCTTTGTTTTTTTTTTTTTGCCACATGTCATCATTTAGCAGTTGGTCACATTCTCTCGATACACATTCATGCCACAAACAAGTAGATATTCAGGCAGACATGATTTTTCCAGACACCTTGTGGCTCTGTTTCCAGTTGCAGAAAGTGTCCTTTGGTTATGATGATGGAAGACCATTCAGATCCCCTAGCGTATGGTATGGCAGACGAGGAGGTGGGGGGGCAGCAGATTCCAACATAAAATGACCCTACCTTGGAATGATTTTCTGTATGAAGTGACTCATTAGCCAAAGCAAGGTTTTTTTCCTCCTTCTAGATTATTTTCCTGACCCTGTTCTGCACTGACATCTCAGGGCATTCATCTATAAAATGGGGATAATAATAGCACTTGCCTCCCAGGCTTGTTGTGATGATAAAATGAGGTAATATTTGTAAAATGCTTTCCAAACCTCGAAATGCTATGTAAAGGCTAGCTAGTATGAACCTGTTGCTCCCCAATTCATTGTTTTCCTGCCATACATTGTGGATCAATGATATGTGTTGTGGATGTTTGGCTTCTAGGCTGGTTACGTATTGTTCTCTGGGTCAGATTGTGAGCTCCTCAAGGACAAGGACTATGTTTTGCCTTCATTTGCATCTCCTGCATTTATCTCAGATATAGTGTCATCCACATAGTAGGTGGTGAATAAATGTTTATTGACCAACCGATGCAATGGAGGAAAGGATCAGAATTATAATTTTGTTAGTATAGGAAAATCCCAGGTGAGAAAATTCCTTCTACCAATGAAAATTTCCACTTTCTCTGCAACTATTAGTCATAGAGAGTTGCTTAGTGTGTTCAGAGGTTAAGAGTCTTGACCAGGGTCACATAGCCATCCTCATCCTCATCATCATAGTAGTCAGCATTTATATTGTGCTTTAAGATTCTTAAAGGGCTTCATCTGTGTCATTTCATTTGAGTCTTACAGCTGAAGACACTGAACTTGACGGAGGTTAACTGACTTGTCCAGGGTCACCCACCTAGTATCTGAAGCTGGATTTGAACTCACATCTTCCCGATTCAAGGGTCACCCTGTAGGGGTGGTGTTGAGAATATTTACTAGGTTTTCTGCTGTATACCCACTTTCAGGTTAGAAGAGAATAAGATCTTCTCTTCAAAGAACTTATGCAATAAGTGGGGAGGCAGGGCATGGCAGAGGGAGGAGCAAGAAAACAGTAACACAAAAAAAAGTTATTTTTGTTCGGTAATGTCTGACCCTTCATGAACCTGTGGACCACACTGTCCTTCCAATCCACAAGTGTGGACAAGACAAGGCAACTGTCTTTCTCCACCGTAAAGCTTTCAAAGGAAAAGCCAGAAATATTTCAGAAAAAAAAAATGCTTCCCCGATTTTATATTTATCTGGCCTGATTTGAGCAATGATACTAGAGTGGTTTGCCATTTTCTTCTCCAGTGGATTAAGGCAGAGATTAAATGACTTCCCCAGGGTCACAATGGCTAGAAAACATCTGAGGCTGGATTTCAACTTAGGTCTTCCTGATTCCTTGACTTCGTGACAAGTCCAGCACTATATCCACCGAGCCACCTACTGCCTCACATAAAAAAGAGAATAACACAAAATAGTATACGCTAAAGTGCTGATTGTTTATGTGTAGCCCCACTTAGTGCAATGTGGCATGGCCTACAATTTGCACAGATTGCCATTACAAATCATTCAGCATGCATTTGTTAAGTGCCTACTATGTTCCAGTCATTATGTATGGGCGGCAAAGATACAGACACAATTGACATGATCTCTCCCTATAAGTACCTTATATACTATAGGCAAATATTCATGGAAGAGGTGAAGTATAAGCTAGGCATTACTAGCTTTCATTAACTTAATGAGCCCCCTTGAAAATACTTCCATTATTCCCAGGAAATCATTTTCCCAGAGAGCGACAATATAGAGGAACCTAAGAAACTGACTTTCCTTAAAGGATTTTCCATCTGAAGTCTGATGAGAGATTGGTTTATAACCCAGACTAAAAACTCAAGGCCTCTTGAGAGAGAGACCGTAAAGCTTGGAAAAGGCAGCATTCCAGAAACCACGTTTCTAGGATATATGTGCCCCAGATTTTCAGGGAAAGTGTCGTGACAATCTCCAACACAGAGACTTAAGACTTGGGTGTTGTTATGGCAGGCAAGCTTTTATAGTTTTCTCTGGTTCAGTGGTTTTTCAAGCTAAAAATAGGCTCCATTCTGACCTATCACATCTCCCCACTCAGCTGAAAGAGGCTGTTTTGATACCGACAATCAAGTGTTTCAAAAAGTCAAGTCTTTTCAAGTAGATGCCTCTAGGCAGCTCTGTTAGAGTTCTAATCGGTATCATCTCTTTAAATAAATCTGCAACTTATATCCCAGCAGGGCCATTTTTGAAGAAGGCAATCTGTGAATGTGAAATGGGGCCATCCTCTGGCCCCAGGGGTGGACCAACATGATTCTCTTCATGTTCTTTCCTGAGGTAGGTAGGGTCTTGCCTCCTTCCTAGAATGGTCTCAAGTTTCCCTATGGTGCAGGATGATGATGAAGATGTCCACACCACTGTATTAAAGAAAATCATCAGGAGGCAAGGTCATTGTATCAGGAAAGGGTCAGAGATATGAAGTGAGTTAAGAAGTAAAGGAGGCATGAGTTAATTGGCACTAACAAATAAACAACAAAATGATATGATTTAGGTTTGAAAAAATTTTAAATCCAACACTGCCATTTGACAGAAGAGAAAACTGAGGACCAAAGATATTACATGGCTTGTCCAAAGTTTCAAAGATAGTAAATAGCAGAAACAGCTTTAAAATCTATGTCTATTGTATTTGAAATCCAATGCTACTTCTGTTAAGGCATAATTTAGGGGCAGAAGGATTTTGGGCTCAAGGTAACAGCAGCTCATATGATTTAGAACTGAGAGGCACCTTACAGATCATTTAGTCCAATGCCTTCATATTACAACTGAGGCTCAGCAAGGGAAGATGACTTGGACAAAGTCACTTGGTATTGATAACATGAATTAATAAATTAATGCAGGGGTATGATTTGAACCAAAGTCTCCTGATTCCTGATTTCCTTTCTACCCTGTACCACAGAAGTTTGGATTCATGGTCTGGAGAATGATATAGTCGCAGAAGCAAACAATTCCCTAAAATGGAAGAGAACCTATGTACACCTAATGTACTCTACAGCATCCCTGACCTTATTTCATTCTATAATTTAATCTTCCTCAAAAGTGGGATAAGAAGGCCTTTGAGATTCCTTTTCAATTCTGTGATACTCTGATTCTGAAGAAACATCCATGGCCCTCTGGGCCATCTCAGACTCCTACTATAACATGCTTAGAAAGCAGGAGTTCCGTCTCCACTTTGAGACTCACAGTAAGGCAGGACCATTAACTCCTGAGTCAGCCCATGCCACTTTAGGATAATCCTTGTTTTCAAAATCCCCTCCCCACCACACCAATATCAAGCTAAAATTTGCCTCATTGAAAGTTCTCTTCCTCCTTTTCTCTAGAACCAAATTGTGCAAGTCTCATTTGTTTTCCTTGTATGACAATCCTCCAAATACTCCAACAGAGCCACCAGGACCCTCTGGAGTCTTCTCTTCTTGGGTTTAAACATACCCTGGTCCTTCCTGAATATTTGTCTAGCTTGGACCCATTGCCATTCACCATGCTAGCTTTCTTCTAAATGCTTTCCAGCTTTCTGGAGTCATTCCGAAATAGGGACATGCCAAACTTAGCACAATACCCAAACTATGCTCTGATTAGGGAATAGTACAGTGAGAATATCACTAGTTACTCTCCAAAGTAATAAGATGCCAATAAAGTCCAAGATGGCCTTTCTGACCTCTGCATCCCACTGTTACTTCATTCTATGTAAAGAGTGTATTAAAACTCCCAGAATTATTATTACTATTTTAAGATAAACTACTGTCCACCTGTATAACCCTCCTTTGTACTCGTGAAGTCAGTTGTTTGAACCTAAGTGAAGGACTTTGAATCCAGGGTGTCAAGAGGTAGCATGCCAAAATAGCTATGTAACCATCCTTTGATTTCTAGAAGACCTGGGTTCAAGTCCCTTCTTTGATGCATAGGGTTAAATGACCATAGCCAGGTAAATCAAATAACCTTTCAGTACTATTGTTTCAAATCTACATTGCTGGGTGGAGTTATTTATATAAACAAGTGAATAGATACACACACACATACACCTAGAAACATGTAATAGTTAATACTGATCCTTATTAACTCTCATCATGTTAGATTCAGTTCAGTATTCTAGCCTGTCCAGACCTTTTGGGGTATTGACTGTTATCTAGTATGTTACTTATCCTTCCCAGCTTTGTGTAATTAGAACATTTGATGAACATGCTACTTACACACATCTTTACAAAGCAAAAGATTCTTCCTTACCCAGCATGTATCTTCCTTCATTGGGTCCTGACCACAATGTGTGCTTTTATTTCCCACTCTCTCTTGAGTAATTTTGGGAATGGTGTGTAATCTTTCTTCTGGTCACTCAGTACCTTATCTCTGTCCTCCAAGACAGTTCACTTGGTTTTGTTGGTCATGGCTCAAGCAGAGTGAGGAAACTATATTGCTTCTCAGGTACGTGGCCAGGTCAGTTCTATTAGTTTCTCATCTGTGTAACTGGCAAGCAGGCTGGGCAACCTTTCTCTAGGTTTCAAAGCATCTTATATTTCTTGGAAGTTGGTTCTGTCTTTGTACGGAAACATTTATTTCCCCAGCTGTTTTGAATGAATTAAAAAGTGCAGAATTGCTCACTGTTTTCCCTTTGTTTGGTTATGCCTTCTATTTTAGGAGTAACAATAACATTCCCCAATCAGAAAACAATTAGTCAATTGTCATGAGGTTAACTATGACTCAATGACAAATTCAGCTCTGCTATAATAAGCATTTGTTTTTCAGCTCAAAATCCTTCAATGATTCCTTCTCTCAAATTTAGTGAAAGCCTTCCCTGTAGCATGAAAGAGTTAATGAAGAATTTATCAATGCTTAACTGACTCTAAAAATTCTAAGATGGAAGCTGCCTCCATCAAGAGAATTTAAAATATGATTGAGGTAATTTTAGGGACTATTGAAATATTATCGATAAATATATTCAAGCAGGAAGATATTTGATCATTTTCAACTGATTTTAGTACAACATGGCAGCTGAATAGAGGCTAAGGAGATTTTTAAGACTGATTCTACCATCTTAAATGAAACAGCAACAATGCTTATGGTACATTTGGTAAAACAAGTGCCCATACTCACATTGATCAGGGATCAATGCATGTTACCATGCCTGGGTGAGGTCTTCAGGACCAAGAACCATATGATTCTCTAGTAGAATGTAAGATCCTTGAGGTGAGGAACTTCATTTTTGTCTACATACCCCCCAGTTCCTAACACTGTCCTTGGAATATTACAGGGTCTGGATAAATTTCTGTTGAAATATATCCTCTGTTCACCAATTTAAAAATTTAATTGAAATATTATTTAAAGCCATGGATGTGCTTTCCTCCTTGCCTTCTGCAGTCAAGGTAATGTGAGGAATGAATCAGGGAAGAAAGATCTAATTTGATTTGGTTCCTTGAGTCGTTGTTGAACACAACTTTCAGAGTGTTTGATACTTCTTTTTATTCCCCCTCGATGGTCAATTAAGCAAATTTCTCTAGGATTTGTCTCTAGATCTTTGCAAAATTTGATTGCTCACACTGAAATGGACACTGTGCCCCTATTTTATTCAAGAATTGCTCCTGATTAGTGTCTGCTTTTATTACTCACATATAAAACAAAGGAATTTATTAGAGAAAAGCAGTGACTTTTAAAAGAATGTGCTTTGAACTTTCCTAATGTTGAATCTTTCCTAACTCCTGATTCATCACTAATGCACAAAGAAGGACAAGATGAACAAGGAAAGGGTAACCTGTGGTCAGCAGTGGAAGAGACAACAGAGAATTTACAACTATTCATTTTTCCCTATTAAATAACAGCTAATAATAATAAACATTTACATAGTGCTTACTAAATCCCAGGAACTGTGCTGAGGGATTTACAGTTATCATCTCATTCGGTCCTCACAGCAACCCTGGGAGGTAAGTGCCATTATTATCCTTATTTTGTAGATGAAGAAACTGAGGCAAACAGAAATTAAGTGATTTGCCTAGGATGAAACAGTAAGTAAATGTCTGAAGCCAGACTTGAATTCATGTCCTCCCGACTCCGGGCCTGGGGTTTCATCCACTGGGCCACCTAGCTGCTATGAGAGAGCTATCCTTAAAATTAGAAAAAAGTAGAACAAAGACAAGAGAAAATTGAAATTGGTATAGGCAAATAACACCTAGCAACTTCAGACAAAGTATTATAGAAAGAAATTGCAGATACTCTCAAAGACCCATGATCAGTAATCTTTGAGGAAATGTGGAAAATGACTGAGCTACCAGAAGGTTAAATAGTATTCTAATTTTCAAAAGTGAGGGGAAAATAAAAAGATACAGAAAATGATGTGCTGGTAAGGTTTATACTAACCTTAGAAATCTTCCTGATCTGATTATTAATCAGATCTTTATGGGCCCTTAGAAAATGGTGATCACTAGGAGTTGCCATGGGTTCAATAATTATTAATCATATAAAAACACACTCCATGTCCTAACAGATGGAAAATATAGAATCGATAGGTTACAAATAGGATAATTTTATATTCATGTATAGAAGCACTTTCTAATAATTGAATTATCCAAAAGTTAAATGGGCTGCCTTAAAATGTATTAGCTCCTCATTGGGGAAGACTGTAATTAGAGACAGGGATTTTGGAGAGGAGATTCAAATAATAGGGTGAAGGTTGGACTAAATGACCTCTAGTTTTCATTTTAACTCTTCGATTCTATTATTATTGCTACTTAAAAACATTTCCCTGCCTCTCCTCACTTTGTTTTCCTGTTTGGAATCTACTTTCAGATCTTTTCTACTTATGCGATTCCATCTTTTTTTTTTTTCTAAGACTCATCTTAAGGTCAGTTTCCTCTAAAAGCTTTCCTCAGCTTCTCTACTCCTGGTAGATGGTGCCCTCTCTTGAACTGAAGTCTTTATCGCTCACTAGCTCCTTACAATATGCTGACTTGGGTTAGTATTTTTGAATGTCTGAGTTATGTTTTCACAATTAGTTGGATCTTTCTAGGGCAGGGATTGTATCTTCAGCTTCTTGGTTTTCTCTGCACTTAACACATGCATTGAACTCATTAAAAATTTAATGATGATTAGAGGAACAGTCCATTTCACTTGTTCCCACAGTACCATATTCCAAGAACTTTGTATGGGCATCTCATTCCACATCCTTTTAAAATAGAAGCCAGGGTAGTCACATTGAAAAAAAAAAGTTTGATTTTGTCCAATCTGAACACATTTAAATAAACACTAAACCCCCTTCTTCAGTTCTCAGATATCTGCAACCTCTTAGAGAAATATCTGTTGTGTAGGAATATTAGCTTTCATCAGAATAAGATTGCTACTTTGGGGATAGATCCCGGAAACTTTCTGGACAGGAGGATTAGATAACTACCTACCAGTGTGAATTAAGAAACATTGTGAAATCCATGGCACCAAACAGAACAACTATAAATTTACTGGTCAATACTCCATTGTTAGAGCAGAAAGGAAACTTGCAGATTTAGTCTAGGTATGGGGAACCTGCGGCCTCAAGGCCACATGTGGCCTTCTAGGTCCTTGGGTGCAGCCTTTTGACTGGGTCAAAGTTTTACAGAACAAATCCTTTTATTAAGGGGATTTGTTCTGTGAAGCTTGGATTCAGTCAAAGGGCTGCACTTGAGGACTTATAGGGTCTCATGTGGCCTCAAGACTGCAGGTTCCCCACCCTGATCTAGTCCACACTTGTCATTGCATTTAAGAGGAAATGAAGGCTTAGGTAGGTGGAATGATTATCCTCTGGTGACACAATAAGTTAATGATTGAGTCGAAGCCCAGGGAATCTGACTTCTCATTCAGTGCTCCTTCCATCACACGAGGTCTCCTTATCCCTTTTCAAAGACAATTGACCTTGGGAGGGGGAGCAACTGAAAATGTTTCAGCAGTTTTGCCTTATTGTGAATGAAGAAGAAAACAGGTTCTGGAAAGGGACTACAACCTGATTATGAAGATAAAAAAGTAACCAAGAAAAATGAAAGATACAGGAAGGGGGAGGCTGGGAAAGCCACAGAATGAACTTGTGGGTTTACTGTGAATTTTCTTGGGGGGAAAAATCTTAGGTAGGGAGAAAACAGAATAACTGTTGCTTTTGCCATCCAGTAGAAGGGACTGTTTATTAATCTTTGGACTTTTCTATCCCATGCCAAGCACAATTCTTCTCACATGATACGTGCTTGGTTAATTTTTTGTGGATCATATCGAATTGGAAAGACAGTATGATATTGTGGATAGAACACTATGCTTGGAAACAGGAATCTTACCTCCTTCACTTGTAACTACATGACTGGGCAGGACATGGAATCTCTTAGTGTCTTGATTTTCACATCTGTAAAGTGAGTAAGTTGGAATCAGTGACCTTCTCAGGTCCCTTCCAACTCAAAAATGATGAATTTATGAACTGAATGATGGGGTTCCTTTATGGTTACCTTTAAAGAAAAACTTACACGGTAAGTCCAAAAGTTAATCTACCTAGGTTTCATTTTGAAACTGTGCTTAACATGGCCTTCATTTGAATGACCAATAAAGAAGAACTCTTCAGACCTTCTTATTCCTTAGCAAGTGTTGAATGGAGAATACCATCTATAGATTTTTCACTGACCTGCCTTTCAGAAGCAATCAGTGCATGGCATCACTTCATCAGAAAGTTTCTATAAATAGTTTCCAACAAGATGCCTGCTTTTTTCTCTCTCTCTCTCACAGATTGCTATAAAAAATGTGGTGGGAAATAGAGACTGTGTGATTGAGGATAAGTTTTAGACTGGGTGATGTGACAACAACATTCAGAGGAGTTTTTAGACACAGAGCTCAAGTTTGGGTTCAGTCTGTTCCAATCAATTTCTTTGGGAAAATAACTCAAACAGGCCAATGCAGAAAAGTCTATCGATTAGCAGTTATTAATTGTCTTCTGGGTACCCAGGAGTGAGCTAGGCACCGTAGTTAATACAGAAGCCTTTGAGGTAAACCAGAAAGAAAGAGTAACCACACAATCTCAAGTACAGCCTGAGAAAAAAGACTGTTCTGGGCACAAAGACTAAAAGGGCACTTGGAAGAAATAAAACAGGAAATCTAAAATGTTATATTAATAAGGAAACCATGGCTAGAGAGGAGGGGGAATGAAAAGGAGAATTAAGAGATTACAACAGATAGCAACAAAGCTTATCCAAGAATTCAACTGCCTGAAAATGAGAATGTGTCAAACAATGCAAAGAGTCCATGAGACAAGAAATATTCAGGCAAAACCAAACTATAGCCGCTACAGAATTATGAAAAAAAAGTGAGAATCAGGAGGTGAGGGTATTTCTTAGTGAAGCCTAGGCTAAAGGTAAACCTTGAATGAATAATAGATGTGATTTGAGTAGATGGGGAGGCTGTATGTGTATATCCGTGCGCGCACACATACATATATGTATGTACATGTGTACATACATACATATACATATACAATGCATACTACATATAAATACATACGTATAGATAGATAGATAGATAGATAGATAGATAGATAGATAGATAGATATGCATGTATAAATATATACACTGGGCTTGTAATCAGGAAGGTTTATCTTTGTGAGTTCAAATCTGGCCTTAGACATTTACTAGCTATGTGGCCCTGGGCAAGTTACTTAACCCTGTTAGCCTCTGTTTCCTCATTTGTAAAAGTGAGCTGGAGAAGGAAATGGTAAAACCACTCCAGCATCTTTATCAAGGAAGCCCCAAACGGGGTCACAAAGAGTCAGACATGACTGAAAGGACTCAACAATCACAAGAGACATAGATTTGTATGTTTGTATAGAGACTCATCCAATATATTTCACCTACAGAAAACTCGTCTAATGTTTATATCTGCAATATGCAAATACATGCAAACATCTAAGTATGTATATATAATACCGATGTATACCTGTTTATGTACATCTATCTATATCTACATTTATGTTTGCATACACCGACCTACACATACACACACACACAAGCCTCAAAAAGAGCCTCTCCAGTTAGCTTAGGAAAGTGAAAGACTTGTTGGTTTATTTGTATTTCCTGACCAAAAAAGAGGCTATTCACATCCGAATGATTACCTCTGAACTACAGAAAAGAGCAAAGTGTCGCTGGTCTGTTTGGAGTGGCTCACGGAAAATCGTGATTCCACAGATTTGACTCCAACTAGGCAAGAGCTTTCTCCAGCCTGGTTATACATCCCTGGGGGGTCACGATTCTCTTTCTTACTTCAATATTCTGTTGATAGTAATTTTGTTCTCTTTGGTATTCCCTTTGCTGATACGGAGTACAACTCCATTAAGCCTTAGTAGCCAGGCTTGAGTTCTTCTGCGGAAAACAAAGAAACACCACTAGCACCACCATCCCATTAACAGAGTTCTAACCCCTTTAGTGATAAACCACTCAACTGAAATATACATCGTCCTTTTCTAGGCCAGTACTTAGAGCCTTCTAAAATTGATAAGGCTCTCAAAATCTTTGTACCCAGTGCCTGGTACACAGTAAGCATTTAATAAATGCTATTAACTGACCAACTTATCTGACTTTGCTTCACCGATATTAAGAACCCACAATTTGAAGCCATGATGGGAAATCGGAACAGGCATTTCTTTTTTTTTTTTCACTTAATTAATTTATTTTTATTTTTCAACATTCAATTCCAAAAGTTTTAAACCTTCCCCAATCTCTTCCGAGATGGCCTGCATTCTGATATACATTTTTATTAAACATACTTTCCCATTAGTCATGTTGTATAGGAGAATTATAATAAATGAGAGAAACTGTGAGAAAACAAACAAACAAAACAAACAAACAAACAAAAAAGAAAATAGTCTGCTTCACTCTGCATTCAGACTCCATAGTTCTTTCACTGGACGTGGATGGCATTTTCCATCATGAGTCCTTTGGAATTGTTTTAGGTCCTTGCATTGCTGAGAAGAATCAAGTCTATCAAAGTCAGTCATCACACAATGTGGCTGTCACTTAACCTGTATGACTTTGGTCCAATGATTTAAGGTCTCCAGGCCTCACTTTGCTCATTGGTAAAATTAGAGGAGCTCTACTAGATCAATGTTAAACTTAAATAGAAATGAATCCCTGTGGGCTGAATATCGATGCTGAAAACCACAAATTACCATTTCTATGTTGTCTTGTATTTTTATATTTTGTTAAACATCTCCAAATTATGTTTTTATCTTGTTCTGCTGGGCTGGGGAAGGTTGGGGGCTGCACACAGCCTACAATCTGAGAGTTTGACCCTTCTGTACCTGATAACCTTGAAGGTCCATTCCAAATCTATATGAGCAGTTAACATGATCTCAGGTTATGTGAAGAAAAGCGTGGCTTCCTGGAATAGAAAGATGGAAGTCCTCTTGTGCTTGGTTTTCATCAAACCTCCTATGAAATATTGTGTTCAAGAAGCTGGATTACAGAGTTAAAGAAGGGTATTGATAAGTTGCAGAGTTTCCAGAAGAGGATGACCTAGATGGTAAAGCACTATAAATTTATGTCATGTGAATGTCAATTTATGGCATTAGGGATTTTCAACCCAAAGGGAGAAAGGGAAGAGATTCGAGAGAAACTGGATAGCTAGGCATTTTAACGGAGAATACTATAATGTTATATGTCTGTATGGAAAACTATTTTCCATTTAAAACAAGACACCAAGATAACAATGTCAGGCACAATTGACACAAAATATAGCATTTTTTTCAGGGATAAATTTAAGCCCATTATGCCTCTGCTAGACTGAAATCAATCATGGTCCCTTCTAAATAAATTAAATACGCCTTACAAATCAAAGGAGTCAACCCAAAATATCTTATTAATCATTTGCTTTGTATAGTCAATACCAAGTTATATAGCACCACCCCAAAGCTCATTAGGCAGCTCCTTCTTCCTGTGGAATGTTTCTCTTTGAAATTAAGATGTTCAGATTCAATAAATGTGAATTCTTTAAAATGTCAAGCAAAGACACAGGCTTGAGGCTTTGAGCTTCAATCCAGAGGTAAAATCAAATCAGTGGAGAAAGGCAATGTTTATAAATGCCTTAGTTTCCTCCAGGAAAGTAAGATACATGAAGTTTAAGACTGTCAGGAAACTATGGCCAGATATGATTAGAAACTTACTGGAATCCTAAACTCAAAACTGAATGGGTGACCATATTTATAGCAATCAACATTTACAAATGTTGATTTGTATGTATGACAACTATATGTACAACAAATGTATAACAGTTACAAATTCAAAAATGTCGTTTTAATGTACACATATAAAACTGTAAAATGCCATAGAATATGTAGAAAGTATCATAACAAAAAACAAAAAAACCAAACATTTTCTATTAAGAAAACAGAGCCCTCATCCTAAGGAAACTGCAGAAATATTAACAGTTCCATGTCAAAAAGGAAGAAGACTGACAGATATTCTTAGAGCTCGTGGTGACAAAAAATCCCCAAATCCTACGGAAATCTCGATGGAGCAAGCAGATGAGAGGTAACTAAACAATCGTAAAGACTGACAGCAGGTGTATGTCGTTGTATTTGCCAACCGTAACCACCGGTGCCTTGCCTCTAGGTGTGTCCTAGGAAGTGGCTAACATCCAAATACGCAATTGCAAAGCCCTCTATGGTGCCAGACACATGAACTCAGCCAATAATATCGAGAAAAAGAATCGTTGAACGAATGGCCAAGTTGGGTGGATTTATTTGTGAAAATAGACAGGTTTATGGTGGCAATTCTGGACAAGGGGATTACCTCTAGAAACTGCAGCTTAAGGAGCTTGGACTTAGAGATCAATGCACATTATTCAAAGAAACAGTAGAAACTGAGCGATACATTACTGAAGGTTGTAACGATTTACAGAATACCCAGCAGGACGTAATAACACCACCAATAACAATACCAATTGTAATAATAATATAGTATTTCATACTTATAAAGCACATCACAATAAGCCTGTGAGGCACACAATATTATTATCCCTATTTTACAGCACGGGAATTGGATCTCCAAGATTAAGTGACTTGCCTAGTCAATGCCGCACGGTGGGACTCAAATTCACATCTTCCTGACCCCAAGCCCAGTGTTGTACCACTGTTCCATCTAGCTTGTAGCTAGAATGACGCATCAGAAGTTTAGCATCTTTCAGGGCCTGTTAGATGACAAACACCCGTACCTTAAATGTAGACTTCCGATTGTCTTTTCTCAGTCTTCATCCTTCTGACCTCATTGTGGCATTTGGCCTTGTTAATCCCCTTCTCTTCCCAGTACTCTTTATTTTCGGAGTTATATTGACACTGCTTTCTTTGGGCTCTGTTCTATCTATTTATTTGACCACTTCTTCTCAGTCCCTTTCCTGGATCTTCATCCTTGGCCTCTCCACTACCTGTGTCCTTCAAGTCTCTGCCCTGGATTCTCCTCTCCCTCTCTTTTTCCATCCCATTGATCATTTCATCTCCATGTGTTTCATCATCTTTATGTATATGATTTCCATATGTATATATCCAGTTTCTTAGGCTCTCTTCTAATCCCCAGTTTGGCATCTCGACCTATTGGACATTTCAAACTATATGTCAAATAGCCATCTCAGTCTCAACATGGTACAAAGCAAAACTTGTCTTTCTCCTTCTTCTGAACCTCACACTATTGCTCTCATAGCTACCACCATCCTCCCTGTGACCTAGGTTCTCAACCTTGATGTCATCCTCAACCCACCACTCTCAACCACTCTACATATCTAATCAGTTGCTAGTTCTTTTTTTTTTTCTACCTTCATAGTATCTCTAATTTATGGCCCTATCTCTCTATTCATATTGTTTCAGGCCTTCAGCACATCTTGCTCTTGCTTATTAGAATGGCCTTCTAGGTTGACTCCCTACCTGAAGTTTCTCTGTATTCTGATACTTTCTTCACATAGCTGTTAAAGCAATTTTCTAAACACAATCTATTTATTTCACCCTGAGGCGAGTGAAAAGCCCAAGAGACAGAGTTTCTGGGTAATTGATTATCAATGTATTAATTAGGCTAACAAATAATCAATAAATTGAAGTCATTGGATAAATCATTGAATACTTAAATACCTTTGGAGAAGTGGGCATTCCTGGCAGGTAGAGATCAACCCTGATTAGTGGATAATCAATGAGGGGATAGGAGAGGAGGCAGGCTCAAAGCCTTTAGCTTTTCCTGAAGACAACAGCTTAATGAGACTTAGCTTCCTCTAGCTCTCTGGACAAAGGAGTCATCTCCACCCAGACCGCTCAAGTTGAACAATGGGCCACAATTCACTTTTGCCTCTTAATCAGAAATAAGCTCACCCAGTTGGGTGGAGTCCCCAGGAACAACATTCTTAGGCCTCTCCTTCAGGGACTTCAAGGACTGGTCTCTGAATAAGAAAAGAGAAAGAGAAAAAAAAAAAAACCCTACTAATAACCAACCTACTAATAATAGGTTAGTAATGATAGAAAACTCCGGAATCAGTGCACTCCAGTAACTTACTATTACCAAGGGATCTGATATGAATTTGTGTAATTGGTGCTTCAGATTGACCCCTTTGTACCTTGGCAGTGTTATTATATTTTAGCACCCTCCACACCATCTTTGATCCAGCCATCTTAGCTTACTCTTCTTCTTTTAGAGCGCTCCATTTCCCATCGCTAGGCCTTTTCTTTCTGTTTCCAGTACTTGGAGGGCTCTTCTTCCTTGCCTTTGCCTCTTGGCATCCCTATTTTCATTCAAGTCTCAACTCATCCAATGTCTTTTAGAGTGGTCTATTTCCCATAATGCTCTATTCCCTCTTGCCCTCAATATTTCTACTTTAAGGTCGCCTTCCATCTACCCCTTATATCTCTGCACTTAGGCATTCACAGGTTGTCACATCCCTTCAAATGGGTGATCCATGATGGAAGGTGTTGTTTCTGTCTTTCCTTGTATCCCCAGTGTTTAGCAGAGCAGCTGGTGCACAGGAAGTGCTTATAAATGCTTATTGGTTATTAAAACCAACAAACTCTAAATTGCCTAGGTGAAGGTCAGCAAGAACAGTATAAGTTGTGACCTCATATCCTAAGACAGAGGATGTCTATTCTGTGTGTGTGTGTGTGTGTGTGTGTGTGTGTGTGTGTGTGTGTGTGTGTGTAAGATCCAGAAGGCATTCTGGGTTCAAGTTTTTGTAGCCAGGGAGAGAGAGAGCCCATCAGGAAGTAATAATTACCTCAGAGTCGTAGACCTTTCAGGGGAATTGTTATATGAAAGGTTGTAGATACCAGGCTAAGTATTTTGGACTTTAGGTTGATCCAGACTAGATATTGAAGGTTGCTGACCAGAAAATTGACATGACAAAAAAAACAAAAAAAAACCATAATTTAGAGTGATTAATATTCATTGACTTTATTACTATGTCCTTCTTGAATGTAGATAATTTTCCAAATGTCAGAAAGGGCAGCTTGCTAAATACCAAGAATCTCTAGTTTGCCCTATCAAAATGAAGTCCTGAATTACATAATTATTATCAATTAGAATTTCTGTACCACTGTATATTTGCAGAGAAAAAATTTCCCTGGTGAGATGTGTATTGGATATTTAAGCAACATTGAGAATTTAGAATGTGAATGAATCCAAAGACACCAATGACCTGGTGGTCTTGTGTCCATAGGAGGGCAACTTAAATGAAGGACAGGGAAAACAGCCCTCTTTATGGAGCTAGGCAAGTGAGGCCAAAAGACGATAGATTTTCTGAAAGACTGTAGAAGCTTTCTAGGGATACTAATCTTAACCAGACATCCACACAGATTGCTGTATAGATCAGAGATTAATAATAGGGGAGACATAAGTAAACAACAGTTTAAAGAATATCTCAGAGTTTTAATGCATTGCTAGTTCCAGATGTGTTAGCATATGGTGTGATATTGTGGTTAAAAAAAAAAAAAGAGTTCATGAGGACTTGGGCTACATTAGGAGCTGCAGAATTTCTATGAATCAGGAGAGGATGATCCTGCTGTCCTTTATTATGGTCAGCTCCTTCCGGGGCTATTATATTTGATTGTGGCTGTCATAGTTTTGGGAAGACATTGTTAAGAAGGAAAGTGTCCAGAGGAGAGTAGCCCATAGAAAGAAGGGAGTCAGACTCTTTAGCCCAGAGAAGAGAAGACTCAAGTAGGGCATGATATCTGTCTTCAAGGATTTTTAAGGGTGCTCATGGTAAAAAGGACTTAGAATTCTTTGGTTGGATCCAAGAGGAAAAGAAAAAAAAAAAAACAAGCCTAGGAGTAAGGGGGAATAGTTGTAGAGAGCAAAATTACCCGTGGGTTTCCTAATTCTCAACCTTGAACAAAAGGAGAATGAGCTACATCAGGAGATAGTGGTTTTCCCCTCTCTGGAGACATCTGTAAGTCACTCAGTCAACAAGCATTTATTAAGCACCTGCTGTGTGCCAGGCACTGTGCTAAGGGCTGGGGAGACAAAGAAAGGTCAAAAAAAAAAGAAGTCTCTTTTCTCAAGGAGTTCACGGTCTAATAGAGGAGATAACATGTAAAAAACTAGGTACGAATAAGGTACACATGTAGACATATGTGTATTTGTTAATGTATATGCATCTGTATGTGTATATGCATATGTATGTGCATATGTGTACATATGTATATGTATGTGTATACATATGTGTTTGTGTAAGAATATATGCATGTATATATATGTATATACACATATGTATGCAATGCATAGTTATATATACACATATATGTGCATATGTGTATATGTATGTATATATACATTTATGTGTATACACATGCATATACATGCATATTATATTATGAAGGCAGAATTCATGATTTCAAAGAAAATCATATAGATGCCTGAATGGTTCAGAAACTCAGGATATAAGGAATTCTCCAAGTAGCAGGCAGAAGAATTAAAGCATTTATTCAAGCTCCAAAGCAGCAGACCTACAAACCAGTGTCCCCTATTCGATATCCTGGCCAAAAGCTTCCAGGCCCAATAAGTCTGCCTCACAAGAGTAACCAGGAGCTTACAGAAAAACATGATGACATTAAATCAAATCATATTCATGCTTCCCCCCCGAAGATTACCCACTGGCCTTAAGCCCTCCCTCAGCACTCTCTGGCCCACACTCGGGTCAGCCCTGCTGCCAGCACGGCCTGCTGCTTCAGTTCCTCTGGCTTCGGCTTCAGCTTTGGCTCTCGCCATCACTGTTGCTTTGGGCTGAGTTAATCAACCCCTGAGCTTCCTTACAGCTCAGCGATTCAATTGATCATTAATCGGTTCCGTCGGAGAAATTATATTATTTTTGTTCCGTCGTGTCTGACTCTCCGTGATCCTGTTTTATTTTTTTTTGGGGGGGGGTGGCAATGATACTGGAGTGGTTGGCCACTTCCTTTGCCAACTCATTTTACTGATGAGGAAACTGAGGCAAACAGGGTGAAGTGACTTGCTCATGGTCACACAGCTAGTAAGTGTATGAGGCCAGATTTTGACTCAGATCCTCTTCCCTTCAGGCTAGGGACTCTAGCCACTGCACCTCCTAGCTGCCTCTGGGGAGGTTATATTATTTACTCTTTCTAGATAATTCTGTTCTTAATCTGATCCCACATTTCATCAACCCTGGGTTGGCCAAGGATCTAGAGACTGTATGAGCACTGCTATCAATACAGGAGTTTCTAGGCACAATGAATGGTATTCCACAAATAGTTTACCTAAAGCACAAATCTGCCTACGTTGTGCTGCTGCCCAACAGGCTTCAATGATGCTCTCTGGCCTCTAGGATCAGACACAAAACAACTTGGCCTTCAAAACCCTTAACTGTTCTAATTCTAGCTTGCCTTTCCAAGTTTATTCCATGGCCTGGAATCTTGCCCTGAGGAAGCTAACATTGCAGCTCCCTCTTCCATACTTTTGTACATTCTGTCCCTTGTTCTTATAAAGGCACTCCCTCCTCCTATCCTCTGTGGATCCCCAGCTTCCTTCAAGGATCAGCTCATTGGCTCTCTCCTACATGAAGTCCTTCTTCATCCTCTTCATTGTGTCATGAATATTCTTATCTTTTGGAGTGTTAGTTCCCACTTCTCAGTGGGATGTAAGCTGGTTAAAGGCAGGGACTGGTTTTCAAATTCTATGGGCCCAAGGCCTATGCACATTGCTTTCCACAGCGCTTTACAAAAATAATCATAACTGGATTTCCTTAGTTTAGGAGAGTCACAACGTGGGAACTCATTAGTACCTGTAGATTTTCACCTGCATTGTAATTTAGAATCTTAGATAGCTGCCTGGACCAATGAGAGTTTTAGTGATTTGGACAGTCCCAAAGACAGTATATAGCAGAGAGAACTTGAACCCATCTCCCTAACCCCAAGACAAGGACATTACTTTGAACTGCCCTGTATTAGGCTTCTGTTACAATGGCTTGTATTGATGGGATTGGATTGGGTTTATAGTAAAAAAAAAAATGTAGAAGGAAGAGTGTTGTCCCTTCTGGCATCAGCTACAGCTCCCAGGTTCTCTATGTCAGCACTACTGCTGAAAGCAATCTATCGTCATGATTCCCTTTTCCCCTGGTTAGTATTAAAATATTCAGTGAGAAGTGGGGTGTCAGGGGATTATAGGAGGGAATATTATGTGCAGTTCTGAGCCCTGCTCTTCCCTGTCTAAGCAGCAACTTGACGAAGTTAGGTCCCTTCTGGAAGCTCCATTAACTTGGGCCACTGGGATATTACCGAGTACATTAGTGTCTGTGTATCCCGGCAGCGGTGGTGGCCAGGAGCTCTTCCCTCAGCATAATTCTCCTGACTGGCTCTGAATTTTAATAGCAAAATATCTGCTGGGAAGGGAAAGGGGTAAAGTATGTGAGCAAATACAGTATTTTATGAAGCTCTGTTTGAATATAGAAATAGCTAATGCTTTTATTCCCAAGCATTTTTACCTTTCTTATATCTTTCGATTCTCTCAAGTGTTTGCATTCATTCAACAAGCTTTTATAAGCCCCTGCTATTTCCCAAGTACTATGGAAATAGCCCTTACCCTTAAGGAGATTATATTCTTCAGGGGGATCTGACAATGCACAGGTAAATAAATACAGGTTAGACATAAAGGAAAACAAATGGAATTGATTGGAGCATGGGTGTTCTCTAACACCTGGGGTCGTCAGGTACAGCATAGCGCAAGGGATCCAAGCCTTGGAAGCAGTCGGGGCTTCCAAGAGTGTTGATGAGGGAGAACCTTTTGGGGACAGGACGTGGAATGGAGAAGAGAAGGCATTCCAGGTGGAAAGTGTAGAGGCAAATTATCTTCTTTTTCTTCTGAACCCAGATACTGTTGCCAAAAATAAAGCAGGCATGTGCTCTTGGGAAAACAGAGGTAGGCAAATGCACAAAGGCTCCTTTGTTCCCTGAAGGGAACATTCTTAGTAAGGTCTTTGGGCAGGTGCTGGGTTGGGACTCACCTGTCTCTGATGCTCTTGGGCAGAGGGGGGTGAAATCTAACAGTTCCTGAGATTTAAATAAAGGTCCAATTCCTCTGGGCAGCCCCCAGATGATGAAGCTAGCCCACAGATGGAAAAGACTCTATTAAACTGACCCCAGTGTTTGCTCACCAGTGGCCTGGTGAGAGGAATGTATTTTTATTGCCAAAAAAAAAAAAAAAAAGCAGCCTCAAGAACAAAAGCAGAAAAACAGCGACATTAAAGACAACAAAATAAAAGCCCATAAAAAGCTAGGAGTACTGAGTCTTCCCATGGCACTCAAGGAAACAAAACCAAGAGTTCTCTTCATGATCAAGCTAATTTCTGCTAGTGTTTAATCAACTAATTGCTCAGTTCCAAGGCTGTGTTTACAAGATGCCTGCCGGCTAATTGAAAAGTGACACATTCTGCCAATCATCCCCTTTGATGGGCAAGATGTCAATGGGTTTCTTGATTTCCTCCCACTGGGTTATTTTTATCTCCAATTAGACACATGCCCAGTTAGCCTATGTCTACTTGGGAGTGTACTGCTTTCTTAGGGGTGTATTTCCCTAAAGCTCAGGTGTACTGAACCCCAAGTCATTCATTCAGTCATTAGTACCTGTTGATATTTTACTGAATGAAAGACGATATAATGAATGTAAATGATTATGCAGATTGCTACAAAGATAATTACTTGGTCATCATATAACTTTAATTTCGGACAGGACCTTAGAGATCTATTCTAGGAGTTTTTAAGTTGGGGTCCATAGGAAGATTTCAAGGGGTTCTTGAACTTGAATAAAAAAATAAATCTTTATTTCCACTAAACTCATTCTGAAACTTAGCATTTACTTCAATCATCAATGTAGGCAACAACATATATTTCTGAGAAGGGATCCATGGGCTATACTGGACTTCCAAAGAGGTGCATGACACACACAAAAGTTTAAGAACTCTGATCTACTCCAAACTTCCTGGTTTTATAGATGAGGAAACTGAGAAGCAGTGAGGTGGGAGGCGTCCCAGGCAGTAAGTAGCTAGGATTTGAATACAAGGGCCCTGGATGACAAATTCAGCTCAGCTCTTGTCTTGTTCACCCAAATGCTGTCACTCTTAGATGGGTGATTTGAAGAGCTCTTAGAGTTGGTAGGCCACCAATTATCTTCTCCCAATGAGCTTCCCAAGTGTTTAAAATCCCCACTCTTAGCTTTACCTTTTTTTTTTCTTTTTTTTTTTAAACCAGCCAAAAGGCTGGGAAATTACAAAGAGGTAAGTCTAGGTTTAATATCAGAAAAAATATATATATATATGTATATATATAAATATATAGATAGATAGATAGATAGATAGATAGATAGATAGATAGATGATAGATAGATAGATAGATAGATAGATAGATAGATAGATAGATAGATAGATAGATAGATAGATATGTACAAATAAACCACAGTCTCCAAAAACTTCTTGATAATCAGAGTTGATCAGTAGTTCAGTAGGCTGCCTACAGGTATGCTGAGTCTCCCCATCTAAGAAGTGGGCATATTATAATGGAGATTGCTTTTATGTGTAGGTTGGACTAGAAAGTCACAAAAATCCCTTTTAGCTCTCAGGTTTTATTATTCTGTGACCTTCTGGAGAGAGGCACATGAGGTTTAAATAGGTGGAAAAAGGGATTTCATGGTCTTACTTTATTAATGAGTTAACTCTCCTTGATAATTTTTTTTTTCATTTAGAGGTTTTCAATGTTTTAAAGTAAAAACATAATCTCCTGTGAAATTTTGGTACCTTGGGAGGTGTGTGTGTGTGTGTGTGTGTGTGTGTTGTGGGGGAGGAGGTCAGACTGTCTCTACTTCCATGAAGTGGAACTTAAAACTGGACGAACTAAGACCAATGGGTGGAAATCTCAGAGATGCAAATTTTGATTTTGTACTGCCTTCCATCCTCATACCATTGCTTTGGCCAGATATTCCTCATGCCCAGAATGCCTAAAATGCACTAATTCCATATTTTCAGAATGCTTAACTTTCTTCAAGGTTCAGTCTGTTGTCTTCTACATGAAGTCCTTCTTGGTCCCCTTAATAGTTTTGTTCTCTCTATACACCTACCTATATGTCTGTCTGTCTCTGTCTGTCTGTCTGTCCATCCATCTATCTAATATCTCTTTACATAGGATCAGAGATAGATAGGCACAGATCTAGACATATAGCTATAGATAGGGAAGGGACCTTAAGGTAACCTTGCCCAATAACCTCATTTTATAATATTTCCAGCAGAGAATGTCAGCTCCATGGGAGCAAATCCTATTTTTGTGTTTTCGCTGTATCGCCAGGCCCTAGCACAGGGTCTTGCCCATGGTAGATGGATAATGCTTTGCTGTTGTTGTTTGTTTGTCTTTTTTTTTACATGAGATTTTTGTAGGCAAAAGTGTCCTAACAGTTACAGCTGCTCATAATTGAGGGGGTTGCTTTGTCACGTAGGTAATAAGTTCCCTTTTACTGGAAATCTAGGTTACTAATATCAGGGAAGTTTAAGGGGAACCCCTAGACATATATGGATTGAGGGCCCTCACAACTCAGACATTTTGAGAATGTATGAAATGCACTCTACTGAGTAGTTAGTTGACTGGTGAAAACGTTCAATATCTGAAACAGGGATTGAGGAAGAGAGTTTTAAACTAACTTCACTTTTTTGGTTCCCAGGGAATTTGGCTTACTATGATAGGCTGGCCATCTGAGATTCAGAAAGTATTTGTTATTCAGATGTTTTCACCCGAGTATTTGCTGAGGTAGGCCTAGCCTCCTGGTTCCATTTTGCTTCAGAATGCAGATTGCTTTCTTCTTTTTCTTCATTCTTGACCAGGATCCTCTATGAGGGGGATGAAGAACTTTGTAAAGTCTTCTGTCTCACCACATACATCCTTCCGCATTTCAGGGAAGAGTTCACGCAAAGCCTGGAGGATCCACCATTTAGGAAGGTGTAAACAAAACAGGAAGAAGCCTTAGAAATGCAGAAAAATTGACCAGCTGTGGTTCTAGATTCCTCCTCTTGCTCCCAATATTGTAGCCAAACTAACCCACTTGTTGGTCTAGGTTCTTGATTCCCTATCTCTGCTTCATGGGCCTCTGAGCGAGCTAGTCTCTATACCCAAAACACCTTCCCCCTCACCCCAAGTTCTTGAAATCCCTAACTACTTTGTCAGGTGTTTAACATCTCATCTTTTTGAAGAGGTCCTCCCTGATTCACTTAGTTATTTGTGCACTTTTCCCTTGACATTGTATGGGATTGATTTCATATACATTTTGTATTGAATTAAGCTCCTTGAACATAGGCCCTGCTTTGCTTTTTCTTGGTATCCTCTGCACCTAAATAGTACCTGGTATAGAGTGAGCCCTTATTCAATGCTTAATTAATTGAATTGAATAATTAGTAAATTCTTTAAATACATGGAAGGATTGGTAGGAAGTGGAACAATTCTCTGTCCATGGAATAAAGAGGCTGGTGTAAATAGGTAGATAGATCAATAGCTAGCTAGCTAGGTAGATGGATCAATAGATAGATAGATGTAAATCTATGCCGATCTAAATCTATCTCTTATCTATCTAGCTAGCTATAGATCTGTCTACTTATATGTAGATTTATCTATGGCAATTATATGTCCTGGACCATCTGTATTAGTCCTGATTTTTAGAAAGAATAGTTTACTTTTCATGAGGCTTTGGAAAAAGGAAGAGCCAAATTTTCCTCCCCCACTAAGGTGCAGAGAGTCTAAGAGTCCAGGGAGAAAGGAAGGAAAGTCATTGGTACCAAACATGATGTGATTGTAAAAGTAAGAGCTATGGAGGGATGATGGTGTTTGTAGGACCTTGGGGTTGGATGCCCTAAGGGTTTTGTGGCCCTTGGCTAGATATATCTTTGGCTTGGGAGTACTTAAGAGGTAGCTCTAGAGACTACAGCAGCTAGGGAGGGAGTCTTGGGAGAGAGAATCAGGTACTTAAGGCTGGCTCTCAATTCAAGGTACAGACATAAGGGGCACACATGATTTCTTTCTCAATCTCCCAGGTGCTTCCACAAAGTAGGAAAGGACAAAGGAATTCAGTACAGAATCTTTGTTTAGGAATAAAGATTGTATATTTGTTCATAGGTTCCCATGACTATATAGGTTTTTCTTTTTTCCTTCCTTCCTTCCTTCCTTCCTTCCTTCCTTCCTTCCTTCCTTCCTTCCTTCCTTCCTTCCTTCCTTCCTTCCTTCCTTTCTTCCTTCCTTCTTTCTTTCTTTCCTTTCCTTCTCTCTCTCTCTCTCTCTCTCTCTCTCTCTCTCTCTCTCTCTCTCTCTCTTTCTCTCTTTCTCTCTCCCTCCAAATAGTTCTACAGAATGGTTGTATCAGTTCACAACTTTATCAACAATCCATTAATGAATCATCTTTCCCACATTCCTTCCAACATTTATCATTTATCTTTTCTGTCCTATTAGCCAGTCTAATATGTATAAGGTAATACCTCAGAATTGTTTTAATTTATATTTACAAATTTTAACTTACATTTACATTGCATTACATTTAATTCACCTCAAAAGTGAGGTAGAGTATTTGTATGAGTATAGATAGCTTTGATTACTTCATTAGGAAACTGATCATATTTTTTGATCATTTATCAGTATGGGAATGGCTCTCTTTTTTTTTTTAATAAATTTGACTCAGTTCTCTATATGTTTGCAAAATGAGGCCTTTATTAGAGAAACTTGCTTCATTTTTGTTTCACAGTTACTATTGCTCACTGTATTTCCTTCCATCCTATCCCTCTGTTTATTCTATTCTCTCTCTCCCTTCACCCTGTCTCTCCTCAAAAGTGTTTTGTTACTGACTATCCCTTCCGCACTCTGCCCTCCCTTCTATTACCTCCCCCCTGTTCTCTTTTCCCCTTCCCCCTGTTTTCTTGTAGGGTAAGATAGATTTCTGTACCCAAGTGAGTGCATATGTTACTCCCTCTTTGAGCCAATTCTGATGGGAGTAAAGTTCACTCAATCCCCCTTGCCTCTCCCACTTACTTTGCCCATCTACTGTAAAAGTTTTTTTTTTCTTGCCTCTTTTATGTGAGATGATTTACCTCATTCTATATTCCCCTTTCTCTTTCTCCTAATACATCCCTTTCCCACTCCATAATTTTATTCTTTTAGATAACATACCTTCTTGTTCAACTCAAATTTGTTTCTTCTGTCTATATATACTCTTTCTAACTACCCTAGCAATGAGAAAGGTCTTATGAGTTACAAATATCACCTTCCCATGTAGGAATGTAAATAGTTTAACTTTAATAAGTCCCTTATGATTTGTCTTTCCTGTTCACATTTTTATGCTTCTCTTGATTCTTGCATTTGAAAGTCAACTTTTCTATTTGGCTCTTGTCTTTTTTTAAGAATGTTTGAAATTCCTTTATCTCACTGAATATCCATTATTTCCCCTCATGGACTCTCAGTTTTGCTGGGTAGGTGATTATTGGTTGTAATCCTAGCTCCTTTGCTCTCTGGAATATTATGTTTCAAGCCCTCCAGTCCTTTAATATAGAAGCTGCTAAATCTTGGGTTATTCTGATTGTAGTTCCATGATACTTGAATTGTTCCTTTATGGATATTTGTAATATTTTCTCCTTTTCCTGGGAACTCTGGAATTTGGCTATAATATACTTGGAAGTTTTCATTTTGGGATCTCTTTCATGAGGTGATCAGTGGATTCTTTCAATTT
>CM053625.1:316213495-316232091 GCA_028646595.1 Phalanger gymnotis
AAGGTCTGTGTGTCCATGTTTGTAATTTGTTTGTATTTTGTTCTGAAGTTCAGTGTGCTGGTCTTTTTCACCTGAGCTAAGCGGATGATATTTGTATGCTGAATTAAAGTAAACTTGCCACCCCCTTCAACTTGCTTTCCTTAGTTAAGCAGATCAAAAGAACCTGTGCTGTTGGCAGCTTTCCGGGTGCTGGCTGTGGGTGGATCTTTCACCCCCACAGAAACTGCTAGCCGGATCGTGGAAACATAGCTTTTAGGTAGTACAATAACTTGTAAATTATCTCTCTTGGATCTCTTTTCCAGGCAGGTGTTTTTTCCAATGAGATATTTCATATTGTATTTTTTAAATATTTTTGGTTTTGTTTTATTCTTTCTTGTTTTCTCATTAAGTCTTTAGCTTCCATTGGCTCCATTCTAATTTTTGAGGAATATACTATACTATGAATGCGTGTATGTAACATATGTGCACATATGCACATGCTTATATGTATCCATACATGCACATATGAGTGTACATACCTCAATATATTGTATACATGTGTGCTCTACATGTGTTTTTGTATGCATGTATGTATCTTGGAAAGAGCCAATGACTGAGATCAGCATCGTTTGTGAAAATATCAGCCCCCTGGAAGGCCAAGGGATTGGAAGGAGGACAGTGGATACCCAGTCCATCCCAGGAGGCTCATCTTGGACTTTTACTGCCCCTGCAAAAAAAAAAAAAAAACATGAAAACCAGAGACCCATTGCCAGACTGAGTACATAAGGGTGGGGTATTCAAGGAAGAAGGCGTCTGGTGTCTGGTGGGTTTGTGGTGTGGGAAAACATGCCTCACGAATCATGAAAGTGTGAGAAAGAATACTTGGTTAAGGTAATTGAGGCATGTAATAAAGTGAACACCGGCCTTGGAATGTTGGATAGGGCCTGGCTTATTATCTAGTTTCTTTCACTCCCTGTGGAGACTTGGACAATTCACTTCATGTCACTGGCTTCAGTTTCCTCATCTGTAAAATGAGGAGGTTGGACTGGATGGCCTCTAAGTCCTCCTCCAGCTCTAAATCTTCGCTCCTATGAGCAACAATAATAATATGAACTGACAATTACAATGTGAAAGCAATTTATATAAGGTTTGCAAAGTACTTCTCCCCATATAATCTCATTGGTTTTCCCAAAAACCCTGTGAAGGAGGTGCTAATATTATCCCTATTTATGTATGAGAAAGATGAGGCAGACCAGATAAGTGACTTTCCCAGGGTCACACAACTAGAATTCAAACTCAGATGTTCTACATCATAAGTGTAGGGCTCTGTCCAATGAGTCACCAAGCTCGATGAGTCAGGGCAGGCAAAGGACCAGGAAGGAGAGAGACTTGATACAATGGTGGTTAATGGTCTCCTTATCTCGTCCCATCATTAAGGATTGATTCCATCATTAGATTTAGAGCTGGAAGAGACCTCAGAGATCATCTGCTGTAACTTATTTGATTTAATTAATATTAATTAATGTGTGAAGGTTCATGAATGGCATAAACAAGGGTTGGAGAGTTTTTAAGAGGAAGGCCTCAAGGTGCCAATCTGGGATTGGTTTGGGCGGGTGGATGGGAGAGAAGAAGGCTGCCAGATTGGGGGCCCTTGCCTCTGTGTCTGTCCTGGACCCCACTGACATTCTAGTGAGGCCTGTGGACCTCTTCTCAGAAGAATACTTTGAAATCAGTGAAGGAAATGTGAAATTTAAGATAGAGGTTTGTGAAAATAAAGATGTAATGTTTTAGGTTAAGAATCCTCCAACTTAGACAAGTGACATTTGAGTTGGGCCTTAAATAATGAGTGTGATTCTAATTGGAGGAGATAGAGGAGGAGTGTTTCCCAGGAAAAAAGAACAGTGTGAACAAAGATCCCAAGACGGCCAGCTTCCACGCTTATGTATGTGCTGCCCTCCATGTCTGGAATGCCTGTCTTGCTCTGCCTTTTCAAATCTCTGGCTTTGTCCAAGTACATTTTGGGTTTTGCTTTCTAAACCAGGAATTTCCTGATCTCCCCTCTTTCTTCCCTCAGTTGTGTGTGTGTGTGTGTTTGTGTGTGTTCTCTGAACCAATTAAATTTTTCTCTGTTAAATTGTGTCTACTTCATATTTTTTTTCCTTATGTGGCTGTGTGACTCTGGGCAAGTCCTCTAACCTCTAGTGTCCCTGGACAACTCTATAAATTGGGGGAGAATTGCCCCCTCTGCATCATTGGTGGAAAATTTGTACACCAGGAATTTACCACACTTATTCGTATGCATGTTTTCTCCACAGAAGGAAGGTAAATTCCTTGAGAGCAGCAATTGTTTCTTTTTTTTTTTTGTCTTTTCATTCCCAGCAATAATACATAAAACAGTCCTTATTAAGTGTTTGTCGATTGCCTCTATGTGTGTGTGTGTGTGTGTGTGTGTGTGTGTGTGTGTGTGTGTGTGTTTAGTAATTTCAGTTCTTTTGCCTATATGTCTATTTGTGATCCTATTTGGGGTTTTCTAGCAAAGATACAGGAATGGTTTGCTATTTCCTTCTCCAGTTCATTTTACAGAGTAAAAACTGAGGTTAAGTGACTTGGCCAGGGTAAGACAGCCAATAAGTCCTCCTGACTCTAGGCCCAGTACTCTATCCATTCTACCTCCTTTTATCAGCTCTGACCTTCCTACCCCTCCAGTAGACTCTAAAGTCCTTGAGGGCAAGGGATGTTTCATTCTTTGTCTTTGTTCTTACAGTGCCTATCAGAGTACCTTGCACATGCCTATATGTAGACTCCATATATGTGTGTACACACACACACACACACACACACACATCCAAACCTGTGGTGAATTCCTGCTATGGAAGTTCTTTCCATTACAGGCAGGGCAGCTTTTCTGTAATTTAAAGTCCTATCCAGTTGCCTGAGAATTGAATTTCATTCCCAGAATCCCAGAGCCATCGTGGGTCAGCCAGCACTTGAATCTAGGTCTTTGGATCTCAAAGCCAGCCATCCAGTGTCCTTTGCCAAGCTACCTCTCCTACCTGACTCATAGTGGCCCCTCAATACGTATTGAATTGAGGCGATTCAAAATGACTGAACCATGAGACCCAGGAAGGGGCAGATTGTGGCATAAGCCTGGAAAAGTCAATGAAAGGAGGGCCTTAAATGTCCGCTTAAGGAATTTGGGATTTGCATTTATTCAGTGTCAAGGCATGGATGCTTTTTCAAGCAAGGGAAGTGGGGGTGGGATGGGGACCAGTGTGTGTGTGTGTGTGTGTGTGTGTGTGTGTGTGTGTGTGTGTGTGTGTGTGTGTGTGTGTTGAAAGTGTGCATTAGAAAGCTGAACCTAGTAGTCCTATATTAAACGGATTGCAGAGGCTGCAGGCATAGCCACCTGGCGTAGGTGATGAGAGGACTGGAGGCAGTGAGCATGGAGGTACGGCTGGATACGTATGAAAAATACCAGGGAGGGGGAATCCACAGGATTTGGCCACTTACTGAATTGGGGCTGAGGGTGGGGAATGAAAGCAGGGAAGAGGGAGGAGTTAAAGATGGCTCTGATGTTTCAAGCCTGGGTGACTGGGAGAATGGTTGAGGTCATTAACAGGAACACAGCTGTTAAGAGATGTCTTGGGAATTAGGTCATAGCAAGGGCACCTTGCAAAAATCTCAGGAATGGTGAGACCAAAGGATTAATCTCTTTCAATTTAGATCAATGAGAAATGGACAATTTCATCCTTTCTCCCAAGATACCATTTCTGTAGACATGGACCAATTGCACCTCATCTTTGAACATAAAACATATTCTTCCCTTTTCCTTTGGTTAGTGGCTTAAAAAAAAAAATCTATTTCTGTTAAACCAGCAAGCCCTAAGCAGTTTTTATGAATTAAACCAAAGAAGGCTTTTTAATTTTTTTTTTTCCCTGAAACTCATGTATCTCTCAGTTTCCTGCTCTGACAATCTTAAAACATTTTAGAATGTCCAAAATAATAAGAGCCTTCTGCTAAGGGCACTTGTTGGTGGCAGATCTGTATTAGTCCATGGTTTATGGTGATTAAAATTTGATATAGTGCAGGCAAATCAATGGAATCACGGGGTCGAATGGTAATTTGCGGCAGATGGAACCTGAGAACAGCATTTCTATTTCTGTGTTATAGTCTTTCTGTCTATTAGTTGTGCCGGAGACTTTATTAATAGCCCCCTGACCATCAAGATGTCAATGCCGAAAAAGCCCCGTTTCCCCCCTCCCCTTTCTTTCTTGCCATGTCAGGAGAATTTTATGTATCTCACTTTATTACTTTTTTTTTTCCTTGTAAAAATATTTGGGCACTGTTCTTCATTGGGCTTTTTTGATTTGTTTGTTTTTTGTGCAAATGCATATCCTGAGGACTATCATGTCACACCCAGCCTGGAGGAAGGTGGCTAGGAGCCCAGGGGGATCCAGACACTGAGGCTTTTTTGGATACTGTATCCTCCTGGGGCTGGCTCCTGCAGCAGATATTATTATTTTAATTTTTCACATGAAGTGGAGCGTGTGAATTTGGGTCCCACACATTTGGACTTGACCAGGATCCAGATCCAGTACATGGGATTCTTCTTGGGGAAAATGTGGGAAATATTAGTTGCTGTTTAGTCGTTTTTCAATTGTAACTTGACTCTGTACGACCCCATGGAGGGTTTTCTTGGCAGAGGTATTAGCACGGTTTGCCATTTCCTTCTCCAGTTCATTTTACAGATGAGGAAACTGAGGAGAACAGGGTTAAGTAACTTGCCCAGAGCCATATTGCTAGTAAGTGAGTCATATAGCTAGTAAATGTCTAAAGCTGGATTTGAACTCAGTTCTTCCTGACTTACCTTGGAAGTCTCAATCATGAAGATTAGAAAATTAATGACCGAGTAGCCTTTTTTTAAAAATTCAATTATTTGTTTCTTCTACATAGACCTTAGCTTTTGACTCTGGCAATTAATTCTTTCATCTAAAGGGCTTTTATAGGTAGGACACATTTTTATGTCATGTTGTCCTGATGGGAATTGTAATGTTTTCACTATCTGACCTCATTTGCATGTTACTGTTTTGTGGGCTGAATAGCTTAATATCAGCTCATCTTGGCATTCTTCTCCTCTCTGCCCATTCTACACTATCTCTGGGGGAATAAGACAGTCTAAATTCTATGTATCATTAAATGTTTTTGATAGCCCCCTCAAGGTCAATTTATGGGTCAGCCTACCATATGCAAACAAAATGGCAGCTGACTACTTTTCATATGGGCATATCCACTTTGATGACTATGAACATGTCCATTTTGAAGAGTCCTTAGTATCTTCTTCTTTTGATCTGGAATTAGAGCTGAAAGGAACCTTTAAGGTCATTGAATCTAATCCTCTCATTTTACAGATGAGTAGGCTCAAGCCTAGAGATATAAAGTGAAATGACAAGGTCCTGGAGTAAAAGGCAAAGGCAAGAATTGAATCCAGGTCATTCTAATTCAAATCAGTATTTTTTTTTTCTCCCTACTGCTTATCAGTGCCCACCCCCAAAAACAAACAAACAAACAAACAAAAAACTACACTGCTCTCCTTTCTCACTTCTATCTCTTAGGACATGAATTGCTTCAAGAGTTAAATGCTACCTTCTGTTGCAAAACCTTCAAAAGGTCCCCAAATTTCTAGGGTTTTTCACTGCCAAGGCCATCTTTGGACCCATTTGGCACTTCAGTAAATTCTATGGATGCTTAAGGATGTTTTTAATTGCATAAAATAAAATGCAAAGATTACAAAGAAATATTTTAAAGTAGTTATTAAAATATGATACACGCAGGTTCATATACATTAGGGTAAAAAACCCTCATATATGTTCATCTCGCATTACAACGTGAGCTCAAATGCAGACTAGTCTTGCTTTTTGCTTTCTGTTCCTTAGGAGTGGCTGGCTAATAGTAAACACTTAAATACTTCTTGAGTGAATGAGACGCAATACTTTACAAATATCTATTTATTTTAAGCATTCTTTTTAAAAAATGAGTTCCAACCTCTCCCCTCTCTAGCTCCTCCTCCACCTACTGAGAAGGTAGAGTTTGTCGGTTCTCTCTTTGGAAGCAGAAAGCATTTTTCATCTTGAATGCTTCAGAACTGTCTTTGCCCATTGTATTGATCAGAGTGTCTAAGTCTTTCACAGTTGATCATCATTACAATATTGTTATCACTGTGTGCAGTGATCTCCTGATTCTGTTCAATTCACTCTGAATCAATTCATGGAAGTCTTTCAACGTTTTGTTTTTTTTTTTTTTCCGAAGCCACACCCCTCATCATTTCTTTTTGCATAATAGGATTTCATCACAATCAATATCCTGTTACTTGTTAAATCATTCCCAAATTGATGGCCATGCCCCCAATTTTGAATTCTTTGCCACCAAAAAAAAAAACTACTATTTTTTTGTACATATAAGTCCTTTTCTTTTTCTTTTTAATGATCTCTTTGTGTTATAAACCTACTAGTGATATTACTTTGTCAAAGGGTATGAAGAGGATTTTTTAGCCTTTTGGTCATAGTTCCAAATTGTTCTTCAGAATGTTTGGACCAGTTCACAACTCTGCCAACAGTGAATTAGAAGACAAAATACTGGTCAAGTGGATCAGTGAGACACTTTTTTTTTTCCAATCTGAGTTGGTTAAAGTTTGCCATGCTGCCTGTCATCATATGTTACTACTGACAGAGGGCTGAGGAAAATGACATATTGGGAAAGGTCAAGAAAAGACCAACAATTAAGTGAAACCTGAGGAAGATGATGGGAACAGCGATGATTAAAAACCATCAAGGATCTTAATTTTAATAGAAAGAAATACATGTAACACTCTTTCTGGCATTCTTCCCCCACCATGTGCTCACTCTTGCAGGCAGGGTCCCCAGACTCTGAGACATGACTATCCCTTTGGGCTTTAGGGATACCCCTGTGTGTCCATTCCTACTTTACTACTTCTTTACCTCACAAGGTCTCATTGGTTAACATTCAGCCTATAGACTCAGGTGCCTCATCATGGCAGGCTGGTACTATTATTATCTCCATTTTACAACTGGGGCAATTGAGGCAGACGTAGATTTATGCGTCGTGTATCCAATCGTATAGCAAGCACGGCTGATTCAAACACGCTCCTCAAAAGCCACAGGTGGACTCTCCCACAAGTGCGTGCAGAGTCCAAGAGAAGTACTTGAAGTATATGGATAGTGAGGTATATATGAAAGAGGCGTTCATGCCCTAGGTGGGTACAATTCTGAAATGGCAGGCCTTGAATGGCTATTCTCTTTCTAGAGGGTCCTTGAGAAGTTCATTGCTGGACTTGAGGTCAGGGACAGACAGGTAACTCTGCTGTCAGGCTGAGTCCTTTAGGTGCCTCTGTGGTTAGCTTTGCTCTTCATGGGGTACAGCGTTGCTTTTGAAGTTATTGAGTCATTTCAGTCCTGTACAAATCTTTGCGATGCCATTTGGGGTTTTCTTGGCAAAAATACTGGAGTGGCTTGCCATTCCCTTCTCTAGTTCATTTTACAGATCAGGAAACTGAGGCAAACAAAATGAAGTGACTTGCCCGGGGCCATACAGTCAGTCAGTGTTTGAGGCCAGATTTGAACTCAGGTCTTCCTGACTTCAGGTCCAGCACTCTATCCACTGCTCCACCTAGTTGGGAAATCTAAAGGACTTCCCGGTCTTATGGGCAGATGTCATGTTTATCGTGTCTAGCTTCAGGTTCAGCTGCGACTCGTAGCTGAGACACAATTGTGCTCTTGCTAAAAGGGTAGAAATTTGATTTAGGATCAACAGAAGGATCCCTAGTTCTCCACGTTAACTCCCCCAGTGCCTCAAAATCCCAGGAGACCTGTCTTCCAAGCAGAAAGTGGATCTTTCTGCATATCTTCATCTCTTCCAGCTAGGTTGTAATGAGGCAATTGTCATTTCTGCAATGATTAATCACCAAGTAGTTCTGAGGATCAAGATTCTTTGGTTTTATTTTGTTTTTCTTTATTCTCCTATTTGTCTGTGAAAATGGAGAGAGGAAGTCTTTGCCTTGGGGTGTCAAGTTCATTGTCTTTGCTGGCCTTTCCATAAAAACTGAGATCCCCAAAAAGTAAACACCGAGTCAGCCACATCAGAAAATGCCTCAGCCTTCAGGCTCATAGTTTCTATCCTGAACACTATGAACTGTTTGTTGAAGTCTGAAAGGATCACACACATACTAAGAGATTTAAAAAAAAAGTTCACACTGTTTTCTATAGTGACTTGAGGCTATCTATTTGTCTGTCTGTCTATCTATCTATCTATCTGTCTATCTGTCTATCTATCTATTTTCAATCTGTACTAGAATGTATGTATTTTTATTCCTTTTAAAGCTATCTCACTTATGGGTATATAGGGTAATGCCTATGTTTAGAGGAAAGAAGGAAGGAAGAAAAAGGAGGATGAGAAGGAGGGAGGGAGGCATTTATTAAATATGCATATTAAATATTAAATAAGCATTTATTAAACACCTATTCTGTTTCCGGAGAAGCCCTGAAAGTCTTCCCCTCCCAGGTTGATTTTTCTTTTTGTACTACATAGAAAAGGTGGTTTTTTGCCTCGTTTCTTACCTAGCCTTAATCACTGAATGGGCACTGTCTCAATCATACTGAGACCTGGGAAAGACCTTAGCTTGTAAAAGCCAAGATCTCTCATTGCATCCAGGGCCATCTCCAGTTGTCCTGACCTATATCTTGTCACTGGGCCTAGATGGCTCTGGAGGAAAAAGTGAGGCACAGCCTGCCCTCACTTAAATTCCATCCTGATGCCAGCGTCCTCTTCAAGAATGAAGGACAAACGACCCTCTGTGCCAGACTCTCAGCTTTCCAGACCTATCCTGCTAATGAGCATGGCAGGCTGGTACTATTATTATCTCCATTTTACAATTGGGGAAATTGAGGCAGACATAGATTTATGTGACTTGTTCAAAGTTGCACAGTTAGTGTCTGAGGCTGAATGTGGATTCCCTCCTTCCTGACTCTAGTCTTGGTACTCTATTGGCTTTGCTGCTGAGTCCCCCCTCCCCGCCCCAGTTCACAGCGAGTTGTTAAATACTGGACTTTGAAAGGTTGTTATTATTGGTGTTGCTTTAAGATACGCTTCATTTGAAACAGTCTGTAGTTTAGTCCCTTCACTGAATTGCACCAGCCTTTCTCTTCTTTCCATTGTTCTGAATGGATGATATTTGACTGTAGCTATAAGGATATTGATAGTTTATTATTAATATTGTCATTGTTGTGGTGGTTGTTGCCATTTTTGCCAACTCTCTAGTGAATAAAGCACAGCACTAGACTTGGAGTCTAAAATACCCAAGTTAAAATCCCACCTCAGATCAGTACCATCCTCGTGAGCCAGGGTGAGTCATATAACTCTTAATTCTTAATTTATTTTGATATATAATTGGGGCAGGTAGGAGGTGGCATGGATAGAGTGCCCCCACTTGAAACCCAGAAGACTTGAGTTGAATTAAAATCCAGCTTCATGTGCTTACTTGCTATGTGACCCTGGGCAAGTCACTTAACCTTGTTTGCCTCAGTTTCCTCATCTGTAAAATGAGCTGAAGAAGGAAATGGCCAACCACTCCCACATCTTTGCCAAGAAAACCCCAAATGAGGTCATGAAGAGTCCAACATGACTGACATGATACAAAATTGTAAAATGGGGGCGAGGATTAATAATGCTAACAACCACAGGGACATTATCAAGATCAAACAATGCACTATATGTAAGTCTCCATGCCAACTATGTATTATAATTGGATAAGATCATTGTTCTGTGGCTTTTTTCATGAGTACATATGTAGTTTTTCTCTTCAGCAGAGTCACTGACCTTGCCTTCCCTTTATTTTGATCTCTCCCTTTCAATCCCAGATCTGTTCTTTGGACAAAGGAGGTATTTCAGGAATGCTACAGAAACTTCCAACCAGACTGGAGGTTAGAGAAGAAATTCTAGTCTGGTTAGTATTAGTGGGTCCTTTTTCCAAATCTGACCAACACAGCCCTATGCTGTGAGGGAGGAGCTACAGCTCCCTGAATAAGAGGGGATGAGAGCTGGCACACCTCTGCCTCTGCCAGTGTGGTATATGTCAGAGGAGCCAACCTTCATTCAAGGGGCCTTAGATGCTTCATTATTTGAAGGCAGCAGGGAGATCTAGGACTATCTTGACTTTCCAATTCAGCTCTGGGCTTCTCTGATCATCGCTCTCTCTGAATGAGGGAAATCAGGGCATTGCTAAATAACTTTCTCCCCATTCTTTGTATGAGACCCTGTGGTATTTCATGACTCACCATCATACAACATCGCCAGAAGAACATTAAAAATAAAATAATGAAGTAGGCCTTTGTTTCAGGGAGAAGCTTGGGAGTCATTAAAATTCAATTTCTTTCAATTAAAGCTACATTAAATTTGAGGGTCACCCAAAGGGCAAGAAAAAAATGCATGGTGGGTGTGATTTGGCTACAGCAAACCACAGAGAAAGGGATGAATGAGAAGAAAAACATTAGCCAGGCTAGCAGGGGAAAAGAAAAGGTTAATCTGCCAGAACAGGTAGACTAAACTAGGTGAGGAGGAGCCTGGGGGACAACCTGTATGCTCCCTTGGTATCCACTTAGTGCCAAGAGACCCTGAGGAGGGCCACCCAGAAGTAAACTAATAGGAGGACACAGACAAGAGTTGAACCAGAAGGAGAAATAGGGATAGGCTGTGATGGGCCTTGTGGGAAGGGCTTAGCACACGCACCATCCAATTATCAAATTGTCCCTCTATGAGACAATTAGGTTTAAATTGTGTCAGGATTAAATCGAAACCTTCATAAAGACACGAGTCAGCGCGTTGCTGTCCACAGAGCCATGGAGTCAGAGTCAGGCAGGAAGTCCTGAGTTCCAGTTTCTTCTCTCCATCTGTTTTCTCATCTATAAAATGGAGGAAATAATATCACATATTATCGTGTTAAAATGAAAATTCTGACTAAAGAAAAACCTGATTAAAAAGGCAGAATTCATGATGAGGATGTTAAAAAGGGACTTCGTAACATGCCAAAGTCCCACTTCTTGTTGGGCAGGCTGCTGGGCCCCTGCTTTTATAGACAGGAGTAAGTATCTTCCATATAAGGGCAAAGTAATCATGAAGGGGTGGGCTCAGTGCCCTTCTGCTCCTCCCTAAGTATTTTAATTGGTTGTTGGTGCTGTTCTGTTATTTTAGTCTTGTCAGACCCTCCCTGACCCCTTTTGGGATTTCCTTGGCGAAGTTACTAGCATAGTTTGCCATTCCCTTCTCCAGCTGATTTTATAGATGAGGAACTGAGGCAAAGAGGGTTAAGTGACTCTCCCTGGGTCACACAGCTACTAAGTATCTGAGGCTAGATTTGAACTCCAGAAGATGAGGATTCCTGATTCCAAGCCCAGTGCACTCCCCACTGCCCCACCTACTTTATTTTGATGGGCCCACATTTCAATGAAGAGAAGGGATTAGTGGTTGGAGAACAGGTAGATTTCCCTTTCCTGTTGGAGCACCCTCCTCAAAGTCAAGCAAGATTAAAACATGGAATATTTCAGGATGAACCTGTGCTAGTGACTGCTTTTACATCAATTAAATGACAAGCACATCTAAAGTACTCGGCTAAATTTAAAGCATTGAGTAAATGTTAGCAAGTAAATAAATGTTAGCTGGTCTTAATAAATATTCTCAATGAGGCATTAAGAGAGCCTCATTGGCTCTGGTAGAAGCCAATCAGTTTCCATTCAACAGTTGATCAACAGGCATTTATACAATGACTCACTACATGAGAAGCACTATGCTAAGTGCTACTGATATAAAGAAAGGAAATCACCGATTCGTGTCCTCAAGTAGCTTACTTTATAATGGGAATACAACTTGTGCAGAAACGGGAATACATTAGATACAGAGAGGATACAAGGGAACCTTAGTGAGAAGGTACCATCCATTCAGGTTTCGTTCAACAAACCTTAATCATCTGCCAATTCTATCCCAGGTCTTGAGCGAGAAGGAAATGGGAAGCCCAAAGGGGATTTGCCCATAAGGAATCTTCATTCTGGTATCGGACATAGGCCACATGTTTATGAAAATACAGATGAATGTTTAGAATTATTTATTGGAATCAGTCTTCTTAATATGGTTCCCAACAAGGCCTCTTCTCCATCTCTGCTTTTATTTCTGAAGGGTCTCACTTCTAGTCCAAAGAGCAAATGACTTAGTCCCTAGAATGCCTATTCTCACTGCTTAATGGGCTGCTTCCAAGTTCTCAGACTAAAAAAGCCACAAGTTACATGACCATTAGCTTTTGGGGTGTCCTAGTTAAATGGAAATTCTGTTAGAAGTTACCGTGAATTCTCTGTCCTAGTTCTCTCAGGAAGGGACACTGTGACCAGAAGCCCTGTGGACCATAATTAGGTCTGTGTTTAGGACTTTTCCTTAGCTACTTTTAGAAGTGTTAGAAAAAGGGAATGGGCCTTTTCAGGAGACAGTGAATCCATCTAGGCTTGCGTGCATGGGCATGTGTGAGCATGAGTGTACACGTGCTTGCTTAGTGATCTCTAAGTCTACCAAACTTTCTAGCTTAGAGTGCAAGTTCTGGTTTTGGAGTACGGAAGAAGATATGAGTTCAAATCCTTCCTCTGACACCACTTGAGATAGTGAAATTAAGTGAGCTACTTCACCTCTCTAGATCTCCATTTCCCCATTTGTGAAAAGAGTGTATTGGACTTGACCTCTCAGGTCAGTTCCATAGCTAAATCGATAATTGTAGGAACTCATTACCCTCATGCTTACAAATCTTTTATTATATATTGTTCCTTGTTCTCCAGCTCTTTGCACTTTCTTCTTAGTTACCTTCTATTTACTTTATATATCACTTAAGTATCTAATTATTTACTTGTTGGCCCCTCATTTAGAAGGTAAGGTCACTGAGGGCCTTTCTTTGTGTTCCTTGGAGTGGGGTATCCGGCATACAGGAAGGTTTTACTACATGCTTGTTGCCGAGTGTCTAGCTCACAGAATGGCATATCCATTTCTGCTCCTCATATCTTTAAAGTGATGCACAATGTGGAGAGTTTTGATGTGCAAAAAGCTGAAATTTGGTGGCAGGGAGAGGCTTCCAATTCTTGGAACTGTTGCATGATTTCCCAGATAGAATTCAGCTTCTCTCCTCTCCATTTTGGGGCCTAGATCATTCATTGTCTATTTGCAGTGTGTAGACAAAATGCACTAGATCAGATATGCCCATCCAGTGCCATGAGATAATCTTCCTGACATGCTACCCTCCCCAGCTTTATTCACATGAGTCATGAAGGAACAAAGCAAGATAAAACACATACACACACACACACACACACACACACACACACACACACACACACACACAGGTAGTCTAGTCCCTGGTAGACAGCATAGTATTGGGTAAACCGTGTTGACTATGTAGTCAGATGACCTAGGTTTGAATCTTGACGCTTCTACTTTATGCTTTTGTGACCTTGGATGAGTCACTTAATCTCCTCTGTCCTCAGTTTTCTCATCTGAATGTTGTGGGGAATAGACTATATGACTTCTAAGCTCCTTTTCAGCTCCAGGTTAATCATCCTATGATTGTTCTTCCCTTCATCTCAAAGACAGTGTGTAAGGAGAAGGGAGTCAGGACAGGGGTCCTCTTTCAGTTGCTGCCAGTGAACTTTCCACTCCTCTCTGGAGGAAGGACTCCGAGGACCCAGTCCTAGGTGTGGGATTGGGAAAACATCCCTTAACTGCCAGGCATGGGTTTTTTATATGGAAAATGGAGAAAGTAAGCATTCCAACACAAACCTCACTGGGTCCTTATGAAGAAAGAGCTTTGACAGACTTGAAACTTTATTCCAGCATTATTAGGTGATGCATGTAAGATTGAGTCCTTTATATGACCAGCTTCTGTTCCTTCCTTCCCATCATCTTTCCCACTTCCAACTTGAAAGATCTTTCCCCCAACAGTCTGTCCCCCACCCCATTCTACAAGATCCAGCTCACAACCCCACCTTCCTTTCTCGCCTCTTCCTGACCTCCTCAGCTCACTCCTCAAACACCCTGGCCCTGAATTCTGGGGACACATATTTAATACTATTCATGTGGTGCTGGGCATGTGCTTCCCTTTATTATTATCATTTGATGTGGATATGATTTGTGCCTCAACTGGAGCTAGGTTCTTTAGGACGAAACAGTAGAGTATAAGTTTCATGAGGTCAGGGACTGTTTTGTTTTCTGTCCTTGTTCCCTCCTGCCTAATACAATGCTTGCCACATAGTAGGCACTTAAAAGCTTGTTATGTTAAATGAGTTGACGTCCATATTGAATTTCTCTTTTGTGTTCTATGCCTATGAGCACAAGGAGGGTCTATAAACATTAGACACTCAAAATAGCTATTAGTTCTTCAATTCCTACTGCTACTCACTCACCTTCCTCTTCAAAATAACCTATAATACCTGACTTTTTTTTCCCCCTCATAGGAAGTTAAAAGTTTTCCTTTAAAGGAGTTTAAAATCACCTCTTTCCCTTCTTCCTTTCTGGTTGTCTTCATCTTCTCTCCATCTCATTCTTTCTCTATTCTCCTTTTTATTTTCCTTTTCTTCCAACTATTTCTCCCTCTTCTTCCCTCTTTTCTTTCTCCCTCAGCTTTTCTTTTCCTACTTCCCCTCATTTTCTCTCTCTGTATTTTCTCATTCTTTTCTGTTTTATTTTTCTTCTCTCTTTTCTCTTTCCTTCCCCTATCCTTTCTCTCTCACTCTTTTCTCCTTTGTTTTTCTTCTCCTCTTTCTTTTTCTTCCCCTATTCTTTCTCTCTCACTCTTTTCTCCTTTATTTTTCTTCTCCCCTTTCTTTTTCTTCCTCTATCCTTTCTCTCTCACTCTCATTCCCTTTTCTCTCCACTTCTTCCATCTCCTTCTTCTTTATCTCTTTCCCTTTTCCTTCTGGTCATCCACTTAAACCTATACACTTTATCTTTTCTCTGCTATTTCCTTCTTCTCTTTTTCCAATTATCCTACTCTTCATATCTTTCTTCCTTCTCTCATCCTTCATTTCTATATCTCCTATTCACCTCTCCCCTCCTCTTTTTCTCTTCTTCTTCTCTTGTTCTTTCTTTCCCCCTTCTCTTCTTCCCATCTAATCTCTTCCTCTTCTCCTCTCCATTCTTCTTCCCTGTTCTCTTCTCTTTCCCCACACCATTCCTTCCTTCTCTTTCTCCCCTCCTCCTCTCACTTGATTAGTTCCTCCATTCTCTACAATTTTGTTCAGTTTTCTTTGTTTAAAAGTCCAACACCTTCCCCACTCCCAAGCCTCCTACTGCAGAGATCTAAAAAAGAACTCTACTTTTGAAGATGGGAGAAATTACTTCCCTGGAACTTGAATTCACTGACAATACCACCCTCTTGAGAGTCTCCCCTCACCCATTTATACTTCCTGCCAGAGCTGAAGCCAGACTGTCTGAGACTGGGCTGGAAGTGTGGGGGCAAGAAGGGAAGCAGCCTTCTCATAGAAATGCCAAGGGACTTCCCTAGTTAAAAACCAGAAATAACTTGCTGTTTGTTTTGCCTGAGTTCTTCAGGAGTTTTTGTGAAAAGTAGCAAAGCCTTCCGTTTCTACTTAAAAATATTTAGGGTAATGCTATTTAGGCCAGTTGATAAGTTCCCCCCTGGTAGATCTGAGGGCCTGGCTGCAAATCTGGACTTGATTCATTATTCATAGACAGAGGGATGTTTTGTGTAGCGTAATTTGATTTGGGCTCAAAGAATCCTGACTGTGGTAGCCCTGCTTGCTCATAAACAGACAAAATAAATTCATTAGGGCTTATGTCAAGGCTGATTTTTATCTTCAGAGAAATGAGACAGTTATCGGAATAGTTCAGATCAAAGAAGCCCAAGTGACTTTTAATTATACAGACCACTGAGGGAGGGGGATGGGAATGACATGGTTTGGCAAAGAGCCCTCTCTGCACTTGTAGATGGAGTTTACCCATTTGGGAGTTTCCTAGGACAATGAAAATGCATCTCAATCCAGATATAAAATTGGAAATTGATGGGTCATACTATATTTGCATGGAGAACATGACCATGAGAACTACTTGTGTGTCCATGGTCCAATTCTCCCCTTATGGAAAGAAGCAACAACAAAATTGCCCTGGCTAAGTCAGAAAAAATGAAGGCTACTTAGTTAAATTTTTTCTACCAGGGACAGAAGACAGTCCTTCAAGTCCACCATGGATATAGGCAGAATGTAGGTGGCTTGCTTCAGGGGAGATTATGCTCCTAGTCTGGAGTACTGCAAGGAATAAATGGTAGTGCTATCCACAGTGTTCCAAGCATGGTGTTCTTCAAAGTCCTTCCTAACCTAGCCCACTTCCTTTTCTTTCTTTTTTTTTTTTTTTGATAGGGAAAGGCAAGGTAATTGCGGTTAAGTGACTTGCCCAAGGTCACACAGCTGGTAAGCGTATCAAGAGTCTGAGGCCTGATTTGAATGCAGGTCCTTGTGACTCCATGGCCGGTGTTATACTCACAGTGCCACCTAACTGCCCCCCTGCTCTGTCTTCTTAGACCTTACTCCTCACCACATAGTTTTTAACTCAGTGACACTGACCTTCTGGCTGTTCCATGAGAACAAGACATTCCTCCTCTTGGCTCTGGGCCATTTCCTATGGCTCTCTCCCATGCCTGGAATGCTTTCCCTTCTCATCTCTACCTTCTGGCTTTCCTGGCATCCTTTAAGACCTAACTAAAATCCTGTCTTCTAAAAATAAGCCTTTCCAACCTCTCTTAATTACTGCCCCACTACAAATTACTTCCTATTATCTTGCAGATAGCTTGTTTGTATTTGCTTGCTTGTCTCACCCATTAAACTGCAATTTCATTGAGGTCAAGGACTGCCTTTTGCCTTTTTTTTTTTAATCTCCAGGACTTAGCTCCTTAGCTCTGTACCAGGCTCACAATTGTTACTGTTCAGTTATTTCCAGTCCTGTCTGATTTTTTCATGACTACATTTTGGGGTTTTCTTGGCAAAGATACTGGAGTTTGTTATTTCTTTCTTCAGCTCATTTTACAGATAAGGAAACTGAGGCAAACAGGGTTAAGTGACTTGCCCGACAGCTAGTAAGTGTCTGAGGCCAGGTTTGAAGTCAGGAAGGTGAATCTTCTTGACCCCAGGCCTCGAACTCTAGCTACTGTGCCCACTAGCTGGCCCTTTGGCTTACAATAAGTTCTTCTAATAAATGTTTATTGACTGTTAACCTCCCTCAACCTCAATTTTCTTATCTTAAAATGGGGTTGATAATAGCAACTACTTCACAGGGTATTGTGAGGATGAAATGAGGTAAGATATGGAAAATGCCTCACAAAACTGAAAGCTCTATAAAAAAGTCATTAGTATGTAGAAAGGACAATGGATTTAGAATCTGTGGACCTGGGCGTGACTCTTGACTCAGAGTTGGATCACCTGTGTAACTTTGGGCCAACTTGTTTATCATTTCAAGGCTATTTCCTTTTCTGTAAAATGATAAAGCTCTTAAGTTCTTTAAAGATCTCTAAAGAAGGTTATTGCTGTTGAGATTTTTTGTTTGTTTTTTGGTAGCATACTTCACTCTAGAACTTCTAGTGTACTCAGACAGACTGACCCAAATCCTGTCACAGAAATGTCCCAGGAGAGTTCCCCATTCTTCTTCCCTGGTACCCAACAAAACCTAACCATTTTCTGCATTTCAATGACGTCAAACCCAAATAGAAACAAATTGTTTCTTTGCTGTGGGCAGCATATTGACTTAGAATGTCACAAATTAACTTTACCTATGTTGTATCGTATTTCTATCTATTTTATTAAATACTCCCTAATCCCATTTTATTCTGGTTTGGGCTTCGGCTTTATGCATTTGTGGTTGCCAGATTGACCCACCTGTTCTAGTCCTTCAGGGCCATTCCTTCCATTTTATGGGACAATAATGGGGTAGGAAAGCCTGGTATATCAGGGTCCTGCCTGTAACTTCTGCCTTTCCCACTTTTTAGTCATTTGATTGGACATCACTCCCTCTGACTAGGCCTTGTTTTCTTGATATAGAAACTATGAGCGTTGGACTAGATGCCCACCAATGGCAATGCCCCCTTTGAGGTGTGCTATAACATTAATCACCATTACCCTCACTGAATCAAGACTGAGTGTATTAAATTTCACCCTTCCCCCAGAATCCTCTGGTACACCTGAGGGGATTGAGGTGGTCTCAGTTCTCTGCCAATGGCTTTAGCCTCTACTAAACATGTTTGCAAAGTGCAGGAGAGTCCTTTGCATACCATTTCCATTGAGCTACTAACAGCGGATTAGGTTTTACAAAGGGATATTTACTCCAAAGGTATATTAACACATATACAAACTTGCTTCCCCAGCATGTGAGAAGCATAATCCTCCCCAATACCATCCCAGTTTCTGAATAGGAGAAAGGGATTAGGTTCTCAATTTAGCTTACTTCTTATATAACAACCCCCAATTCCTCATCCAACCCCACCTCCACCCCAACACCCACACAGCCTTGATCTAGCATCA
>CM053625.1:316238015-316264348 GCA_028646595.1 Phalanger gymnotis
TGATAGCAATTTTTTTACCCATTAACTAGATAAGGAAAATCTCAAGATGTCAGGGTACACTTTTTTGTGGGTATTTTATCATCTATAAGGTCAGTGCAGTGTTCACATTCCAGTTTAGATGAGTCCATTCTCTTGGGGCAGCTAGGTGGTTGGGTCTTCCTGAGTTCAAATCTGGTCTCAGACACTTCCTAGCTGTGTGACCCTGGGCAAGTCATTTGACCCTGTTTGCCTCAGTTTCCTCATCTGAGTTAGAGAAAGAAAAGGCAAACCACTCCAGCATCTTTGTCAAGAAAACCCCAAATGGGGGTCATGGAGAGTTGGGCACTGGATTGATTCTATTAAACAAGGACGACAACGGTATTCTCTTACAAAATCTTCTTGCTTCCCTTCTCTCCAAACCCCCACACCCTCATCCCCTGCCCCCAATTCTCATTCCATTTCTTTAATTGATCTCTTGTAGCTGGTTTGCTGGTGGAATATTTGCCCTCTGCTCTGAAATTGTCATTTTCTTTTTCCCTTCTCCTTTTACCAAGTCATTAATTATTGCACATTTGATGTTCCCTTTTCCATGTGCTCTCTTATACTCACATCTCTTATCCTGTAAGCTCTATAAAAGACCGCTTAGCTGAGAGTTGTGTGTCACAATCCCTGACCTCTGTCCCAAAGTCTTTTTCATACATCAGCTGGCTAAGTGCCCCATGTCATGCCCCTTGGCCAATTTGTCATCTGTCTAATGGTCCCTTTGGCTGCTACTTTATTGTAGTTAAGCGTTCCTGGAGCTTTCTTTCTCCTGCATTTTGATTCAGTGTCTTAAACGTGGATATGGGATGAGACCCCTGTAACAATGGTATGAATCATTTCGCCAGGACAGGCTTATTTTCTTCAAGATAGAGCCTCCTAGGGGCATGTTGGAAACGTTCAGAGGACGATGTACGGGTAGATCTGGAGCTGGAAGGGACACCAGAGGTCATCTGTTCTGACCTTTTTGTTTTAGGGAAAAGCAAGTGGCATATTGGAAAGAACACTGACTCTGGAGTCAGAGGTCCTGCTTACCAGTTTTCCTTCTCATGCTAGCTATCTGTGTGTCCTTAGTCAAATCACTTAGCCTTTCTGGGTCTCAGTTTCCTCATTTATAAAATGAAAGGTCGAACTAGTTGGCCTCTGAAGTCGTTTCCCCTTCCAGCTCTGTGGTCTGTGTCTAGGAAACTGGGGTCCAAAGAGTTTGGATTGGTGACTTGCCCAAGGTCCCAAAACTTAGTAAGGGTTCAAGTCACAATTTGAAATGTAGAGAGAGGCTGACAGCTGAGAGGGGTTCATTTGTATCTTGCCTTCTACATGACCCTCAGCGTACTCAGAGATCCTCAGCAGGAATTCTCAGAGTAGATCTAAATATCGCCCCTCTTTTCCTTTTTTTTTTCTTTCTAGCAAAGAAAGACTAAATGACTTTCTGGTATTATGGAGTAGTGGAAGGGGAATTAGACTGAGAGTTGGGATTGTGTTCAGGCCCCAGCTATTCCCCTAACTAGCTGGCTGTTGCAAGCAAAACACTTTACCAGTCCGAGTCTCAGAGTCCTCCCCTCTAAATGGGAAGGGAGTGGATAAAGTCCTTTCCACTTCTAAAATTAGATTTTGAGTAGGATTGCTTGAAGCACAGCATCACTTCCCTAACAGCACCCAGGAAGTTTTCTAATTTTCACTCGGGTAAGATTTCTGGCTTGGAGTCACACATTGTTACCACCTTCTTTTACCTTCTTGGTGTCTGGCCTTCCAGAGCATGATTTTTTTCATATACCACCAGGTATTCAGGGATTACTTACTCAATTCATTAACAATGTCTCCTCTAGGTTGTCAGCACTTTATCCTACAATAGTACCTCAGGAACTCAACATTTTCCACCTACTTTCTCCATCATATCTTTTTTTTTAAATCAATACCTTTTGCTTTTACATTACCTTTATTTCTTAGTAAAACTCTTATAATAAGAAGGAAGGAAGGAAGGGAGGAAGAAAAGGAGAGAAGGGAGAAAAAAGGAAGGAATGAAGGAAGGAGGGAACAAAGGAAGGAAAGAAGGAAGGAAGGAAGATAAAGAGCTTACTATGTGCTGAGCTCTGAGCTAAGCACTTTACCAATATATTATCTATATTCTTCTTTATTCACTCATTCTTACATACATTTCCTCAAATGATACCAATCCTAATGTAGTCCGTTCTCCTGGCCATGCCTTTTGCCCTTACATTCTTTTGTAAGACACTTCGGATGGCAGCTTTACAGTCCAGGACCTTGGAATGGAAGGATCTGAAGGTGAATCCCAGCTCTGTTCTGTACTATCTATATAACATTGGACAAGACATCTAAGTTGTGTGCCTCTGCTCAGTTTCTTCCTCTGTGAGGTAAAAGTTTGGACTTGATAGCCTCTAAAGACTTTTCCTCTTCTAAACTATGATTCTATGGTCCTAAGTCACCTCATTTTTCTGGTTCTCAGTTCAATCTCCTGAAAAAACATTCAGGTTGTATTCAAGGGCCTCTGACTTCCCATCTTGCCCTGGATCTGTGCTTTTTTATCTTATGATTTTTTGAGACTCCTTTGGATTCTCCTTACTAGATCATGAGAATTGTCTGATTGTATACAAATATTACTTTAGTTAGATCTCTATCTTAACCCATCTACTCGGATAACCTAAAAGTCTAGTTTCCAATTCTGTTTCAGCAAATTGGGCCAGAGGGAACAGATTGGTGGCTTATACCTTGTTAACAAGTCTTTAAGAATGCAAACCTCTTTCATTATTCATTGGTCTGGCTAGAGCACTATGTTTCCATGAATTATGCTGTGCACAAAGCTGGACCTACTGGATAAGTGTTATAAGAGACTAGATTTTACTTCTAGGTCTCAAAATGGCTTTAGAAAAAGTTCCATTAGAATTAATTCTGGTTTCTTCTTTGTCTACCCCCAACTCCACAAATGCTAAATCCATCAGAAGAAAAGATGTGAATGATCAAACAGAGAAACTTGTTTGGGTACCCTAGTTCATCATGCCATGAGTTAAGGTGGGTCTCCCTTAAGCATTCCCTGAAAGCTCAGCTTGCCTCAAATTCAGAAAGCTTCCAAGGCATTTGGAAGTCTACTGGACTTTGTTGGTGAAAAAGACAAGAAGATAATAAGCTAGATACTAACAGAGCTAGGTGGCTTCAGAACTGGTGGAATGGCTAGAGTAGGTGTTCATGGTGGGATGCCAACTTGGAATTAGGTCTCCAGTAGAGTGGCCCAGGGATCAAAGATTAGTCCTTTGTGGTTTAACATTTTTATTAATGTTATGAATCTCATAATTACAACATTTGTTGGGATGCCAACCTTCGGGGAGGGGTGGCATAGGAAAAGCATGACATTAGATTACACAGTCAATGACCAAAGAGATCCTTAAAGGTATTAAAAAAAAATTTGCTCAAAGATTTTCACAACAGCACTGTATGTTATTAAAAAAAATAATCTAAATGCCCAACAGCTGGGGGATGGCTAAATAAATGTCCATGAATCACTAAGCCTTTAATTTGATTTATTTAACAAAATACTCAAATGTAATCAACAAGCGTGAACTGACAGTCAACCAATCAGAAAGTAGGAAGGCTACAAATACAATTGGTGAGACCTTTATGAAATGCAAAATGGAAAAATCAGAATGAATAGAATAGAATGCTGACTAATCATGATAGTAAGAGGAATGGACAGTGAGGATGAGGGGTGGGAGAGGTCCCATGGGGTAGTAGATAGAGAGCTTGGTTGAATCACCTCCCATCTCTGTGCTATGACTTGTTCCATTAAGGAGGAAAATAAGATTAAGTTCTCTCTCAGGGGCCAAGACTAAATTCTATGGTTCCAAATGCCTTTGTTGGGACCAGGACCTTCCCTAAGTGGTAATACCAAGAGAACTTAGGCTACAGATTGGTTATAAAGATCAAATGAGATAATGTACTATGCAGACCTTAGGAAGATATTCGTTATTATCATAATCATTATTATTAGGAAAATGAACATTCTCCCAGAAGGGAGTAACCATTCCCTCTATAATATTAATCCATAGGTTTATAGATTTATAGCTGAAAAAACCATAACAGCTTAATCCTCCCATTTTACAAATGAGGAAACTGAGACCCAGAAAAATTAAGAGACTTGTGTAGGATTACACAGCAGGGAAGTAGCTAAGGTGGGAACTCAATTAGATCTTCCTGATTTTCAGTTCATCATTTTACCCTCTCTGCCACACTTCCTCTCCTCATGGTAATGAGTTTGGCTGACAGTTTTCTCCCTGGTACACCCTCAAGGCAGCTGGTGGGTAGGCTTAGGAGCTAGTATAGGTTGGGAAGCCTCTCCCTTCCCCCCAAGTATGGCATGTAGAAATGTCAAAAGCTGTAGCTCACTTAACATTTCCCACATTTGCCTAAAGGATTACAAAGCTTTGGCACAGAACCAGTTCCTTAAAGGTTCCCAACTTTCTGAGATCTAATGATGCACATTGTATTGTTAAGGTTTCCTGATGATCCCCACCTGGCTTATTGGCTTAATTCCTTTCCTCCCCCACCCGTACCCACCCCCACCAGTTTGGGTGGAGTGCGGTAGGGCAGGGAGAATCACAATTGTTCTTGACCAAGGGAAAGTTTCTGAAGTTAGGGGCGCCCTCTCATCTGGAATCTTTGAAAGCTTGGTAGCTTGGTAGAAAGGGTTCAAACCCTTCTCTTTTGGCTTTATGTAAAAACAAGGCCCTTCTAAGCCCTTTGACTGCTCTTCCAAAGTCATCAGAGGGACTCCTGTTACTTGTTATCAAGCTTTCACTTCCATGGACTTTATGGGTTATAAAAAGCCTCTCTCAACAATGCAAGTGCACTGTGAGAGGGCCCTTACTGTGACAGTCTTACCCTCTGAACCCGATGCTCTGCACCACATTGCAAAGCAGCTTTCCAGGAGAAAAACGGTGCGCACGCGTGTGTGTGCGCACATGCATGCGCATGCACGTGCACACACACGCACCTACAACAGGTGCTGCTAGCCAAGAGGGGAGAAGTGCACCAAGAAATGTGGCATTCCTAATTTAATTTCCATTTTTAATGTAGTTATGGTACTCTCTCCATTTTTTAAATAAACTCCAGGCTTCAAGCCTTTTTTTTTTAAACTGGATTTTCTGTTCTATTTTCAGTGTTTGGGGGATGGTGTTCTTCTCTCCTTCCTAAATTACAGCAGCTTCCTGCTACCATGCAATATTAATTATATTCTCGATGCTGATTCCTTTTATGCTGTTTTAATTCTATACATTGAGGGACACGGGCCGTGTGCAGCCTCTCTCTACCTCTTTCTCACTCCCTCTCTCTTTCCCTTCCTCCCTTCCTTTCTCCTTTTCTTCCTCCTCCTTCTCTCTCCATTCTTTGCTGTTGATTTCCTCTGTTCTTCCTTTCTGCCCTTTCTCTGCAAAAATATAATAAATAAACCAACCCCTTATGTGTCCGTCCACTGTACCTTGTATTGTAATAGCCATGTTTCTGTTGTAATATTGATTTGAAAAACTCATCCGTGTTCCAACGTGTAAAGTAATAGAAATCGGAATCTTGCAAGAGGGAGTTATTTTGTCTTTATTGCGGTGATTTACAGAGAAATTTCCAGCCAAATAAAATACCCAAAGAAAAAGCAGAGTGCTCTGAAACAGAAAAACTGCCTTTCTCAGAAGGCGCAGAAAGCCTATAGAAATTCTGTAATTCTGCTTTCTTATTGTGCAGAGTTTCTGCCACAGGTCTTAGGATAAAATGTTATTAGTAAAAGTGCCATTTGGGCTTCACTTTATGAGATAGTTTTGGAAAGTCGAAAGGTGATGTGTTAATAAGATGTGTGTAAATCAAAGATTTGTAAATAGCACCATTTAAAATGCACTGAGTGGTTCTGGAGAAGCATCTGGGCATAGTGTCGAGAATACAGGATCTATGCTCCAGAGTCCCAAGTTCAAATCCCAGTCATTTAATCCTGCAGAGAGTCAGGTACCTCACTTACAGAATAATGGTGCTAATATATACCTTCGTGTGCCTCACAGGGTTGCTGGGAGAATCCCATAAGATCATGCAGATGAAGTGCTCTGCAAACTTTAAAGTGCTATATAAATGTCAGCTCTTATTACCAGCCATTATTAATATGTATTAAATAATGGCATAATCTGTAAAGTACCAAAAAGCAAGCTAGCATTATTCCAATAATTCTGCTTAAATGAATCCTATGGTCCGTCCTTCTATAAAAGGGACAGTCCTTTCTTGCTTCAGGGAAAGTCATAGCATCGATCCAAGAAGAATATAGAGTTTGATGTGTATTCATGAAACCTAGTTGAGTTTAGATAACACGAATTTCTCGTGCACCCAGTTGGCATGATTCTGTAACTTTTCCCAGGGGCGTTGACAATATGATAGTAGAAGCTGAGAACGCTGATGGTGGGTGTATAACCTAGATTTGGCGTTCATTTTGTAAGACATGACTAGTGCAGCCAAGTGGCTTTGTGGATAGAGAGAACCGTGCTTGGAACCAGGAAGACTCATCTTCCTGACTTTGAATCTAATATCAGATGCTTACTAGCTGTGTGACTTTGGTAAGTCACTTAACCCAGTTTGCCTCAGTTTCCTCATCTGTAAAATGAGCTGGAGAAGGACACAGTCAACCTCTCCAGCGTCTTTGCCAAGAAAACTCCCAAATAGGGGCTGGACGTGACTGAAAATGGCCAGCTCTGCCACATGTGTGACATTAAGTGACTCATTCTATTGCTCGATTTCATTGTTTGTCAATATATGGGGTTGAGACAGACTCTCTCTAAGGTCCCTTATTGCTCTAATTTGTAAGCGAGCCATTCGGAGTTTGTCGTCCTCCATTCGCGGAGCTCACTCTTCAGTCCCCCCTTCCCCTAGATTCCCGTCTGCAGACACCCCACAGGTAAGGCCCCTGAGCGTCGCCATCTAACCCCAGGGTGGCCCTCGCTGCTAGAGATTTGATTGTCTTACTGAGCATCCTCAGGCTGGGCCAACACACACTCTGTCCTCAAAACTTCCCAGAGAAATGTGAGAAGCTCATTATGTGCCCACACAGCTGGAACCGTGCAGGTAATTGATAATTGTTTGATAAATAGACTTCCATCTCCCGTGGTGTGACTAGGACTAAGCTGTGTTCCCCATTGTTGGCAGCGTGAAATATGAGCAGCTACTTTCACTGGGGGCTAACACACAAACTCAGGTATTTGGATAGCTCCTCAGCAATGTCAGACAGTAATCCCACCGCTCAGGGATGACCCATGCTTGGGAAGAGATTATATCTGGAAAAGAAGTGAGAAGCCTATCATTTTCTGGTGAACTCTGAAAGTAAGTTACCTGGAGAGGAACTTACCTGAGCTAGGGGCATCTCTGATGCCTAGGTGTCATTGCAATGGGGCTTCGGCTTGTCTATGTGTTGATCTAAAGATTTCTAGCTGGTCATCTAAGGCAGTTCCAATCCATATTTTATAGCTGAAGAAACTGAGGCCCCAAAAAGTAAAATGATTTGCTCAAGGATGCAGATGTATTAAATAAACGTGTCTCCTAATACTATACTCAGAACTCTTAACACTACATATGCTTGCAGTCGAGTTTCCCTAGGCCTGGATGTTAAGGATCATAGATCCTGGAGAGGAACTTTGAGGTCACATGTGCCAACCCAGTCATTTCACAAATAAGGAAGCTCAGACCCAAAGAGGAGAAGTGACTCACCCAAGGCCACACAGGTAATGCTCTGATTCCCAAATCAGTTGTCTTTCTTCTGTGTCTCCCAGATTCCTTGGAGGTGGCAGTCCAATTCTGTGAGAACAAATTAGGCATCTGCTATGGGAAAAAACAAAGCAAAAAACAATCTTTCCCTTCAAGGATCTTGTATTCTGCTGCCAGTGTGTGTGTGTGTGTATATGTGTCTGTGTGCCTGTGTGTCTGTGTGTGTGTGTGTACACACAATATGTAAATAAAATGTTAAATACAAAGCTATTTGAAGAAGAGGGAGGCATCATGGAACGCTTCCTGATGGAGGTGGCACCTTAGTTGATCCTTGAAGAAAGAAAAAGGATTCTAAAAGGAGGTGAAGAGAGAGGGCCTTCCAGGCATGGCAGACGTCCTATACCAGGGGTGGGGAACCTGCGGCCTCGAGGCCACATGTGGTCTTCTAGGTCCTCAAGTGCAGCCCTTTGACTGAGTCCAAGCTTTACTCCCAACTCTCTTTCCCTCCCAATATCTTTTAGAGGCCCAAGGAAATTACAATTTTTCGCATTATGGGGACAATGGCTGATCTGAAAGCAGAGGGACTTCCCCAACCTTATTCATTAGAGCCTTATGAGGAGGCAATGAATTCATTGTTAATATCACAAATATCAAAGGAAGTCATGCTGAAGAGATAGCTATTTGGAGGTGTTGGCAGGAAATTAAATTTACAAAACAGCACTAGAGTCATGCTAGAATTATAGCATAGAGTGACAAAAGCAAGGAAATTGAACGTTAAGCTTTCCACAGCACCCATCCCTCTTGGTGTTGCCAGTGGGGATCGTAGGAACGTGGAGAGTACACTCTGCCTTTTGTCAGGAGATTAAATCTAGAATACCTCCAGAACAGGGCACCGTCCTTCTGCTGATCGGTCATCAAATGGATATAAGAAGTCCCACCAATGGTATATAGATAGTGTGGTCTGCCCAGAAATTCTTTAAAAAGGGCTCTACCAAATGTACTAAAGGCCTGCCTCTCAGCATGGTACCATTCCAGGCATATTGGGGCAACACTCAGGCCATCATAATGCTTGCCAAGAAAGCAGCTATGTCATTTAGAAGTGATTGGTGGTGTTTGTCCTTCATGCTTGAAGGGGACTATGACATCGAGAAGGTGATACCATGACTTGCCCCTGGATTGGTTTAAGTGGTGAGAGCCTGTGCAAAGTCACCAGTCTCAGGCTCTCCTTCGGAGCCATCACATTAAAAAGAAATGGTAGGGTTCATTGGGGCGTTATAATATTTATTGACCCTTGGTCATGTAAATAAGTTTCTTTCTTGTCCCTAAGACATCCTGCAGTGTGTGAACTCTAGAAAAGAGTGGCTCCTTTTAATGTAGTCTCCCCTACTTTTATTATTTATTTGTTTGTTTGTTTATTGGTGGAGGGGGAGTGTTTGGGTGGTCTCTACATCAGATTTCATCCTTTCATCAATGCTAGGAACTTCCAATGTGCGAATGCCCTTCATCAGTACAGATGATCAACTCTTAAGGATCGTAGCTCTATAGCTGGAAAGGACCTCAGAGGCCATCCATCTAGTCCTACCCCCTCATTTTACAGATAAGGAAAAAGTGACCCATGGGGGTTAAATTAATTACTCAAAATCATATAGGGAATAAATACAAGAAATGGGACTTGAACTCAGGTCCTCTGACACTGAGAGAGTTCATTCTAATGTAGCACTTATAGTCATAGCTGCCTGGGGCACTGCAGTGTTAAGTTACCTGTACATGGTTGTACAGTCAGGACATGACTGAGGTAGGCTATGACCCCAGGCTTCTTGACCCCATGACTCCCAGTCTATCCATTACACTACACTGCTGCTCACCTCTTTTCCTATAAAGGGACAATAGTGGGCCATCACACAAACTAAAAGAAAGCAAACAAAAACCTGAAACAAAACTATGAGCTTACGTCCAGCGGCCAATTTAGGAAGGGAAGGGAGAGGCAGAGCGTTGCATGGAACATCATAGAACAACAAGAAATGAGGAATAGAAGGAATTTAGAGAACCAGAGCAAGAGCTCATTGAACTGATACATAATGAAATAAGGACAACCAGGAAAAGATTATTTTATTGAAGCGAGAGTTAAAAGAATTATCAGCACCAGAAAACACACATATAGTAATGGTCCTGGGAGGAAGAGGATGTAAACAAACAAACAAAGACGTGTCAGACATTCATCGGCAGACTTTGTCACTGGCCTGGATGTCCATTTACCTTTTCAAAATTTGTTACAAGGGGTAGCTTGATTCCTAGTATGTGTGTGGAGCGGGAAACAGAGCGGGGAGCAGCGAAGCACTTGCAGAAATGACAGTGGAGTACACACAGAAGGCACCTATACACACACACACATACATACACATATACAGATGCAGATATTGCTTTCTGTATATATACTTGATATATACACATGTGTTTAGGTTTTTGCAAGCGAGGTCATCCCCACGTGGTGGTTGTTTTTGTTGCTCAATCATTTCATTTACTTCAATTCTTCATGTCCTCATGCTCCATGTCACTCCAGCACTGTCCGTGGGGTTTTCTTCTCAAAGATACTGGAGCAATTTGCTGTCACCACATGTAGCATGGGGTATCTTGATGGGTGGCTCTAAAGGAGGCAGAACAGATATCTCTAGCTTCTTCTCCCAGCCCTCTCCAAAGTAGACAAATTCCTGCCAGGAGGGGAGGCAGGAGAGAGACTAGGAAACTTGCCCACTCTGATCTCCTCAGAGAGAAGGGATAGCAGGATGCAATTCTAACTTTACAATATTATTGGTATATAGTATGTGATTTTCAGGTTTGAAGTAAATTTCTGATTGCTGTTCAGTCTTGGGAAAAGGAAGCTTTATATGTAAGGCTTGACACTTTTCCCACCAAATGCCAGTTCCACAATGAACACATAGCAAGTAGCAAAGAAACTCATTTATCCAAGTCAATGGCAAAACGGAAAGCAGAGAAAGTATAAAAAGGAGAATATATAACAAACAAACCAGAGCAAAGGAGCTTTCCCATTGAGAGCAAGGCAACGACTCAGTCAGGAAAGAGAGTTCCAGATCTCACCCAAAGGGGAAAATTCCCTGAACTTTCTTTTGTAACCAGCTGGGGACAGAGATATGATAGATAATGCTAGCCACTCTTATCAGCTTCTTTCCAGAGTTTTATTCTCCTTTCAGCAGCCTAAAGTGGAGTCAGCATTATCCATCTTCGCTCTCAAAGTTAGAAGTCATAAACACACCAAACAACTACTGAAAGCCAAAGAGACTCAAAAAGCCTGCAGCTCTCCTCTGTCCCGTTCTTAACTACTTTGTTCTACGCCTCACATAGGCACAGGGCCTTGATCTCCACCAACGAAGCAACAGTCTCATACCAATGAGCTTTGGAACTTAGATTACATATACATACAATTTGTTTTATTTCTTCATTGGAAAACTAGTGGAGGGTGGGAAAAGAGAAGGGAAAAAAAGAAATTTACGTGATAATTTTATTATATATTTGAAAGGAATAGTAAGTTGTATATAATAGATTGGAAGTTTCATGTGCAATCATCTTTTTATTATAGTATGTTATGGAACTGCTTGTTTTATTCGGCAAATTAAAAAGAAAATTTTTTAAAAATAAAAATATATACACATAAATATATGTGCAGACATGTATGTATATATAAATAAACATATATGTATAGATAGATATCTATAGATCTGTATTTATGAGATTTAAATCCATATTTCCATATCTATAGACATGTATTTCTTTCTCTGTCTGTCTGTCTCTCTCCATGTGTGTGTGTACGTCTATATAGAGATACAGATAGAGATAGATGTTTGTCAGATCAGGGGCTTGTTTTGCAAAATGTCTGTTGCTTTTGGCAACTTCCTGTTTTGTCTGAAAACTAAAGTATTTATGCGTGCGGAGGATGGGCTTTAAAATACCCCTTTTATTTTATTCCTTTCTCAACTCCTCCTTCTAATTTATAGGAAATAAAAATGTGTTTATTGGCAGCAAACCTTTTCTTCTTTTTTCACCTTCCAACATGAAGACAGCACCATCCTTTAGAGAAGAGGCAGAAAGTACATGTTCTCCCCAAATGAGACCCAGTTAATTACGTGTTTTTTACGTGTTATTCACCTACCTCCCAGTGTAGGGTGGACTTTTGATTGGTACTTGTCCAAGGAGAAAATTGCTTGATAGCTGTAGCTGGGCTATCAGGATTTATATAACAGGGAGGTGATTATCTCTCTTAATTTGGGGGGATTTAAACAAAGGGGGGAGGAAGCCTTTTTACCAACAAGCGAATATGGAACAAAAACACCTGTGTTCCTTACCAACAGCTCTCAGTGCTGATAGAATAATTACTATTTAGACCATGTCAGGTTGCTTTCATAATGGAGCAGTCTATGGTCTACACATGATAAATGTCAGGTCTACAGAATGCAGGTGAGAGTACCCAGCTGATGTGTCATTTGGGGGAGGCCAAGAAAATTCCCCCAAACCCTGTTTTGGCAATATTTGGGAAGGTGTTCCTCATTTCGATGTTTATTATATTAGTGGAGTCCCAGCAATGAGAAAAGAAAACAATTTTCCTCCTTCCCATCCCCTCACCTGCACCACCTTGGTTAATTTCGAGGCTGTTAATAGGAAAAAAAAATTTTTTTGATTTGGTATCTGTTTTTGCTTCTTCTTTTTTCTAATACACAAAGGTTTCCTTTCACCGATCTTGTATTCATTATTTCATCTCTGGAATTAGCCTAACAGCTTGTTTCTGCTAACCCTCTTAGATGTCCATGTGTTTTTTCTTTAAAGAAATATTAATTACTTGGCATCTGCATTTGCTCTAGGCAGGCAGTCTGCTCTCAGGTGCAAACTGGAATGTCAAATTCCTGCTGCTAATTTTCAGAAGCTCACTCCCAAGGAGAGTGTAATGGAGATGAGTTTGAGGTCATTAAAAGAAAGGTTGATGGTAACTTCCTTCTCATTGTGAGTAGAGAATAAAACGATTAGGGTGCCTTGCTCATGGGATCACTAGCGATACACAGTGGGAAGGGACCTTAGAGGTCACTGAGTCCAACTTCTTCATTTTACAGATGAGGAAATTGGGGCACAAAGACATTAAGTGACTTGCCCAAGGTTATACATCTAGTAAATGATAAAGCTAGGATTATTACTCTTATTCTTAGTAGCAATAATAAAACTAATAATGGCAGTAAGTAGCGTTGACATAACACTTTAAGGTTTGCTTACGCTTTTCCTACGTTCTCTTAAACCATCCTTACAACAGCCCTGTGGCGTCGTGGTGCTCTCATTGTCCTCTTTTTCAGAGGCTCAGATAGGTTAAGTGACTTCTCTGAGGCCACAAGTGTCAGGAGGGAAATTTGAATACCAGTCTTTCTGACACCAAGTCCAGCATTCTGTCTACTCTGCCACAAACTCAGGTCCTGTATCTCAAAATTCAATACTATTCCCATTAAACCACACTCAGTATATACAAATATATGTCTGTGGGTTGTATGTGTCTGTAAATATATAGACATATCCATGTACATTCAGGTGCATAGGTATATGTTAATATATACTGACATATAACACACATGTATATACAGCAATACATGTAAAGGTAATGTATTATATATAGCATATAGCTTACTGTATAATATAGTTATAGACTATATGTACTATCATATACAAATATGTGTACTGTATATACTACATAGATATATACAGTATATATACACACATACTAACATATACACGTATGCATACATGCATAAACACACAAACATGCATGTTTGAGTTGTAACTATATATCTATCCCTTACGTTTAACGAAGGACAGATGGCTGTACTCCATCAGGGAATCTTGATCTGTTCACTGAAAAGCATTGTGGACCAAATTCTAGACTTAAGAATCAGAAGGCCTGGGTTCAAGTCCTGGAATATAATCATTACTTAATAAATGCATGCTGACTGGCCCTGCCGCTTCCTAGTTTGGCCAAGGGAAGAGGAGCAGAGACTCAGATGTTCTACATTTCATATCTCAAGGTCTCTGGAATGGGTTTGGTACTCTCATGTGTATATGGGTGTTGGGTGAGTTAAGAACAAAGGATGCAGAGTGGTCTAGGGGAATAAGCAATGGATTTTTGACTCAGAGGATTTGGGTTCAAATCCCAGCATTGTCACTTATTACATTGGAGACCTTTTTCTGCTCTTGGAAGGCACAATATAGCAGACTTTTCTTTCAATTATAGGTTAGACTAGATGACTGTCAAGGCCCCTTCTAATTTTTTACTTCTATGATTCTGTGAATTTACTCTCCTTTCCTTGTCTCAGTTTCCTTATGTGTAAAATATGCGACATGAATTATAAGGTTCTTTTCAGTTCTAAATTTCTTATCCTACAATACTACAATCCACAGCAACCTACCTCCATATACTAACCCCACACACCCACACGCCAGTTTAGTTAGCAAAGCAAAGACTGACTTTAGGAGAAGGGCCTTTTCTTTAGTTTGACTTTTCTTTATCCCTTCCTCAAAAATCTTCTTTTCCTCATGTTCTTCTGGAAAATAAATAGAACCATTTCTCAAATAGATGCAGACTTTTCTGAGCTATGTCAAGAATCTCTGGTTTTATGGATGTGAACGGTCCCTTCCCTGACACAGATGGCAGCCCCTCTGTTCCTTATTTTAGGCCATCTTCATAAGTTGCCATGACTGCAATAAAATAAATTAAAAACAAAAAGAAATTCAGTGGCCAACTTTCTTGTAATGAGCTTCTCCTCATGTGGCTAGCTTGGTTATGGCTATGTACTCTCTATTCCCTGAATTTGAACACAGGCCTTCCTAACTCTAAATTGAGCACAGATTTGGGCCCAGATGCTCTCTCTCTCTCTCTTGGAATATTATACTACAATATAAAGCATTCTACAGTATAAATGGCTAGAGGAGTCAAGACTAGATCCAATGAAAATATTTTAGATCAATGTGAAGAGGGACACATGTTTTTTCTTTTGAGCTGGAGATTGTAATTAAGAATCTTATCTAAGACTCTTTATGAGATTCCCAACTACAAGTTGGAATAAAGTCAACAACTATATATATATATATATATATATATATATATATACATATATGTATATGTATGTATATATATACACATATGTATGTGTATATATATACACACACATATATATGATAACATTAATTAAATTATTCGTTAGATTAAATAACAAATACCTATTAAACACTTATTTACTGACAACTAAAAAGCTGAAGAGGTGCTCATTTTTAACTGTCCTTGTCTGTCCTCTGCCAAAGAGACAATCCTCTGCACTGGAAATGAAGTAACAAAAATGGCAGACAGAAGGTCGATGCTCAAGATACGTAAGCTAAAGTGAGAGAGCTTCTAGGAGAGATTCACGGATTCGGGTCAACTGGTCCGGATAGACTATCCCGGTTGAGTCTGAAAGAACTGGCTGATCGATGGCGTGATCATCAGCCAGTGATAGCTGAAGGACCATGTAAAGTCTGAGAGGGATCACAAGACTACAGAGGAGCAAATGTGCCTTTTCTTTTTAAGGAAGAGAATAGTCTGTTGAATCTGAGCCAGCGAGCTTGACTTTGATTTCTGGGAAAATTCTAGAAGGCGTCATAGAGGAACATCTAGAAAGGGAAGCAGTGATTTCAAAGAGCCAGCAGGGCTTCAACCTGGATGAGTCGAGGAAGGTTAATCTCATTTCCTTTTATTAGATATGCTTACTAAATTGTTAGGACAGTTACGTGGTGCCATGGGTAGAGTGCCAGGCCTGAAGTCAGGAAGATTCATCTTCCTGATTTCAAATCTGGGCTCAGACACTTAGTAGCTACATGACCCTGGGCAAGTCACTTAGCTCTGTTTGCCTCAGGTTCCTCATGCATAAAATAAGCTGGAGAAGGAAATGGTAAAACCCCTAAATGGGGGCAGTTGGACACAGCTGACACCGTTGAACAACAGCAACAAGTAAACGAATAGACGAGGGGAACGCTGTGGAAACAGTTTGCCCGCACTCTCATGGAGAAGGGGCCAGAGTGTGGACCGCTGAACTGTATTCAGGGAATTTAAAGTTGGTTCAATGGATGGACTCAGAGTAATTGTTTATGGTTCCTTGTCAGTGCGGCAGGAGGTCTCCAGCAGAGTACCCCGGGGACCTGTGTTTGGCCCTGTCATGTTTAGTATTTTTACAAATGAGTTCAATAAAAACTTAGGTAAAACACATATCAAATTTGTAGACTTGAAAGGCTGGAAAAGTTAGGTAATATGATGGATGCCAGAGTCAGAATCCAAAAAGTTTTTGACAGGCTAGGACGCTGAACTGAATTAATCTAACAGGATAAAATTCACCGGGATAAATGTTTTAGGGAGAAACAAATGAACCTCACAGATAGCCCATGAGAACGGCACTAAATCTCGTCAGCATCTGGGCTGCTTTAAGAAAGGCCTAGCTGTCTGGGGCAAAGAGGGGATGGATGTTCAGGCGCCTCTAGATTTTGTCCTGCTATGGCTGCATTTTTTCTCGTGCCATTCTGGTGAGCACAGTTTAGGACGTACATACACTGGAGGGCTTTCAGAGAAAGAAAACCAAGGTGGTGAAAAGCCTCAAGTCTGTGTCATTTGAACAGCAATGGCAGGTACTGAGCCTACCCAGCCTGGAGAAAAGAAAGCTCAGACGGGTAGGTGTGGGGGCGGTTATTGTATCTGTCATCGAGTATGTGAATGTCTGTCATGTAGAACAAGGATTTGACTTATTTTGTGTGGCCCCAGAGGGCAGAGCCATGATCAACCGGTTGAATTTGCAAAGAGGACAACTGTGCCTTTGTTTGAAGGGAAAACAAACAAACAACACTTGCTAACTTCCTGCCTATACAAAAGTGCAACTGGATGTGGGGAAAAGCTGTAGGACCTTCTTCCTTGCACCAAGTCATACAGATAGAAAACATCATCAGCGGGATTTGAATCCAGGTGCCACATATGTATCCAGACCCGATACTCTTTCATCATATCGCATTACTCCTTACAGATTCATTTGGAGATATCCATGGACCATCCTTTCCATGGTCCTTTCCATGCATGCTGTTGTTCATTTGTTTCACTTGTGTCTGACTCTTCATGACCCATTTGGGTTTTCTTGGCAAAGGTACTGGGATGGTTTGCCATTTCCTAGATGAGGAAACGGAGGCAAACAGGGTTAAATGACTTGCCTAGGGTCACACAGACCCTACTAAGGGTCTGAGGCCAGATCTGAAGTCACAAAGATGAGTTTTCCTGACGTTGGGTCCAGTGCTTTATCCACTGTACCCCCTAGATGCCCGCTTTCTATTCATAGAAAGGATCAATTCTGTGGCCATGATGCGTCCTTGATGTATGATAAGAAACATCTTACTTATTAGAACAGAGGGATTCCTCAGCACCTAATTAACAGATTGCCAGGCAGTGTGACATTAATTTACATTATATAGAAATAAGTTCCCCTTTGGAATTTAACATGTAGAATTCTATTTGCATCTTTCATCTTTGAAGGATATCACTTTAGTCATTGTTAGAAAGAAATTCAATAGCCATGCATTGAAATAGAATGGATCAATCAATGGCTTATCCTGCTGTGGATCCTACCCAGCTTTATTCGAGAGCGAGGCATCCCCTAAGGTCAGTCTGGACCCTAGCTTTAGAGCGGGGTGATTATAAAACATAGCTGCGGTACTCTGTAAAGTACCAGATAGAAGGGATGAGAACCGAGGAAGATCCGATCGGATCGTTCCAGAGTTAGATAAGCTTCCCTGGGGTTCAAGCGCTGAGCGATTCTTCACGGCAAAGATAATGCCGGCGTTTTAAGAGGGATGACGGGCTGGGCTGTCACTTAGTCAGAAGGGGTTCAAGGAGTGCTCGTTACGGCAATAGTAATAGCTGACGTTTCTGTAGCACTTCGAGGCTGCAAAGAGCTTTCTTATCTTTGTTGTTACTCCTCCCCAGACCTCTGTGCCAGAGGTGCTATTGTTACCTGCCATTTACAAATGGGGAAACTGAGTCTCGGAGACACTAAAGTCCGAGGCAGGATTTGGACTCAGTTCTTCCAGCTTCATGTCTAGAAGGCCGCAGCCCCTGTGGGGTATAAAGGCAGTAGTTTATAGTGGGGTGAACTCTGAATTTGGAGCTAGAAGGTATGGGTTCAAATTCGAGCTCATCTCCTTTTTTTTTCTTTTGTGACCTTGGAAAATCATTTTGGACCTCAGTTACCTCACCTGTAGAATATAAAATCATGCAGGAAAAGTCAGTATTATTTTTACCCTTTGATAAAAGGAGATCAAAGATAGAAAATAGTCCAGGTTTTGCATTTTTAATATTTAATGTATCATTTTTGTGTTAATAAAAACAAAACAAATCCTAGCAGAAACATATGAGTAAGAACAAAATGGGTGTTTATTTATTGTGATAATGGCTGGTACCTCCAACTTCTGGTGCCTTCTCCTCTAAGGTTACCTTTCTTTCCGTCTAAGCCTACATTCGATTTAATTTGTATTTATCGCACACGCTCTCGCTTCTGCGTGTGTTGTCTTCTCTCTCAGCATGTAAACCTCTTAAAGACAAGGGCCCTTTTTCCCTTCCGATTGTATCATCAACATTTAAACTTAGTGATGTTTGTGGATTATCAAATGCAATGGAATGTTCCATTTTGTTATTTCTATAAGAAACAAAAATATTTCAAATTCTGAGAAATTTGGAAAGATGGATATGGATTGAAACTCTATTCCCTGTGAAGTAAGCAGACTCAGGAAAATAATAGACACCACTTATAACTGAGGTACATGAATGGAAAACCAGAAGGGAGCTGAAATCCAGGTTGCTGTTTAGTCATTCGGTCGTGTCTGATTCTCTGCGATCGCACACGCCTTAGCACTGAAGGCCCTTTTATCTTCCACTATCTCTCAAAGTCTAAGTTCTCATTCATTGTTTCTGTGACGCTCTCTTCCCATCTCATTCTTTGCCTTCCCCCTTTCTTCTTGCTTTCCATCTCTTCCAAATTCAGGACCTTTTCCAATGAGTCCCGACTTCTCATTATGTGATCAAAGTATTCAAGCTGCAGCTTCAGTATTTGACATTCTGGTGAATAGTCTAATTTCGTTTCTTAAAGTATTGACTGATATCCTCTCATTGCTGTACAAGGGACTCTCAACGTGTCGATTCTGTGGCGTTAAGCTTTTCTTGTAGTCGCACAATCACACATTCCTATTGGGAAAATGACAACAACAAAACAAAAAACAAACCTCATTTTTCCTCTACAGACCTTTTCCAGCGAGATAACGTCTCTATTTTTTTTTTTTAGTATGCTCTCCAGATTTGCTATAGCTTTCCTTCCAAAGCAGCAAGTGTCTTTTAATTTTGTGACTGAGGATCTTCTGTCAAATCTTAGTCCTGGAGAACAGATAGCGAAGCATACCTCCCTAGTATTGGTACAGAGGTGAGGGGCTATTGGTATGAAATGGTGTGTACCATGTTAGACACACTCACTGTATGGATTGGTTTTGCATGGACATTTCTTGTTGCTGGTGCTGTTGTTGCAAGGAACTGTTCATTTCAGGGCAAGGCATTAGATTAGGTATTTTGATACAAGAATGCAAAATAACATGCAATATAAAATAAAGGATTGGGTGGTTAAGGTCTCTTCCATCTGTCCCAAGTCTATGCAAATGTTAATGCATTAAAGGATAGTTACTGAGCCCCACTGTGAATAGAAAGAATTAAAACAATCCCTCCTCTCAAGGAGCTTACCCATTCTGACGGGATACTATCATTCCCAGGGTAGTAAGTGGAGAAGACGAGTGCTCTGTGGTGGTTCTGCCAGTGCCCTCATATTACGAATGAGGAAGCAGAAGATCAGAAAAATAAAGCACCTTGCCCAGGATCACGCGAGCAGTATAGGGGCAGAGCTGGGATTTGAAGGGAGGTCCTTCTGACTCCAATCTAGTGTACTTTCTGGTTCATTACTCCATTTTTTTGTGGGGGATGGCAGGGCAATTGAGGGTTAAGTGACTTGCCCAAGGTCACACAGCTAGTACATGTGTCAAGTGTCTGAGGGTGGATTTGAACTCAGGTCCTCCTGACTCCAGGGCCGGTGCTGTACTCCCTGCACCACCTAGCTGACCCTTCATTAAATCCAAGGATCCCCCTACAGCAACCATTAAAATTCTGGACAGTTCCAGGAAGCGTCCTGGAGATAGTTTAAGTGAGACCGCAATGTTCCGTCATTGTGCTTCATATAAGTGGCCTACTTCAGGGGCCAAGAGGCTGATGGAACAGAGGTCTTTCAGGGCTTGGATGTGGGATTTCATTGGGGTGGAGAACGCCTCCCTTTACTCACTACCTCTGTAAACCTTGGAAAATTACTTAGCCTCCCTGGGCCTCAGTATCTCCATCAGTGAAATGAGTACCTTAGAAATAATACTGATTTTTAAGAATGGGACATAACGAACAAACAAATAAAATAACATATATCATGCATCAGTTAAATTCACCCAAGAGTAAACACTTGTGTTGAAGGCAGCAGGTGGGAGTTGATTCCCATGTTCATATGAAGCCTTTGATGCTTACTATTTGAATAACCTAGGACAAGTCCCTTAGCCTCCCTGGGCCTCTTTCCTTACCTGTAAAATGATGGGGTTGCATTAGATGACCTCTGAGGTCCCCTATAACATTATATTTATGATCATATGATTCTAGGATAAGACGATCTCTGAGGGCCTCCTGAGGCCTAAACACGTGATCCTAGGATCTGACTTCCTCTGCTAGCATTGTCTTATCGCTCCATGTATTCTTGGGGCAGCTAGGTGGCACAGTGGGTAGAGTGCCAGTTCTGGAGTCAGGAAGACCTGAGATCAAATGTGCCCTCAGGCACTTACTAAACGTGTGACCTTGGGCAAGTAATTTCATCCTCTTTGTCTTGGGTTCTTCATCTACAAAATGAGCTGGAGAAGGAAATGGCAAAAAACATTTCTTTGCCAAGAAAACCCTAAATGGGATCACAAAGAGAGGAACACAACTGAGTGAAAACAATCATGGCAACGTGTGCTAGGTCCTTCTAAAAAACATTTGTCCATCTTGTGCCCACAGGCATCTATTCTAACCCAGAATATTTTCTCTTTAGTCAGTCATTCTGAATCATCAATAGAATCATGCCCACAACCAGCCGCCCACTTGTATTGTTCACTATTTTGTAAATCGATTTCGTGTTGGAGTTTTTTATCCAACGACGATCCTCAAACATGGTCTCCTGGACCGATGGCCTATTCTCCATCTCGTGAATGAGAATAATGAATGGAAAGGTCAAACACTCCATTTGAGTAATGGCATTTTTCAGATCTGGAGAGTCCACGATATTGTGACAGCTGCTATAGCGCATGGCAGGGGAGTGACGTGAAGTCAAGGTTCTAACCTTTTGTTTTAATAGACACTTTCCCCTCTAAGAAATTGAAACATTTGGTTCTTTAACTGTTAGAGCTAGGGGAAAAATTAGCCAGAGGCATTTTCTAGTTTCACGGAATTGCATTTTAATAAAATTTTAATAAAACTATAGTCCATAGACATTCGGATAGCCTGGATTATTTATCTACAACATAAGATTTTCAGACTCTTTCACAGAAATTTTGGGTCTCATGGAAAATTGCCATGGTTCCACGCAAATTCACATAATTTCTACAGGTACCAGCCAGGTCTACGTAGGACACTTAACAAAGAAACGTTTTTTGGTTGTTTTTTAAGGATAATATAAAATTACTGGTTTAAGAAAAAAATACATCCATATATTAAATTTCCATAGGGTTATTCTTTCTGAATTCAGTTCCTTTTTTTACGTATCCAAATAACGTTCTTATGTTCACTTAATGGTGATACAGCCTTTAGTTGACATGGAATCAAAGAACAGCGGACGACTCCTCTTGCCCATTACAAAAAGCCCTCTTCTATAAGACACAATGACAAAGTGTTGCACAATTCCGGCCTCACTCAAACAATGGTTACATAGAAGTGAAGAACGCAATATCTCTGGTATCCTTCTTGGAGCCACCCAGAATTCTAGTGGTGGCCTGGGGGAAAAGCACAGGACCGTAGGATTTAGAAATGGAGTAATGGAGCAGGAAGTACTCTAGAAACTAGGAAACAAACAGCAAATGTTGTTGCTGAAAGCTCAACATTTTGTATAATAATACTAATGCTAATGACAATATTTATGTAGTTCTCAAATGCTTTCAAAGTGTCTTAGAAACATCGTCTATTTGATCCTTAAAACAATTCTGGGAAGTGGGTACTATTATAATCCCCATTTTTAGATGAAGAAACTGGGGAAGACAGGTTAAGTGACTTCCCCAGGGTCACACAGATAGTTAAGTTCTGAGGCTGAATTCAAACTCAGGCCTTTCTGACTCCCGGTATAGTCATCATAAGAAAAGCATGAAAACAAACGAAGGAAAAAATGATGCCTTCCCTCCCCAGCCTACGCATTAGGGAATAGAAATATTAGCACTATTTCATGAATGAGTAAACCTAAGGTACCGTGACTAACTAAAGAACATCTGGCTGGTGTCTGTGGTGTGATTTCAACCAGGCTGGCTGACACCAAGTCAAGTGTTCCGCTCACTGGGGTGTTCGACAGTTAGGGTCACATTTCAGAAGCGCACAGACCAGGGGCTGAAAGGGACCTCAGAGGCCATTTATTCCACCCTTTCTTTCTACGGATGAGAAAACTGAGGTCCAAGGGTCACCTGTGTCATTAGAGATGGGGTCTGAATGTTTGTTACTCTGACACTTTGGAGGAATGAATGAACACTTCGTGGAATCCGTATCTCTAAAGAAACAATGATATGCAGATTTTCTAAATTCAAAAAGTCAGAAAGTCTCCTGGTTGAATGGATATTGAACTCCCTGGGCCAAAGTTGTTCTCTCTATTCCAGCTGCAGGCCTGATGCCAGGTTGAAGAGTTTCAATGATCAGAATAGCTTTTGCACACTAGCTTCCATTTGAGAGAGACCTTTTCTATATGAATCATTCAATGGTCAAGCACTTTTCTGGTGGATTTCACTTTCCTAACTGACACGGTCATTAAATAACAAATGAATTCCCAAATGATTCTACATTAATGACTAGGAATCACGCGTTGCATTCTTACTCTACTCTGGGGAATAGATGTCTAAGCAAATCTACTCACATATATACTTTATAGACATCTTGCTGCCTCACATTCTAGTTTCTTTTTTTTTTTTCAGCAACACCTAAGTTTTCCAGGGGGAAAATGTGTTTACAAGTTATCCTTTCTATTTTTCACCTTCTCTTGTTATTAAGGTACCTGTCAGAATGAAACAGTTGCTTTGGGTAGGAAACTATCCCCCAAATCTCTCAACTTTTCTTCTTTCTTGTTCAGTCTTAGTTGGTTCAAGATTTTGAATATTGACATCTAAAGCCCTTAAAAACTGGGCTAACACCTAACCTTCTCAACTTATTTTATATAATGTCACTCTTCATGAATTCTGTGCTACAGCTGAACTGGCTTATCAGCTGTTCTCCAAAGTTGACATCACTACGGCCCATCTCTATGACTTTGAAGAGACTGTCCCTGATGTGTTGAAGGAATGCCCTGCACAGCTCTGCCTCTCAGAATCCAGAGCCTGTTTGAAGGATCATTGAAGGTGTCACTCATTCCTAGAAGTCTTTCCTGCAACACAAGAGATGGGTTCTCTCTCCCTCTTCCATTCACCTTCTATTTACTCACTCTCCTTCTACCAAACACATCCCTCTTCCTGACTTCCATATTTCTTTTGATGCTAGTACCATATTTCCTTGCACCCAGGCTCAAAACTTCAGTGTCATTTGAGTTTCTTCCCTCTCTCTCCCCTCCCATGTCAACTGTGTTGCCAAGTCTTGGTTCTAAATGAAGAATATCTCTCAGACTTGTCCTCTTCTTTCTGACCACAAAAATATTACCCGTGCATATACTCTCATTGCACCTCATTTGAGGTTTTGAAAGGGCACCCTAATTTGTCTCCCAACCTCAAATGGCTGTCCTCTCCAATCTACTATACTCATAAAGCCCACATCTTGCCATGTCTCTTGAGTGGCTCCCTGTCCCTTCTAGGGCAGATCTTCTTAAATTGGGGTCTGTGAACTTTAATACATATATATATATACATGTACATATGTACATGTGTATGTACACATACATATATGTATATGTATGTATACACATATGTGTGCACACATGCATACATGCATATACATATATACAGATGCATGCATATACATTTATGCATTTATACACACACATATACACATATACACTTGCATTTCAATGTATTGGGTTAGCTTTGTAATCCTATGGTTTTTTTAAATGCATTTGAAAATATATTTCTGAGAAGTGGTTCATAGGTTTTACCAGATTGCCAGTTGGGTCCATGTCATACACAAGGTTACAAATGTATGCTCTAGGAGAAAATGCCAATTCACCTTTTGGCATTGCAGTCCTTTATAATCTTGCTCCAAGCTGCCTTTCCTGGCTTATAGCACTTGGGATTCTTCTTACCTTCCATATTTCAGCCAGACTACCTCAGTTCCACATACAGAACTTTCCATCTTCTGTGTCCATGACTTTTCAATGACAGGAATGCACTCAGTCCTCACCGTGGATTCTTAGAATCTTAACTTTCTAATCTAATCTTAGAATCTCTAGCTCACCTAGTGAGTGCCAATTCTAGTAAGAGGCCTTTCCTGATCCCCTTAGTAGCTAACACCTCCTTCTCTGTAGGATCACGGATTAAGAGCCAAAGAGGCTTTACAAGTTATCTGGGCAACTCCCATGTTACAGATAAAACTGAGGACTAGAGAGGTCAAGGAACCTGACCAAGATAAAAGGCAGAAAAGGTAGGATTTGAACCCAGATCCTTGTTTTAAAGGCCAGTCTCTTTCCAGAGAGCTTTCTAATTTCTTAGCATTTGTTTTATATTGTCTTATCTATGTACTTGTTGCCCATCCAACCCAATGTTGAATGGAAGGTCCTTAGAGGAAGGAACTTCTGCCTTTGTCTTTGGATCTTCAACATATAGTCCAGTGCCCTGCAGTGCTTAAGAAATGCTTGTTGAGAATGAATGGGTGGATAAATAAATGCCTCAGAAAGGCATACATGGGTGAGAATTATCTGTTGCTTCTTTATGTCTATCCCCAGCGCTTAGCACTGTTCCTGGCACATATTAAATGCTTAATGAACGTAAATTGATCAGTGCCAGAACTCTGTAGCTGCTCCCTTACCAAGCACCTTGATTGTAATTCAGGTACCATTCCAATGCAGTCCCTTCCCTGTTCGATATCAGTTTATAAAAGTATGTTCCATGTTCGCTGACCCCAGATAACTAAATAAATCCCAGCTCGTGGTCACACAAATAAGTGCTAGTTTATAACACACCAATACATGCTGAGGCTGGAAAGGAGGAATGCAAAAGAAACCAACCATTAAATCCACATATCTTTGTGGAATAAGAGGAAGGAGGATCACCCTTGTTCTCCCCACTCCCCTTCCCAGCCCCTGCCTCCTCCAAGTATACATTATTCATCGTCCCTGGTGGATGTCTTGGTTTTGTTTCCTTTCCCTTACTGAGGGATTTTTATAGAGAATTCTTTATATGGCTTAAAGGAATAAACTCTGGAGGATAAGAGGTGTTCATTGACTGTATCTGCATAAATCTGTTTTCGGGCCATCTGATGGTCCTTGGAATGGGCAAGGAGGGGGAGGCAAGGCTTGAGAAAGAAGAGAACCTCTGTAGCTGACTTCTTTTCTTTGCCCATTCTTTATCACATGCATCATTTTTTTTCAGCTCAGTTCAGATGAGCATTAAACACACTGCTTTGCAAAGAGAGGTGGATACAATCCCCAGGATGATAAAAGATATGTTTGATAGAACTCTATTGAGAGAAAGCAAAAAAGGAAAAAAAACCAGCTCATTTTAATGATTGGCAATCAGAAACAGGATATACAAGCCTACATTATAGTCAAAGAAGTTCCGGTGTAACGAAACAAAAATAAAGAATACATAAAGTGCAGCAGAGGTGCGTCTCCCGCAGGGATACAAGTTTCTTTTCACTGGCGATCATCGCCTGAGTCTTAACCCCAAGTTTCTGGAAATCAAAATAATGGCCTAGTGATTGCTCAGGAACTGCACTAGAAAAGGGTGTTCTGGTTTCTAAATGCCTCCTTTGCTTGTTTGTGAAAGGTAGATGTTGCCTTTGAATGTGTCTGGAATATTTTAAGAGAAAAAGGATGAAACGAAGCTGTTGGTATTGCCCATGGCTGCGGCTACCTCTGCCTGCTCTTAAACCTTCTTAATTGGGCAATCAATCCAAAATATGTTTCTGAAATGCGGGACACAAAAGTCTAAAAACTGCATAATTTGCCTCTGAAACATTGACATTGTGGCTGCTTTTTTCAACATCATCAGGACCTTGTTATGATTATAATCATTCCTACTTTGCTTAGAGAACTTTAAGG
>CM053625.1:316264848-316301009 GCA_028646595.1 Phalanger gymnotis
AGGGAACGAGGGAGGGAGGAAGAGGAGAAAGAAGGAAATAAATATTTGTTAAAATGCCTACTATTTGACAGGCACTGTGAATTGCTAACATCTCATTTGATTCTCACAATAACCCTGGGACATAGGTGATATTATACCTATTTTACATTTGAGGAAACTGAGGCAGACAGTGATTAAGTGACTTGTCCAGGGTCACACAGCAAGCAAGCATCTCTGGCTGGATTTGAACCCAAGTTTTCCTGCCTCTAGAGCTATTGTTTTATCCATCATCCCACCTAGATGCCTAGGTATTATCTAACATACTCTACTTGAGCCAGGACTCAGAAGAGATCTTGACAGGTTGGTACACTGGGCTAAATCTAGCAAATGGTATTAACAAGGATACTATATATATATAAATTTCAGTAGTAAAAGATGAAGGAGATATGTCAGAGAGCACTTGGTCTGGGGAGCCAGAGACAGATACGGGGGCTTTCATGGACTGCTGGGTCAGTATGAGTCAGGAGTGTGGAGGAGCCCTCGCAAGAAGCCCATGTAGTCTTGGGCTTCATGAAGCTGTGCTGTTAAGCACAGGAGGTTATAGTTTGTCTACACTCGGCTTGAGTCAGACACCAGAGATTGTGCTCCTTTCCAGGTGAAACCCTTTAGGTGGGACATTGATAAGCTCAAGAGTGCCCAGAGGAGGGCAACCAAGATGGTGGAAGCCTAGGAGTCCACCACACACAGGGACAGGTAGAAGCTACTATAGGTGCTCTGCTAAGGGGAATGGGGACGTTATGCTGGAGGCTGTGCTTTTGTGCAGGGCTTGGACCAGGTGGTCCTTGAGGTCCCCCCTAATACTGAGATTCCAATTTTTAGGGATATTTAGCCTAGAAAGAGAGACTTAGGGCTGTCAGGACTTGATTCCTGTATCCTAATGTTTGAGTGGATGCCATATAGAAGAGGCATGGGATTCATATTTGGCTGCAAAGGGCAGGACCAAAAACACTGGGTGAGAACTGCAAACAGAAAGAATTAGCCTTAACATCTGGGGAAAAATTCTTTATAATCAGCCTTGTCCAAACAGTGGGACAGGCTGTCTGGAGCAGCAGGACTTTATTCTCCCTAGAGGTCTTCAAGCCAAGGCCAGATGGCCATTTATCAGATATCTTATTATTAGTATTGATTTTGTATGTTTTGAATGAGATGGCTAGTATTGTTGTGGTTGTTGAGTTGTTTATCAGTCATATCCAACTCCTAGTGACTCCATTTGTGGTTCTCTTGGTAGAGATACTGGCAAGTAGATTTGCTATTTCATTCTCCATCTCATTTTTATGGATGAAAAAACTGAGGAAAACCAGGTTACATGACTTGCCCAGTGTCACGGAGCTAGTAAGTGTCTGAGGCCAGATTTTGGAAGACTAGTCTTTTTGACACTAGGCCCAGCACTCTATCCATTGTGCCACCTAGCTGCCCCAGATGGCCAGTGAGGTCCCTTCCAATTTGGAAATTTTGTCATTCCTTCGAGAGTGCTAGGCTGACAGACTGAGTATATTTCTGGACAGAGGAAGGAGATCCACATAGGAACAGGCTACAGACAGGCCCAGACCCAGAATGACTCCTTGCAAAGAGACATTGGGAAAGTTTAAGAATTGGTAAATAAATTAATGGACTGTATAGCACAGCAATGCAAGCAGGCAACATTAAGAAAACAAGGTCCACCTGGTGCCATGCCTTGCAGAGAAGCAAAATGGCAGCAAGGCAATATTTGTAGCAAGAGATGCCTTCCTCTCTACATGTGATAAAAGAAGATGTCTGCAAGTGCTGTATATTTAGGGCTTCTTTGGGGCGACAATTAAGTTCCTACCATTTTTTAGCAACAGGTACTGATGAAGGACTGTACCCAGTCGGTATGTTTTCCAAGGGTAAGTGCTTCATCAAAGATGAGCCATTACCAGGCAGTACTATCTCAGTCCCCAGTTGGCAATCTCCTGCTGAAGTGTTTGTGGCCCTTAGGAATTCACAGTTGGATGTCAAATTGGAATTCCCTTTAGCAGCAGCTTTGGCTCTGAAAAGGTAAATGTGTGGGAAAGGACAGTGAGCGGGGAGTTTTATGATTGTTAAGACATGGGGATGGTGATATTTTACACAGATCTCATTCCTTTAGACTTTGTCATTTCTACCCTTTTCTTTTTCCTGAAGAGCAAGGTGGTACCATACAAAGGACGCTAGTTCCAGACTTCATATCCTGCCTCAGTGGATAACTTCCTGTGTGACTTTAGGCATTTCGTTTTACCTCTATGGGACTCAGGTTCCCCATTTGTAACCCCAAAAGATTGGACTATTGTCCTCCGAGGCCTTTGTGGTTCTACATCTATGTTCTTCAAACAGGACAGTTTAATGAATATAGCATCGGACCTGGAGGCAGGAAATCCTGACTTCAAATCCTATTTCCATCACTTGTTGGTGGTGTGATGCTGGGAAAGTTACTTAATCTTCTGAACCTAAGTCTCTTCATTTCAATGGTGGGGATAATATCTATAGTACCAAACACACGGGGCTCTTATTAGGCTCAAAAGAAGTAACATACGCAAAACCTTTGCAAACCTTAAAATGTTGTATCACTGGCAGTGACTCTTTTCACAGTTTCGTTCCTTACCTGGCTCTAACTCACTTTCTGATCAGGACCATTCAGTAAATTAAATTTTAGTCCTTTTGGAAGAATAAATACAATGTAAATAAAGATGGGGGAGACAGACTCAGAAACTTGAATACATCAGGTAAACACTTGGTTCAGTGGGGATGGATAATTTTATCAGAACTTAATTAGACTCCTAGAGTAGAATTCATTTTAAAGCAGGTTGAGTTTGCGCAGCATCTAAAACGTGTTGTAGCTACCAATATTCCAAATGGACATCTTTGGAAGGACATAGGTATTCACCTATAAGATGTCTCCAAGTACTCTTTATATTCCAGAACTTAACACAAAACCTCACACTAAAAAAGCTACTAATACATATTTGTTGACTGAATGAATATGAGGAATTCAGAGACACATGGAAAGAAAGTGCAAACTGAAGTAGAACCAGAAATGTGGTGTGTCTGTAAGGCAAAATGGGCTCCTTAGCACTTTGGGAGTTTGGCTTTTGTTTACTTTGAGTGAAAGGCACTTCAGGAGTTTGGCTTTTGTTTACTTTGAGTGAAAGTACTTTCAGCTGTTAAGTGCTAAGCCCCAGGCCCAAAGCCCTATCAGGTGTGAAACCTGTGTGGGTGTAGATTAATGACTTAAGAGGGGCCAACTCGGGAACCAATGGCCTCTGGTAATTCAGGCAGGGCTTGAGAACACCAGAGGCTCGGCTGCGAGGAAAGGCAAGCCAAGAGGCAGCTACAGCTGAAGCTGAAAAAAAGCCGAAGCAGGAGCTGCGGAAGCAGAGCTGACCTGTGTGGACCCAGGAGTGTGAGCAAGGACTTGAGGCCAGTAAATATGATTTGGCTAAATACCATCTTGTTTTTTGGTGGCTTCCTGGTTACTCTTGTGAGGCGGGCTTACTGGGCCTGGGGTTTTTTGGTCAAGATGTCGGAATGGGGAGGCTGGTTCATGGATCTGCTGCTGTGGGGTCTAAATAAATGTTTTGTTGCTTTCTACTTAGAGAATCCCTCGTACCTTGCAATTTCGAACCATTCAAACATATACATGATTATATTTGAGATTATAAATTCGGCCTTCCTACTACATATGGCATGCACAATGATCACAATATTATAAAATAGAATAAAAACAAGGCCTATCTGCATGGCATATAAACGTGATGCTAGAACTTGGCCATGGAGGAAAGGTGAAAAAATGCACTTCCCTCATTTTTGAGGAATTGGTGAATAACACAATGTAGACTAGTAGATGCACTATGATGCACATTTGTTGTCACAGTGGATTTTGCTTAACTGCCTTCTTTGGCTCAGTAGGTGGAGGTATTGGGAAATACATATCCAGAAATGTAAAGGAATTAAAAAAACAAAACAAAACTGCATAACAAGTTTTATATAAAAAATGTCCTAACACTAAACCAAGAGGCTTGGGATCTACCACCTCTTCCATCATTAAATGAATGATTTTGAGTAAGACCCAAGACTTCTGTATCTTTTTATTGGGGAAAATAAGTCCAAAAACATTTCACTGGGGATAATTCCTAGGACTCTAATGGCCAATTTAGGACCTCACCAGTTACTGAGTCTAAAAGCTTCATGTGCCTCAGGTAGAAAGTGGCACAGCTGGTATTTTAATGCAAGGCCTCTGAATTCCAATCTAGTGCTTGGGATAACAAGAATATCCGAGGTAATAACCAGCATCCTGATGTCAGAAACCTGGTCTAGTCTGGTTCTAGAAGTCAAGGAGAAGTGCCAGGGACAGGAACGAAATGAGATGGGAACAAATTATGGATTTCTTGCTGTCTCCTTCTACGCAGGAATTTGCCACACCTGACAAATCACAGGCTCTGGATATATTGGTTGATTTCATAAGTGAATTAATGCAGTTGGCTTTCAGAGATTCAGTTAAAGGCATCTGTAATTGGAGGGGTTTATTTTAGCCGACAGAAAAGGTCTTGGTTGAAACTGTATAATAATTTTTTGTTATTCAGTCACGACTGAGAAGTCACGTCTGACTCTTCATGATTCCATTTGGGGTTTGCCTGACAAAAAGTATGCACTGCTGTTTCCTTCTCCAGGTCATTTTACAGATGAGGAGAATAAGGCGAATGGAGTTAAGTAACTTTCCCAGGGTCACACAGCTAGTAAGTGGCTCAGGCCAGACTTCAGGTCAGGTCTTCCTGATTCCAGGCCCAGTTCTCTATCTACCATGCCCAACTAGATGCTTAAAAGATGGCCCATTTCCTAGTTATCGAAGCAATTTTATTTTATTTTTTTAATATATATTCTTTTAATTTTGAGTTCCAAATTCACTCTCTCCCTTCAGCCCCTCCTGACCTATTGAGAAGGCAAACAACATGATACCCATCATATATGTGAAATCATGAAAAATTTGCTTCTACATTGGCCATATTGAAAAACAAACTATAACAAGAAAAATAAAGTAGAAAAATATGCTTCAATGCAAACTCGGATTTCATTAGTTCTCTCTGTGGAGGTGGGTGGCGTTTTTCTTCGAGTCCTTTGGAATCGTGTGGGATCATTCTGTTGATCAGAGTAGCTGAGCCTTTCATAGATGATCATTGCTACAATACTGTTACTGTGTACAGTGTTCCCCTGGTTTTACTTGCTTCATTTTGCATCCGTTCATATGGGTCTTCTCAGGTTTTTTTTTTTTTCTGAAACCATTCCCCTCATCACAGCATTCCATCACAATCCACAATCATACACCACAACTTGTTTAGCCAGTCCTTCATAGGCATCTCCTCAATTTCCAACTCCTAACACCACAAAAGAGCTTTTGTAAATATTTTTGTGCAAATGAAAATACTTGTCCCTTTTCTTTGATCTCTTTGGGACTTGGAAATAGTAGTGATATTTCTGGGCCTAACTTTATGCACAGCTTCATAGCCCTTTTGGCCACTTTTCCAGAATGGTTGGACCAGTTCACAACTCCACCATCAGTGCCTTAGTATTTCTATTTTTTTTCATATCTCCTCCTGCATTTGTCATTTTCTTTTTCTGATATATTTTTTTTCGTTTCTTTTTAATGTTTCCTTTTCTGTCATTGATGTGAGGTGTTCTAAATAAGTTCTAATCCTTTGACTTCCTTATAGAAACTCCTCAGAGGACCAAACTGTTCTTATTTCCTCTAACATCAGCAAAATAGGTCTTCAGTTCAAGCACCAGCAACCATGCCCAGGACTTCTTTCCCTGGCCCACAACTCCCATACCAACTGCTTGTTCTTGCCATGCTCTATATCCTCTAAAATTTCCTTGCCCTGAATCCTATTTCCTATGGGGAAGCTTTTCTTAAGGAATAGATTTCTAACCTGATAAAATTGCCTCAGCTAATGGACAAGATCTGGGAAACACTTCCCTTCCTTGAAAAAGTTGGGAGAACATAGAAGTTTAAAACCCAGAAACCAAGGGATTTCATTCTTTCCTTATGTAGTTGATACCAAGGAACCTCTTTCTTTCTTCGTCAAATGATTTCATTGCCAACTGCTGAAATTAGATCCTTTGCTTTCTTTTTCCCTGGGCTATAAGATAACTTAAATATGTTGGATTTTTCCCACTTTCGATGGTCAAAATTTTAGGTCTTTAAATTTAGAAATGTGTCTGTCATTATTTAGCACTTAATGTCAGATTTGGAGAGTCCATATATCAAAGACCTAATTTACTCAATTTTCTTCCTTAAGGAACAAATGAAAGTGGAAGAAATTTAGCTGTGCAAAAGAGACCATCAGCCTCACTTACATAGAACTGACCATCTAGATTCAATCTTAATGGGAAAGGGTGATCGTCATTGAATGACCACTGTTACACACACACATACACATGAAATCATTGTATTATAGATGACTATAAGAATATATTTGAACCCAGAGAAACAAATGACAGGGTGCAATATTCTCTGTAAGGTGTAGGAATATTTTGTCCTCCCTGTCATGTTTCACATTCCTCCTATCCTCTTCCTCTTTGTCCCCTCCTTTGCTTTAGTAAGACTGGAGAATGAGGTAGTGGCCCTAGGGTGTAGAGTAGGGAGAGACTTTAACAATCATCTTATCCTATCCCATTATTTCATTCAGGAGAAAACTGAAGCACAGGGATATTGTGTGACATGCCAGTGGTCACAAGCTATTAATTGTATAGTTAATATGTAATCCTAGGTCTTCAAAGGCCAAGTCAACTATTCATTCCATGGTCTTACTGTGAAAGAGGATATTTTAGGGAGGACATTGTATAATGGATTGGGAGAAGATCTGGGTTCAAGTCCTGAATCTGGTATGTATTTTCTGCACGACCTTTAAAAAGTGCCTTCATTTCTCTAGACTTCAGTTTCTTCATGCATAAAATGACAAGGGCAAAGTAGATGCTCTTAGAGGTTCCATCCAGCTTCAAGTCCTGTAATTATATCACATTCAGTGGGAAATAGTGCAATGACTCAAAGACATGGAAGTCCAAAGGCAAATTCTGTCTCCTTTACCATCTTTCAAAGGTATATTGCTTAATATAAGCAGAAGGATATCAATGCCAGCAAAAGCTGCCCAGTCCGTATGTAGTTTTATCTGAAACTGTTTCCTTATTCCTACCTCATTCCTATTAACACTTCTTACTGCCTTTGGTTTTCGTACATTTTCCTTCAAATATGTCATGGTACTATGAAATGGATGGATATGGAGCCAGAAGATCCAGGTTCAAAAGCCAAATATGCTACTTGCTTACTGTGTGACCTTGAACAAATTATTTATTTAATTTGAATTTACATGATTGTGGTCATGGTTTAGATTGATTTCTTGGTTTTTCTTCACTCTGCCTTGTTTTTGGTTTGTTGTTTTTGGCAAATCTTCCCATGTTTCTTATAAATCATCATATTCATCATTCCTTATGGAAAATAATAATATTTTGTTCTATTCTTCTTCAAGAAGCCTTTCCTGATCTCCCTTGTTGCTTGCATTGTCTTCCTTCAGGTGATTATACCCAAATTATCCTGTATACATCTCATTCTTATATACTTGTCTACATGCTGTCTCTCCCTTTGGATTGTGAGTTCCTCAAAGGCAATGAATGGCTTTTGTCTTTTTCTTTTTTAGTTTCTAGCACTTTAGCCACAGAGCCTGGCACATAGTAGATACATAAAAATGTTAGTCTATTGACAGCCACATACCATGTTCTATTCAACTGTTTTCTCTATACTTATGGATTAAAAATAATAATAATGAAATGAATTTAAAAGAAAAACAACACAGGACTTATGGTCATTAATGGTCAACAATTACTTTTTCTTCAGGTCCCGAAAGAGCTTTCCTCCCAAAAATCTGAAGAGTTACATTATTATCTTCATTTTACATATTGAGAAATTGAGGACCAGAATGGAAGAATAGAATGAAGGTGAATTTCCCTTGATCACACAGGGCTACTGAATTTATGAGCCAAAATTGGATCTAAGGAAAGTGCTGGCCACAAACTCAGTTCTCTCTCCACTATACATTGTCATCTCTCTAGTAAAAAAGGCTTGGTGATGTCACTTGTGTTTAGAATAGTGCTTAGCACAGTGCCCAAGACTTAGCAGGGGTGCCTGGTACACAGCAGGTGATCAATAAATGTTTATTGACTGATTCGATAATCTCTAGTACTTCCCAGTTGCCTCTCAGATAAAACAGAAACTCCTCAGTTTGGAATTTAAAGCCCTTCACAAATGGGTTATTACTTCTTCATATTTCTTGTACATTACTCTCATGCATTCTACCTTCCAGCAAAATTGGCCAGCTTGCTGTCCTTGATCTATAATATTCTGTTTCATGACTCTGCCTTTTCATGGGCTATTCTCCATATCTGGAATTCCACTCCTTCCTCACGTTCATCTCTATGAATTCTTATCTTATTTCATGGATGAATTACTGTGCTGTCACTTTCAGTTTCAGGAGGCTGATCCAGAACCCCCAGTGGTTAGTAACCTCTGCCTCACCCCCTCCACTGCCAATACATTGTGTTCACAAAGCTTTCAAAATCCTCCACCCAAATTTACATGCTCTGAAAGTCCCTGACCCAAGTTTATAAACTTGGAAGTTTCCTACCCAAGGACAGAATTAGGACTCTAGTGAGCAAGAAATACAGACAAATTAGGTGCCAGATCTTGCTTCTCCAGGAATGGGGAATTAATAGTCCCTGCCGTAATAGTGCCCTTCCTTAAGTTAATGCAGAATAGCAACTTTCTGTTCCCTGAGGAATAAAAGAAGGTTTTATTTCTTCATTTCATCCCTCTCACAATGGTTTTCTGTTCTCGCCAAGCTGTCTCTTCTATTAACGTCTGAGATTCCCATTATTTTATTTAATTTGCTTAGATTTAATTGATTCATAGGATCATACATATAGTTAGTTGATAGTCAAAAAGCATTTATTAATCACCGGCTATGTGCTGGACACTGCACAAAGCACTGAAGAAACAAGTAAGGGAAAAAAAGGCGGTCTTTCCTCACAAGCATCTTACAATCTAATGGGAGGACTTCACGTAAAAGATAACTGAAAGGGGTAGGGGTGTTCCCTGTACGAGGAATGATGCTCGTGGAGTCAAAACCAAGCAGATGATGGGAAATGAAGTAGAAGCACAATAGAGGTCAACTAGTCCTTTTTACAAATGAGGAAACTGAGGTCTACTGAGGTTAAATGACTTACTCAGAGACACACGTGTGCAGGATGGAAGGGCCGCATCCAACCTCAGTCCTCTGATTCCAAACCCAATGTGCTTTCTCCTCTACAATTCTGCCTTTTCTCAGTTCAGTTCAATCTAATTCAATTTGGCTAAATTCAACAAGCCTTTATCATTTATTAACACATTCTTTGTGCCAGGTGCTATTGGCTCAGAGGATAATCCATACTCAAATTGATGTCTAATCCGAGCAGTTTGGCCATTCCACTCACTTGCGCATCTGTCTCTCTCTCTGGGCCTGTTTATCTTGCCCCACTCTTATCTGTGTCCTCTCAAAAGTTCACTGCATAGCACAGAAGTCTACTGGGGTTAAGAAAGACCAAAAAAACAAAAAGAAGAAGAGGTAAGCCCTGCTCTCACTCATGTTCTACTAGTGGAAAGAGATAAGGAAGCTCAGTGGCTTGTCAGATGGATCAGTCGATTTGGAGTCAGCGTGGCTTGTTTGAATATTGTCTCAGATACTTGCTAGCTGTGGGATTCCAGGCAAGTCACTTTTAAGTACTTGAAACTCAATTTCCTCACCTATAAAATGGGCATGATAATAGCACCTACCTTAACATGTTATCATGAGAATCAAATGAATTTATGTGAAGTATTTTGTGATCCTTAAAATGCTACATAGGTATTAGCTGTTATTATAAGAAATATTAAATTGCTTCAAAACCTATACAAAATAATTACAAAGGAACATTGACGTAGAGAATCAAAAATGTGGGGATCAAGAAAGACCTCTTGTAAAAGGCAGCATTTGAGCTAAGCACCACAAGGACATTTTTTTTTCTTTTTTATCCCCTTTCTACAAAATAGATTCCCCAACTCCCAACCCCCAAACTCAGAAATTAAAGAGAGGAAAAACAACGGAAGGCTGCCCACAAAGGTAAAGAGAGATGGATGGGAACATTTGTCTTTGACCTTCGCTGAAAGAATTTTGTTCGTTAGGCGCTATAAATTTGCTTTCTGAGAATGGGGGAGCATAAATGTGCACCATTGGGATGGAGAGAGTGTTTGCTCCTGAAACATAGAACACAGAAACTAAATCAATCAAATTAATTTCTCGCTGTCACCCCCCAGAGACTCATTTCCCATCCGCCACATCAGGAGGCGCAGAAGCAGTTAACTTGTAATGATCAGGATAGGTGGGTACCCATGATGGATTAGCTTTGGGGATGGATGTCATTTCAATATCTGTCTTGTCCCTTTGTCCCCCTCCTCCCACTTCTACCCAGGGCTGATGTGTGCAAAGGAAGTGAGGAATTGCTAAGTAGGGCAAGAGTAAGATTCTACTTGAAAATCCAATCGAGTTCATAAAATTCCCTCCATTGTCATTCTCTGGAGCAAAGGATTTTGACTCAGAGAAGACCTCTGTCAAAATGCCAAAAATCTTACCTGGAAGAGTTAACTTGTCCAAGTGTGTTAGACCTATAAAGACTTTACGAGAGCAAGGCTCTGAAGAAATCGGACTCAGGTCAGCTAAGTTATGATTAGGACAATGGGAGAAAGAGAGGTCTGAAGCAGGGCCATTGCCTGAAGGGGAAACCTCCACGTAGGGAATAGAGGGACCAAGGGAACACTTGGGAATATCTTGGCCTTAGGCCACAACCCTCATGTTGTAACTCTTGAGGACATGGATAGAATTTTCCTGAACACTTTAAATCCTTTCCATTCTAGCTCTGACCTATCTTTCCAAAGTTAGTTGTACCCAACTCCCTCTCATGGGCATTGCATGGCAGCCAACACCGTTCCCTATATCTCTATGCTTTCACATGGAGTTGTTCTCTATGACTAGAACACATCACACCCCCAGAGTTTTGTCACCACTGGCTCTGTGCAATCAACAGCTCCCTTGGCCATCTCCTTTTGGAGGCCTTTTCTAAATCACACAATTGTTAGACTTCCTTCATGCTCATCCCACCCCTCAATTACTTCATGTATATCTTAGACACATTTTAAATTTACTTATCTGTGTACCTTTTGTTTTCCCCCTCGAGGTATGAGACTGTATCTTTGCTGTCTTTGACTTTCTAACATGTTTATTACAGTGTGGTATACAGTTTAGTCTTAATAAATGTCTGATGAGTTGAATTTGAGAAGTCCCTTCCTTCTGAGATCACCTCCCGTCTACGCCGCAGACCTTCTTGCATTCGTAGATGTTTGCACACTGGCTTCTTCTTCTCTCTATGTGATGCTCCATGTGGATGCTCCATCTCCCAGCTTTGGGGATTCTCCTTGGCTTTAGTGCATGCCTAGAATCATCTTCTTCTTCATCTCCATGGTCTGTGTCCCCTGGCTTCAAAGTCCCACTAAAGTCTCATCTTCCAAAAGAATTCTTTCCCAATGTCCCATTATGCTAATGTCTTTCCTCTGAGATTATCTATTCCTCATATATCTTGTTTATCCACAGTCATTTGCATATTTCCTCTCTGACTGGATCGTGTGCTTCTTAAGGGCAGGGACTATTTTTGGCTTTCTTTGTGTCCCTAGCTCTTTGTTCTGTGCTTGAAACAGTGTGTGCTTAATAAATGCTTGTAAACTGACTGAGTGACTGAATACTAATGCCGCTGAACATTCAAGATGCCATGTCCATGTAGAAAATGCCTAGACTCTAGTCTCAGCTCCATGTACCTGAAGAATTTTGCAGTCTGTCCAATAGAAGAATCATAATGTCCTTGATCTGAAAAGGTTATTTCAATAATTAGGTCCTCTCTCCTCTCTTCTCATGGTCCTCTTTGAGAATGAAGGGCAAACCACAACTTGTGGGTGGTCGGAGTTTCCTGACTGGTGACCTAGCTGGCCAGTTCCAGTTGGGCAACTCAGCTCTTCCTCTTCCCTCCCCTCCCCTCCCCAAACCTCCCATCCCCTCCTCTTCTCTCCTCTTCTCTTCCCTTACCTAAGGGTGTTCTGCCCAAAGGAAGGTAATTTTGATGGTCAAAAACTACCTAGTTAACTTGGGGTTAATTGGCTGGGTTTCTTTCTCAAAGACCAAGCCTTTAACCTAATTCAGTCTGGATCTCCTAGATTGGACAACAATAGGTCATTGGCCAAGCACCACTTAATGGCTATTTTGTTGGGCCCTCCTGGCTCAGAGTGAATGTAAATAGTAATGTTTCTCTTTTGGCCAGCAAACCTAAGGGTCTTCACCTCCCATTTAGATGTTGTTGGTTTTTTTTTTGTTTGTTTGTTTGTTTGTTTTTATAATTAAAGGGGCTATCTCTTGATTCACTTCTTAAAGAGGCCTATTCACTGAACCGGTGTTGACTCACTCAAAGTGAGAACCTGAAAAGCCTTTAGCTTAAAAGGGTCAAGTTCTCCCACAGCATCCTGTGACATCTCCAGTCATCCTGATTAATATCTGGCCACTGGACCCAGGTGGCTGTCGAGGAGAAAGTGAGGCTGGTGCCTTTGCATAGCCCTCCCTCACTCGAATCAAAGTCAATTGCGAGTCATGTCATCATCTCCCTGATGTCGTGGTCCTCTTTGAGGATGAAGGACAAATCACAACAAACTCTCCCCTCAGCTCCCCCCACAACTTGTGCCTGCTTCCACCAAGTTGTCACAGACTTTTAAAGCTGTAAAATACATCGAAGATCGTCTAATAAAAGAAAAAAATAATCCTGACACCAGATAGAATGCAAGCTCATTGAGGGGAGAAAATATTTCGGTTTTGTCTTTGTATCTGCAATATTTGGTACATGAGGACTTAATGAATGTTCATTGATTAATTAATTGTGATCTAGTTTAAAGCTCTCACTTTACACATGAGGAACGTGAATTCAACAGAGGCTAAGTGAATCTCAAAGGTCACAAGTTCTTGTTTGAGTGAGGATTTGACTCCCCAGTCTCCAGGCTCTACATCTTAGCTACTCTTTTGGCCCCAAAGCACATTGACGCACTCCATGAAGGAGACAGTCTGATGTCGAAAGTGAAGCACTAGGAGGGAAAGAGAAGGCCCACATACAAATTCTACTACTTGATCCTTCCTAGACCTATTTTGTTCAACTTTTACCTAAAAGAGATCTCCGCTCTTATGTCATAGGCTGTTGGACCTGAAGTTATGAAGACCATGGGTCAGATTCCACATTTGAAACTTACGAGCTCTGTGGTCAAGCCCTGTGGCTTGTGTAAAGGGGTTGGATTTGATGATCTCCAAGGTTCCTTTCAGCTATGATGCTATAACCCTATTACCTCTAAACAGTTCCTTGACCTTTGCTTGAAGTCCTTCAGTAAGGGAAAAAGAAAAAAAAGAAAACCCTGACCCCTGAAGTAGCCCATTTGATTTGGGGACAGCATGGATCTTTTATGAAATTCTTTCTAATATTAAGTCTAAATTTTCCTCTTTACCCATTCTACCTAGAATAGAGGTGAAATTTGAATGATTTTTCTAGATGAGGGTGGGTCTTAAATATAAGTCCATAGGGTTTTATTTATGTGAGCAGCCATTGAAGGTTTTAGAGCATAGGAATGTTATGGTCCTAAACATGGCAGATGATGGCAGCTAGGGAGAGCACAAATTTACAAATGTGTTACAGTGGTAATTCTTTATGGTAATGATTTGGATTAGATTTCTCTCCTATTCTGTGACTGTAGTGGGGAGAAACTGAAATTAAGAAGTCTAATTAGGAAGCTATTGTTGTAGGTCAAGAGAGAAGCAATCAGGCCCTGGACTCCTGCTTGTGTATCTTCAGAATTAATCCATAAAAATGAAATAAAAAAAGGAAACTTTCATGATAATTTTTTTTGTATACTTAAAAGGAATAGGGGCAGCTAGGTGTCACAGTGAGTAGAGCACCAGCCCTGGAGTCAGGAGGACTTGAGTTCAAATCTGGCCTCAGACACTTGACACATGTACTGGCTGTGTGACCTTGGGCAAGTCACTTAACCCTAATTGCCCTGCCAAAAAAACAAAAGAAATAGCAAGTTGTACATAACGGCTTTGTGGTCATTTGTAAACATCTTTCTTGTTGTTGTTGTTTTACTCTATTATGGAAATGCACGCCTTATTCCATAAATTTTATATATATATATATGTATACTGTGTGTGTATATGTATATGTGTATACATATGTATATGGAAATGTGTGTGTAAATAAATATATGTATATCTAAATGTATCTATATCTATATCTATCTATCTATTTAAAGAAACAAAAGACTGGACTGTCTTAGGAGGTAGTATGTCTCTCCTTCCTTGACTCAAACATTATTAGGCACCTACTATGTGCCAGGCACTGTGCTAGGCACTGGGATATAAATACAAGGAATGAAGCGATCCCTTCCCATAAGGAGCTTGAGGGGAAGGCTGTATGGTCAAATGCAGGAGAGGATTTGTGTACTTGCACAAGTTAGCTGAGATGGCCTCTGAGGCCCTTTCTAACTCTGCGATTCAGGGTTTGGGGGATTGACTGAAACTGATTAACTTCCTAGGCACTTTTCAAGTTCCATTGGGGGCTTCTTCAACTGTTTCCACTAATAGGAATGGTAATAAAAGCCATAGCTTTTGTTTTTTCTAGCACTTTATGGTTACAGCCCACATCAACATTGATTGAACCAACTCAATTATTACCCAGAAGTGAATCAAGATGAAACCTGAACTAGATTGTACTTTTGGGGAGAGGGGGAGCTTTGTGGTTGTCTACAGGGATAAAATCAGCCATATTAGACATCTTGTTTGCTCAGGCCCAAAATGGACCCTGACAAAGCTTTTCCTGGTCTCAGTTTAAAGAAATGATGCCATAGGACCCAGTTGGCAATCTCTCTGATAAATGCAACATGTTGTGATGCTGTAATCGGATCCTTCTGATCTCCTGGTCTCGGAACACAATTTTCCCAATCTGTCACTGAGTTTTCTTCTTCCTACGCACACAGAAGCTTTTGTCTGACATTCAGCTCCTGGGAGGCTTCTAAATGTCCAAGAACATACCGTGTCATCTCTGCCTTTTAGTGCTGGACAGAGGGTTGGCAATCCTCCTCCTCCCATATCTCTGCTTCCTCCCCCTATTCCTTCTCCCTCCATGAATATCGAACACCTGTAAGGAAGTAATTCTTTCTATGGCCCCACTGCCTGACAAAGAACTCTCCAGCCAGGCCTCGTTCTTTATGCTGACAATCTCACTCCCAGCCTGGATTGTTCTCATAATGAATCTCTAGGTGAGGACAGGATGCTGCAGGCCTTTTCTTTCAATGGGGGACAATCACATTGGCAAGGGTCATTAACCATGGCTGGGAGTGTGCTTGTCAAAGCCATCTTTTATCAAAACGTGGTTAAAGATATAGCTTTCCATGAAGGTCTGTGCAGTGAATTCCTGCCTTATGGCCAGAGTACCCATTTAGGGTTGGGGTTACCCTAGAAGGCCACATTTTAGAGCCCAACTAAAATACCTCCTCCTCCAAGAAGGTTTCCTTATACTACCCCCAGATACATAGCACTATATTGTTTGTCTCTCCTGCATATATCCTATAGTGACATGGATGTGTATGGGAGCATGGCACAGTGGAAGGAAGACTTGCCTAGAAATAAGAAGCCCTGGATTTTTATCTCTAGCTCTCCCATTTAATACCAGTATGACCTTGGCCAATTCACTTAAACACACTATGCCTCAGTGTCCTTGTCTGTAAAATGAGGGGGTTAGACTAGATGAGTTCCAGGTTCCTTCCAGCTCTAGACCTATGGATCCTATGTGTGGCCTTGGCAGCCTCATTGAATCTCTCTCAGTCTAGTTTCTTCCTCTGTAAAATGAGGGGGTGGGACTGGGTTGTCTGTGTGGTCCCTTCCAGCTCTAACCCTGTACTTCTGGGATCCCAGTTCTGGCCTCAGCTTCTTTTGGCCTGCATTCCCCCACTGCTGTTCACAATATGGACAAATTCCTGTGGAGCCAGAGGATCTAGGCTCAAATCCCAGCTCTGTTACTTCCTATGGGACCTTGGGGAAGTTATCTCACCCTCCTGGGCTTAGTTTCCCTCTGTTGGCTCAGGGCAAGAACCAGATGACTTGCAAGGCCCTCCTCTAAATCTGTGACACTATAGTTTTTACTTGCATCTTAACTCTTCGAAGAATGTAAACACCACGCACAAGTCTTGTAAACTCAGTGCTCCCTTTAGTACCTATCACTGAACTCTATTCTGCATTTAGAACTTAGACTCTGACTGCCTGAAGAAAGAATGTGTAAATGGCTTCTGGCTTGAGTTTGAATTTAGGAAATATTTTAGTTTCTTCCTGGATCAATTATATGCATTCTCTTACTATTTCTGCTCATAGTAGGCAGTTCTATGTTAATAATGAAATGCAATATATAATTCAATACAATATGTAATATAAAAACTAATGATATATGGTATAACAATATATTATAATATGATTAAAATATAGAATATATAGGCACTTAGTGCATATTTATATTTATGTATACATACACACTCAGAAGAGATATATTTTATTTCAGAGTTGTCATTTTCTTTCCTATGTATTATGTATGAATATAATTATGTAATATATTACATATATAATATCATAATATACTTCATATATTATAGACATAAATAACATGCAAGTATATACATACATACATGTTACATATACATATGAAAATGACAGCTCTGAAATCAAATATATCAAATATGCCTCATTTTCTCTCTTGTCTATAAAAAGAAAGTTGGATCCAAAATCAGGACCCAGTGATATCGATCATCTCATTGCAAATTTCCTTCTTCCTCTGACATTTATTACCTGGGTGACAATGGATAAATCACTGAACTTCTCTATTCCTTAACTCCTTCAACTGTAAAACGAAAGGTTTGGATGCAATGGCCTTGAGGATCCATTCCAGCTCTCAATCCATGGTGCCCTTGTCTTCTGAGCCTCTGGCTTACTTTATATTCGAATGTCGAGCCCTGCCTGTCTTTGTTCCTGCCAAATCTTCCAGTACAAATGACATGGAGAAGACACGATTGGGATCACTCAGCTAAGTACAACTGAGCCAAGTCTCTGGGGCTCTTCTGAGCACCTGGCTGCCTCCAGCACGTGGCCTGTCCTTCCACACAGTCACATCTGTTAGCCCTAAACCCCAGTGAAAGCCCAGCTACCAGCAGAAAGACCACCATCAGACTTGGAGAGTTGGACCTGGTCTGTCCATGATCCAGTGTTTGACCTTGGCCAAGACACTTGTTCCCTCCTCTGTAAAATGAGGTTGGACTTCTGAGATGGGAACTATGCCCATTCAGGCTTTCTTCTACCTTCTCTATTTACATTATCTACATTATTGCCAAGAGAAAGCCATACTCATCTAGTCTTTACAGAATTCCAAGCCAGTGCCTTAGGGATCATACAGAATTCAGGCCACTCCTAGAAACTCCATTCCAGGGCCTCTTTGTTTGAAGCCCTATCTGTCAATTTTGTGCCAAGAGTGGCCAAGAGGCAAAACCAAAGAAAACTTCCAAGGCCCTCTGCTAGGCACTGTGTTGAGTAGCTTTGGTATTTGTTAGCTATGTCTCTGGACAAGTTGCTTCTTTCACGGGCCTTCAGATTCATTGTCTATAAAGTGAAGGGATTGAATTGGACTAGAAGTTCTTAACCTGGGATCCAGGTTAATAGATTTCAAGGGATTTATGAATTTGGAGGGAAAAAAATACATTTCAGTTTCATTAATTTCTAATTGAAATTTAGCTTTTCTTTCAGTTAGGATTTTAGAAGTAACAACATGATTCTAAGAAGGGGTCTGTGGGCACCATCTGACTGCCAAAGAGACCCATGTCACAAAAATAAAAGTTGAGAATTCCTGGATTGCATGATCTCTAAACTCCCTTTCTAGGGGCAGCTGGATGGTACAGTGGCTAGAACACCAAGTTCGGAGTCAGGAAGAGTCATCTGCACTCAGACATTCACTAAGTGTGTGACCCTGGGCAAGTCACTCATGCTTGTTTGCCTCAGTTTGCTCATCTGTAAAATGGGGTCACACTGGAGAAGGAAATGCAAACCACTCTGGTATTTTTGCCCAGGAAAACCCATGGAGAAAAGTCCATGGAGTCAAATGAAGTGTGAAAACAACGAGCTCTGTTCTGTCTCTCGCTCGGTGATTTCACCGTTCTGAAACCCTGCTGTCACACAGGGCCTTGGAGTGTGCCCACTACGTTGTAGGCTCATAGAACTGCAGATTTAGAACAGAAAGGATATCACAAGGCTTTTTTTTACAATGAGGAAATTTAGGTCCAGAAAATTTATTGACTTACCTATGATTGCAGAGTTAGTAAATGTCAGATGGCATCTTTGAACTAGAGTCTTCCAGACTCTAGGTTCAATGTTCTATCTGCTATACTGTTTAAATTCTCAGGTTTAAAAAAAAAGAAATTTAATTGACCTATTTTGCTTTTATATTGCCTATTTCCCAGTTTATCCTTAATCCTTCCATTCTCCAAGGGTGTGGCTGCAGATCTCCAGTCATTTCTTGGCTTTTTCCTAACTGTATTGCCTGCTTTTGGTTTATCTTCAAAACCCTACCCCCCTTTCCTTCCACTCTTTTATGCAAAGTCTTTCCCTGAAAGAAAGTGCAGTGCCTGACTTATCTTAAGCACTTAATAAAAGCTCGTTTACTGGACTTGAATGAGGTTAGCGTTCAAATCCTATCCCAGACACATAGCAGAAGTATGACCCTGAGCAAATCCTTTAATTAGTAAATCTTGGGAAAGACAAATTATCTTTCCATACACACTTATTTAAGAAATAACACAATATATTCCTTGAAAATAAACATTTATTAAGCACCACTATATTCCAGTCACTGTGTTCACCTAATTATTACTCTATGCCAGTCACTGTGTTAGCCTCCATGGGTACAAACAAAAAGAATATAAAGCAGTTCTTATTCTCGAATAATTTATATTTTGTTCAAGGGGTGACACCAGGTACACATATGTTTATATGCGGAATAAATACAAAATAATTACAAAGTAGATAAATACAAGATAGGTAAGGAGTAAGGGCCCCCCGGTTGGTGGAGGAAATACAAGAAGGCTTTATGGTGGTGCTTGGACTATGTCCGGCAGGAAGAGACATTCTTTTAGTTAGAGGTTAAGAGAGAGGGTGGTCCAGGTCTAGGAGACAGTTAGCGCCAAGCCCTAGAGATAGCAGATGGAGCGTCCTGTCAGGGGAAGAGAGCGAAGGCCTGTTTGGCTGGATCATAGAGGGCAGAAAGGAAGATAATGGATGGTGAGACTGGAAAGACAGTTCTTAAATGGGATAATACTTGCCCCCGCCTCTCCAGGATAAAAGGGGATCATAAATGTAAATGGTTCGTAAACCTTAAAATCTACGTAAACCAAACACTTTTCTTTTCACCTTTATTTTATTTTTAATTTGTGGAAGAAAACAAGCATTTCCAAACCATAGTTTAATAAAAAAAAAGATGACTGTACATGAAACTGGAAATATATACGACTTGCTATTCCTCTTCCATATATCATAGGTATCATGGAAACTTTTTTTCTTCTCCCCACTCTAGAGATGAATAACTCATTTTGACTGTTATAAATATCCAAATTAACCGTAAAGGACGTATGAAGAAATATGCTATCTGCATGCAGAAAAAGAACTCATAAATAGATGTATAGAATTTTTTTTTCAAGTAGAGTTTATGGGAAATATATCAGCTATCACTATCATTAACCTCTCAAAAGCTCTGGGAGGTAAATACTGCAGGGATTCTTGTTCCTAACTTCCAAACGGAGAAACTGAGGCTCAGAGGAGTTAAAAAAAATCCCTTATGTCACATTGATAGGAAGCATAAAATGCTCATTCAAAAGAATCCTCTCCTCTTTCACCGAGGCCAGCCCCTTTCCCATACTGTTCCATTTTGTGAGTGTGAAGCCGGCGACATTGGGAAAATCAGTGGTCTCTGATGGAAGCCCTTTTCCCCTCTCACCCATTTTGTCCATGAAGGCTTCTCAGGAAAGCTGAAAGGGAGGAGTCACTTAAAGATACCAGCCGATAGAAAGTAAAAACCAGGATGGAAGCATGTCAATAAAGAGAAAAATGTGGCTTCATGTCAGCTAGAGAAGGATAGAACAATTTAAAAAGGGCCAAAAAAGTCTGCAAAACTGAGGCAACCATGGAGAGGCCTATGCCATACAGACAGGATCCTCCATACTAACACAAGATGCTTACCGGAAACAGAACTAATCAGCAAAAGAAAAATATTAGTGATTTGGCGCTAACGTCTGTGTGGGGAGGGTGTTAGGAGGCAGCAGATGAGGAAGGGAAGATGCAATATGTCACAGCCTTTACGCCCCCACACTGCTGAAATTAAATTAAAATGACTATGTTTATAGCACTTTTGACCCTTTATGTTATTGCTGACCTTCACATTGGAAGGTGAGGCCCTGCCAAGGGATTGCTATCTGAGTGTGGGAGTGTCCGGAGAAAGACTGATAATAACTGACATTTATAAGATGCTTTAATATCTCCAAAGCATTAGATGGATGTTATTTCTCTGAGACCTCTCAAGAATAATGTGGGTATGGGGACTGCAGGTAGTGTTGATCCCAATTTACAGATGGAGAAACTGAGGATCAGAGTGGGGAAGTTGCTTTCCATGGTTGTCAAGCTACTAAAACACCTTCAATGTATCAGGGACTGTGCTAAGTCCTGGGAAAATAAGAAATGCAAATAAATAAATGAATGGATACACAAATAAATAAACAAGCTCTGCTCTCAAGTCGCTCATGGTCTAATGAGACAGGATGAAATGAAGAGAGAAGAGACTTAAGGCAAGACCAACCAGCAGGCTATGGTGATAGTTCAGATGTGGGGTGATGAGGACCTGCACCAGAGTGTTTATAGTGTCAGTGGAGAGAAGTGGGCATAAACACAAGATGCTTGGAAATATCTAAAGCAGTTAAAAGGGCAGCTAGGTGGTGCAGTGGCTAGAGCCAGAAAGACTCATCTTCCCAAGTTCAAATCCAGCCTCAGACACATGCTAGCTGTGTGACCCTGGGCAAGTCATTTAACCCTATTTGCCTCAATTCCCTCACCTATAAAATGAGCTGGAGAAGGAAATGGCCCACCACTCCAATATCTTTGTCAAGAAAATCACAAATAGGGTCTTGAAGAGTTGGATAGGACTGAAAGAACTGCATTTAATAAGCAAATGTTAGAAAGTGCCATATGCTAGCTGGGTAACTAAAGAAGGAATTAACATTATAAAGCAATGATACAGATTGGATAGCATAGGGCTGTAGTCAGAGAAGGTTTTGTAGAGGAGGAAGGTTTGAATTTGGCTTTGGATGATGGCTACAACTTTAATAAACAGAGAGAGGTACCTGGAGTACATACATTCCGGGGAAGGAAAACAATTCAAGAAAAAGAATTGAACTGGGCATTGTATTAGCAGTTTTTTCGAGGCTTTGGGTATATCACAATTCCAGTCAAGAAACATTAATTAAATGTCCTCCCTGTGCCAAGCACTATGCTGCTTCTGGGGATGCATAGAAAGGTGAAAGAGAATGCCTGATCTCACAGAGTTCAGTCTAATGGTGGAGACCATCTGCAAACGGCAATGAGCAAAAATACACAGGCAGGATCGATTAGAGAGAATCAAAAAAGGGAAATTAATAGCAGTAAGAGGACAGTGAAAGACTTCCTGCAGAAGGTGGGATTTTAGCTGGAGCTCAGAGCAAGCCAGGGAAACTAGACAGCAGAGAGAAGAAAAGAGAAAGTTCCAGAAATGGGGGCCTGCCAGTGAAATTCCCAGAGTTGGGAGATGCAGTTTTGTGTGCAAAGAACAGCAAAAATGCCAGTGTCGCTCAATGGCAGAGTACAAAGAGAGGAATAAGATACAAGAAACGGGAATAGGAGGAAGAGGTGATGCAGGGCTTTACAAGCAAATAGACGGATTTACATCTGATTCCGGAGACGCTGGGTAACCAGTAGATACTGCTGAACAGGAGAATGATATGGTCGCCTGCGCTTGAGGAAAATCACTTTGGCAGCTGAGTGGACTGGCACGGGGAGAGACCTGAGGCAGGGAGAACAAGCAGCAGCCTATTGGCAGTGTTGAAGGCTGCAGAGAGGATAAGAAGGAAGAGGACTGCAAAATGGAAGGGAGATTTGGCGATTAAAAGATCGTCGGTACATTTGGAGCGACCATTGTTATGGTGTTGGATGACGTGGAAGCCAGGCTGTAGAGAGTTAAGGTGAGAGTTAGCGCTATTTCTGCAGTCTTTACTTCCCAGACACTGCTTTAGATGCTAGTCTATTCCTCAGGGAAGTTATGAAAATGACAGTGTTTAGTGCTCCCGTCCCTCTCTGTAGGCCTCCCCTGTCCCTGTCCTTCAAGCTCAAGATGTCTCCTCTTCAGAGTCTTTTTGCTCTGATCCTCTTCCCGTTCACACTTGTTCTCAGACTGAGATCCGTTCTCACTCACTTGCCTCTCAGTGTAGACATCAGTCAATGGGTCCTAACTACCAAGGAATCAGTTTTTGAGAGCTTGTCTCTCACTGTGGAAATAAAAGCTTTCTTCCCTACAAAAAGCATTTCAGGATTCATCTGGTGTGTGTGTGTGTGTGTGCGTGTGTGTGTGTGTGTGTGTCTATGTGATAGCATGTTTGTGATTTGACAATGGGGACTTTTTTGTTATATTTGAAATATCTTATCCACCTTTTAGCCAACTCTTACTTGTGGTTCCAAGAAGCTGTAGCATGAGCATTAGCCACATCCTGGGAAAACCAACTTGGCAGATGGATTAAGCCAGGTTGAAGGCAAGCACTGGTGAGTTGAGGGGGGCAGAGGGCATGTACTCAAAGCATGTGAAGACTTACTACGGTGGAATAAGCAGATGAAAGTAATTTGTTCTAATGGCCATGAAGGTGGCTGAAGCAGGAACTGTGGAATGCTTAGAGCTTGGTCAAGTATTGAAGATGCCAAGTTGATCCACTGCATTCTAAGCCATTACCAGTCATCTTGACCTTTTCTTTTTTTTTTTTTGGCTCACCACTGGGTTTTTATGACTGTGGAAGAGAGAATGAGGCTGATGGCTTTGCACAACTCTACCTGTATTTTATATGGAACAGATGTATATGTGTTATCTTCATGTCTAGAATGTAAGGTACTTGAGACCTGGGAATATTTTACTCTTGCCCTTGTAGTCTAAGTGCCTAACACAGTGGTTGACCCACAGTAGGTACTTAATAAATACCTGTTTGATTGATTGAGAGTCATTTTGAGTGAACTGGCCAGTGACCTAAATATGGGAACTAAATATGGGAATTATTCTTTCATCTTTCTGGGCCTTAATTTCCTTGTCTGTAAAAAGAAGAGAATAAATCCTGCCATAGTTAGCTGCCAGCCAGCTTACAAGAATCATGAGTAATAATAGATGTTAATGTCCCTTGACACATCCAATGCACTAGATATATGTAAGATAGCATTCTTAATATTTATGTACTGTTCCCTAAGTTCTCTGGAGAAGGTTTTTGTGTACATTCCCTCCTCATCTTCATAAACTTCCCCTGACTTCAGCTTAATCCTTTAATGCACTTTTTAAATGCAAAATTGATTATGCTGTTTTCACATGGCTGAGTTTCATAAGGAAGAAATCACTAATAAAGAACAGCCCACCCAATTTCACCGCACTGATTAACTGCCCATGAGGCATTGAGCTCATAAGATCTCTGCCCTGGCCAAAGTACCCTTGAATGATGGTTTTGCTGTGGAGAATATGGCGATGGGGCTTTCCTACTGAAAACAATCAGGGATCTCAGAACAATTAATTTCAAACTATTATCTATTTATTAACCACCTACTGTGTGCTAGGCACTGTGCTGATACCTGAAGATACAAACTGAAAAGTAAGAATCCATTTCCTCTTGAAACCTTTTTTTTGAAAGGAAGAAGTTAACATATACATAGACAAGACAAAAGGGACTTATTATTTTATATATAGATATATATATTCATGTACATATGCATATATGTATACACACATATATGTATACACACATATAGGCAATCAATATTTCCTAGGCACATTGCTCTCTGTCTCTCTCTGTTTCTCTCTTTCTCTTTCTGTCTCTGTCTCCCTCTTCTTCCTCTTCCTTCTCTGTCTTTTGTTTCTTCTGTCTTTGTATCTCTCCCCTTTTCTTCCTCTTCTTCCTCTGTCTCTATCTCTCTTTCTCTCTGTCCCTCTCTCATCTCTCTCCTCTCTCTGTCTCTGTGTCTCTGTCTCTATGACTCTGTCCTTTGTGTGTCTCTTTGTCTTATAGGAAGTTTTTTCCCACCTCTCTTAATTCTAGTCCATAACTTACTGGCATTTGTTTGTATATTGCCCCCTACCCCATTAAATTGTGAGCTCTTTCCTTTAGGGCAGAGACTGTGTTTTGCTGTTTTTTCTGTATCCCTGGACCATAGTAGGTACTTCATGAATATTAACTGACTCATATATACAAACATATGTCTATATATGTATGTGCATATATATAATGCACAGATACACATATGTATCTATATGTATTTGCATGTGTGTGTATGTCTATCATATTTTAATTTTAGAGAGGGAGTACTAACTTGGTGGGGAGTAGGGGCATGGAGTAAGGGTGAGCTTCCTGTGAGGCATGGCACCTGAATTGAGGCTTGAAGGGAACCAGGGATTACAAGAGAAAGAGATAAAGCAGGATTGTATTCCAGATAAGGCACAGAGGTTGGGCTTGAACAGAATATATGAGGGAGAAAAATATAAAATTAATCTGGAAAGGTAGGTTGGTACCAGATTGTGAAGGATCTCAAATTCCAGAGAAAGAGGTTTGAATTTTATCCTAGATGTCTCCTATCCTATCTGTTTATCTGTCTCTGTCTCTGTCTTTCTCTGTTTCTCTCTATCTTTCTGTCTCTCCTCTCTCTCTCTCTCTCTCTCTCTCTCTCTCTCTCTCTCTCTCTCTCTCTCTCTCTCTCTCTCTCTCTCTCTCTCCCTCCCTCCCCACCCTCTCTGCCTTCCACCCGCCCTTTCACACACACACACACACACACACACACACACACACACACACGTACTTCCTTTTTTTGAAAGGCCACAATTTTTGGCTGATTGGTTTAGCTAGTAAAAAAAAAGAAAAAGAAAAGCTGGTGTAGAGAAATTAGCAATGAAATAGTTGTGTTGCCAAAAGTTGCTGAGCTGGGGAGCATTTGAAGGACGCTTGTAAGTTGGTCCTTCTCTCCTGAGCATTAGCTAGCTAGGATAACCTGAGGCTATGTGTGCCCACAGACTTTTCCAGGCCCAGCTGCTCCCCTGGACTAGAGCAGGTCACGTTTTCTCTTGAGACAGCAGATGTCAAATTTGCCCATGCGAGGCAGTGTCTGGATACAAAGCAGGAAGGCTATGTCACTGAAGTCGTTTTTCCCCGTCAGATCACAGCTCAGGTGGTGAGTGGAAATTCTCCCTGAGCCAGCTGACTTGCTTCTCTTCAAGGAGGGCACATTGTGGTGTGTGTACTTCGCTACTGGCACCTTTACCGACAGGGCCTGAGGGAGCTGGAATATCTAGCAGAGAGCCCAGAGATGGTAAATATGGCGCCAGAGTCAAGGGCAAATGGGCACAGTTAGGATATGGGTGAAGTGTGTCTCTGCTGCCCCACATCTCCCACGGATCAATTCCAATTAATTTAACTAGTCTTTAATTAAGTACTTAATATGTGCCAGACACTGAGCAAGGCCCAGTGGAAGTAGGGTGTAGGGTGGAAAAAGACAAAACAACCTACATTCCGAAGGGAATCACACTCTTGTGGGGGAATTAATATGCACCCATATAAGTAAAGAAAAAATATGTGCTAAGTGAATAAAAGGAAAGAGTTGGGCAGGGATGCCACTGACAAGTGGCAGAATCAATGGTGTCATCTTGTCCAGAGTGGGGCCTTGATAAAGAATCCTTGCGCCAGACTGGTTTACTTAGTGTGATTTGACACGCTCATGGGGCAGGAACTTGCTTGCAAATACGATGACTAACATCCTCCATTGGGTCCTCTACAGATGCCTGAAGCTTGTGCTGTTAGCGTTGCTGCGAGGGCCTCACTTCTAGGCACATTTCAATTCTCTTGAGGTATTCCTCACTTGTGAGGAGCAAGATATAGCCACATTGCTGTTGTTTAGTTGTATTAGTGGTGTCTGACTCCTCATGATGCCATTTGGGGTTTTCTTGGCAAAGATACTGGAGTGGTTTGCCATTTCCTTCACCGGATCATTTTACAGATGAGGAAACAGAGGGAAACAGGATTAAGTGACTTGCCCAGGGTCACATAGCCAGTAAGTGGCTGAGACTAGATTTGAATTCAGGAAAATGAATCTTTCTGACTTCAGGCCCAACATTCTATCCATGACACCACTTAGCTGCCCACTGCCATATTAACAGGAATCAATTTATTAATATAATAACTATAATAATGAAACTCATTAGTGCCCATTGGTAGGAAGAGGATGTATCCATAAGACAGATGTGTGAAAATGGGAGGATAAGGGTAGGACAGGTCCGTGATTTCAGGGGAGGGGCTTCCTGGTGGGGGAAAAGTCACACTATCATTTCAGTGATGTGGGGTAGGATGGGGGTAGCTCGTCATTCAGGCAGCATACGTTACCTGAGTAACTGATATGTGTCGGGCCTCATCTCTCGAGTGTGAGGAATGACAGCAACAACAACTGCATCGTCACCACCATCATCTTCATCATCATCTACGATAAAAAAATTAATAACAATACAGATTAGCATTTGCACAGTACTTTACAGAGGCTATCATATCTGAGGGCCACATCTGCACTGAGAAGTGTTCTTCAGTTGCTTTGTCTGTAGTGTGCAGGTCTCCATGACCCCGTTTGAGACTTTCTTGGCAAAGATGCTGGAGTGGTTTGCCATTTCCTTCCCCATCTCATTTTACAGAGGAGGAAACTGAGGCAAACAAGGTTAAGTGACTTGCCCAGGGTCACATAGCTAGTGAGTGGCTGAAGCTAAATTTGAGCTCAGGAAGATGAGTCTGCCTGACTCCAGGCTTGTGTTCTATCCACTGTACCGCTTATATAATCCTTATTTTCCAAATGAAAATCCTAGCTCCAGAGCCAGAGGGTAACCCGAGAGGCCACTGAGGCCAGCTCTGCGGTTTACAGATGGATACAGTGATGCTCACTTTAAGGGATGTGTCTAGAGTCACACAGCTGGTGTCTAAGATTCTACCTGGGGCTTCCTAAATCCAAAGCCAGAACACTGGTTGCCTCACCATCTTATGATATGTTTTTTGTTTACAAGGAATTTAGAATCTATTTGAGACCATAGGGGTAGAAAAAGTGGATGAGGATAAAGTGCTGGGCTTAAAACCCAAAAGATCTGGATTCAAATTTTGCCTTCTATGCACACTAAATGTGTGACCCTAGGCCAGTTACTTAACCTTTGTTTGCATCAGCAAACACTAATACCAGCACCTATCTCACAGGGTTCTTTTGAGACTCAGATGAGATTTGCAAAGTACAGTATCTGAGGCATAGTAGGTGTACAAATGCTTATTCCCTTTCCCTCCTTTCCTCCTACCCATCTATTAATCTGGAGGAATAAAGCCTGGAGGAATCTAATAGGAACACTAGATAAACCACTCAGCCTCTCAGCCCATTTCCTCATCTCTAAAATGGGGAAAAGACGTCTTAGACCCCCGGGTTTTTTTTGGAATCAGATGAGATACAATATCTAAAGTGCTTTGAGAATTGGAAAGTACTGCATGAGTGCCACTGTTAGCATTAAACAGGAACCTAATAGTACAAGAAAGTACATAAGTAAATGCTGGATCAATGATCCGGACAATAAGTGCCATTGGAGATCTGAGTCAGAGTGCCTCATGGCCTGTTGTCACCAGAGAAGGCTTCAAGAAGTAAGAGAGGTTTTATTTGGGCCTTGAAGGGTGGGAAGGATTTAAAGGAAAAGAAGTGGCAATCTGAGGAAGACAACCCCCCAAAAAAAGAAGGGAGTTGTTTAGTCACATCTGACTCCTTGTGACCCACATTTGGGGTTTTCTTGGCAAAGATATTAGAGTGGTTTGCCATTTCCTTTTCTAGTTCATTTTGACAGAAGAGGAAACTGAGTAAACGGGGTGAAATGACTTGTGCAGGATCACACAGCTAGTAACTGTCTTTGGCTGGACTTGAACTCAGGAAGGTAAGTCTTCTTGATTCCCAGCTCAGCAAGCTATCCACTGCACCACCTTGCTGCCCCTATGCTACCAATAAGCATTTGCATGTCCCAGATACTAAGGACTAGGAATAAAAAGAAAGGTAACAACAGTTGACAGGATCATTGTATGTGAAAGTCATCAATCAATTAATCAATAAACATATATTAAGCACCTACTGTGTGCCAGAAACTGTGCTAAGTGCCAGAGGTAGAAGAAGAGGCAAAAAAAAAAAGAAAGAAACCAGTCTCTGGCCTCAAGAAGCTTACAATCTAATGGGGCAAACAACATGCAAACAAATATATGCAAAGCAAGCAAGCCATTATACAGGATAAATAGGAAATAATTAACAGAGGAAAGGTACTGGAATTAAGGGAGTTGAGGAAAGTGTCCTAAAGAAAGTGGGATTTTACTTGGGTCTTAAAGGAAGCTAGGGAGATCAGTAGTCAGAATGGAGGAGGGAAAGTGTTCCAGTGATGAGGGAGAGACAAAGAGAATGCTTGGAGTGGAGAAATGTAGTGTTTCGTTTGTGAGGCAGCAAGGAGACCTTTGTGACTTGTTCAGAGTCTGTGTCGGGAGAAAGGTGTAAAAAGACTAGAAAGGTAGGAAGGGGCTACTTTATGAAGGGCCACCAAACTATAGGGAGAGAGAGAGGGAGAGAGAGAGAGAGAGAGAAAGAGAGAGAGAAAGAGAGAGAGGGAGGGAGGGGAGGGGAGAGGAGGGAAGGTAGGAAGGAAGGAAGGAAGGAAGAAGGAAGGAAGCAAGGAAGAAGGAAGGAAGGAAGGAAGGAACGAAGGAAGGAAGGAACGAAGGAGGAAGGAAGGAAGGAAGGAGAGAAGGAAGGAATCATGTCAATTCTACAATCTTTTCTCCATGGCACACTCTTGGAGCATCCATCTCTGCCTCACTGAGCTCTTAGACTCCATGCCTGAATCTCCTTAGCTTTTCTGACGGGTAAATCTCTTGGGTTTTCTTGCTGGCCTCCCCAAAACTTCCATTTCCTATAGTCTCTTAGCACCTCCTCTCTCCCCTTCCAGCATTCACTTATGTTTTTTTTTCCCCATTTGAATGTAAGCTGCTTTAGGGCAGGCACTGCCTTGATTGTTTTATTTGTATCTTATATTGTATCACAAGGGGATAGCTAGGTCACCACGGATAGAGTGCCTGGAGTCAGGAATACTTGAGTTCAAATCTGAACAACACAGACTCTTACTAGCTGTGTGACCCTGGGCAAGTCCCTTTAACCCTGTTTCCCCATCTGTAAAATGGGCTAGAGAAAGAAATGGCAAAGGACTCCAGTATCTTTGCCAAGAAAACCCCAAATGGGGTCCCGAAGAGTCAAACACAACTGAAATGATTGAACAATTTTATCTTACAATTGTCAAGCTCTGTGCTTCACACAGTAAATGCTTACTTAACACCAATTATCTATTAAAAATTAATAGCTCATATGTATATAGCACTTTGAGGTTTGTAAGGTACTTTGCAAACATTTCATTTGAGCCTCAGAAATTGAGATTTGGAGAGATCAGGAAAATTGCACCACTGTTTCTCCTGTCTGTCTCGAGACTCAAAAACGTTATCAGCAGTTTTGAGTGCGACATCTGAACCCTTCCAAGTAAGCTTTTGAACAACAACAACAAAGTCACAAAAGGGCCTCCACATAATTAAAAGCCCATCAAATCCGTTCTGTTGGTTAAAGAGCTCACAGCAGGCAGAGCTTTCTAACTTCCTTCTTTCACAACGGCATATTAATGATGAGCCGGTATAGAGAAGCTGGCCCGTCATGCTTTATCACATTATTTTAGGCCCCTGAAGTTTTTATATATGAAGGCTACAGATTTATGCTGAATGATTCAGCAATGAAGCAGCAACATCAATTTGTTCATGGATGTGAACTGGTGATTGCCTCCATTAAAGTCACCAGGACAGACTGATCGCTTTAATTTGCGTTGAGGCAAGCGAATAGTCTTTGATGGCGTGCATGCCTCTGAGAACGTGAGCACAGCGGCTCTTCTGCATTGAGGAAGGTTCTTGAGAATGAAAATATGCATCTATTGAAAGGTTTTGGGGGTGGGAAGCATCATGTGGCTGGACCAATGAGGACACAAGTTCTTCACATGGCTGTTGTTGTGTTTCAGTCATGTCTGACTCTTTGCAACTCACATCTGGGGTCTTCTTGGCAAAGATACTGGAATGGTTTGCCATTTCCTTCTCCAGCTCATTTCACAGATGAGGTAAACAGAAATAAGTAACTTTCCTAGAGTCACACAACTGGTAAGTGTCTGAGGACAGATTTGAACTCATGAAGAAGAGTCTTTCTGACTCCAGGCCCCTCACTCAGTCCACCGTACCACCTACCTGCCTCAAATCTTAACGCTGGTTATCGTGTAAATCCGCGTGGTGGTGGTGGCCATAGAATTATAGCATTTCAGTGGCCAGGAAACCAAGAAGATGGTGAATGGATTAGAGGGGCATGAATCTATTTGCCAATGCCTGATGCCTAGGACAAGAAAGTGTTTTTCCTTAAAGCCAAAAAGACAGAAGTCAGACAAAATATGAAGTCCAGCCTGTAGAAGGTGTGCTGTCGAAATGAATTGCATACAAGAAATAGTTATTTATTACATAGGGAAGGGACCTATATTGCTAGGTAGATGCCCTAATTTTTTCAACATAGGAACAATATGGCTAATAATAATATAATAGTACCCCATTATAAATTCTAGTCAACCCTTATCACAAACTAGTGAGGATTTTTCCAGTATCGCTGGTTATGAAACAGGCTCAGAAAGTGGGTGGGGGGATTTTTATCTTCATTAAGCTTATATTTCCAGCTTTGCCCAAGCTGTCAAATCCCCCTTGTGCAGAGGCAGCTCTATGTAACAATTTCCATGTGCTTAACTTATTTAATAAGCACGAGGACTTCATCGCTTGGATTGGAAGCATAAATATCAAAAGATCTTTTATCATTTGTCTTAGCACTTGGGATTGATCTGAGGAGACCAAGTGGTCAGTCAGCAAGCATTAATTTAGCACTTATTGTTTTCTAAGCACTGTGCTCAAAGCTGTTGTGTTCGTCCTTCCTTCTCTAAGAGGACCAGGACATCAGGGAAATGATGACATGACTTGCAGTCGAGTTTGGTTTGAGTGAAGGAGGGCTGTGCAAGGTCATCAGCCTTATTTGCTCCTCCAGAGCCATCTGGGTCCAGTGCCCTAATATTCATCAGGACGACTAGAGAAGGCCCAGGATGAAACGGGGGACCCTGGCCCTTTCAGGCTAAGGTCTTTTCAGGTGCTCAGTATGTGTGAGGTAAGGCCCACTCAGTGAATGGGCCTCTTTAAGAGGTGAATCAAGGTATGGCCTCTTTAACCCAAACTCAAAAAAAAAAATCAAACTGGGAGGGGTAGACCTTCAGGGTTTCTGGAGGAAAGAGAAACAGTTACTGTTTTGTATTTACCTTCACTCTGGGCTAGGAGGGCAGAGACCTATTGTCTACTCTGTGAGCTCCAGAGTTAGTTGGGTTTAAGGCTTGGTTTTTGAGAAAGAAATCTAGCTAGTAAACCTGAAGTTGAGCATGCAGCCTTCAAATGGGGCATCAAAATGGGGCGAGGAAGAGAGGGAGAGGGAGAGGGAGAGGGAGGGGAAGAGGGAGGGGGAAGGGGGGAGAGGAGGAAGGAAACGGGGAGGAAGAAGCTACTCAAGGGCCAGAGTTTGCTGATGCATCCTGGGCCATCTCCAGTTGTCCTGATAAATATTAGGCCACTGGATCCAAATGGCTCTGGAGGAGAAAGTGAGGCTGGTAACTTTGCACAGCCCTCCCTCATTCAAATCAGTGAACTGCAAACATCATTTTCCTGATGTCATGGTCCTCTTTGAGAACACAGTACAAACATAACCTCAGAGTAGCTAGCCTCTCCCTCTCCTTTTTCCTCTACCCTCCCCTTCCTCCTCCTCCTTTCCCTCTCCCTCTCCTTCCTCTCAGTGCTTTGCCCAAAGGAAAGTACATTTTGATGGTTGAAGGCTGTCTCCTTAATTTCAGGTTTACGGGCTAGATTTCTTTCTCAAAAACCCAGCCTTAAACTCAATTCATTGTGGAGCTCATATATTAGACAACAGGTCCCTGCCTTCCTAGCCCAGAGTGAAGATAAATACTAAATAGTAATTGTTTCTCTTTTGGCCAGGAACCCTGAAGGTCTTCCCCTCCCAGTTTCATTATTTCTTCTGAGTTTTGATTAAAAAGGCCATCCCTTGCTTAATGTCTTAAAGAGGCCTATCTGCACACTGGGCTTTACCTCACTCAAAGTGAGAACCTGAAAAAACCTTAGCCTGAAAGGGCCAGGGCCTCCCGTTGCATCCTGGGCCACCTCCAGTCCTCTTGGTGAATATCTGGTCACTGGACCCAGATGGCTCTGGAGAAGAAAGTGAGGCTGGTGACATTTGAGGGAGCCCTCTCTCCCTCAAATCAAAGTCAACTGCAAGTCATGTCATCATCTCCCTGACAAATACAACCTGTGAGTAGCTCAGAGCTGAGGACACACAGAAAAGCAAAAATATAGTCACTGCGCTCACTCTCTCTCCATCAACTATTTATTTATATAGTTATCATTGGTATGGGGGTGGGAATTAATGAGGAAACTCCCTCTATCAATGTGTGCTTGTGTATGTGTGCGTGTGTGTGTGTGTGTGTGTGTGTGTGTGTGTGTGTGTGTGTGTATGTTCAGTTCTTTTTCAGTCGTGTGTGACTCTTCGTGACCCTTTTTTGGGATTTTCTTGGCAAAGATACTGGAGCGGTTTGTCATTTTCTTCTCTAGCTTATTCTGCAGCCGAGCAAACTGAGGCAAACAGAGTTAAGTGACTTGCCCAGGGTCACATAGCTAGTAAGTGTCTGAGGTCACATTTGAACTCAAGAAGATGAGTCTTCCTGACTCCAGGCCCCTTGCTGTAGCCACTGCACCACCCAGCTGCCTGCCCTCTATCAATGCTGGTCAGCAACTTCTCTGGAGCTTAGAGCCAGAGAGTTGCTTAGAACACCAAGAAGTTCAGTGACTTGCCTGAATGTATGCATCAGAGGTCTTGAGCCCACATCCTCCTAGCTTTGAGACCAGCTCTTTACCCATACCTCTGTTGTTTAGATTTATGTAAGATAGATACAAAGTAATCACAAGCTGTTTAGTTGGGAGCCATGGGGGATGGCAAGATCAAGAGGGGTCTCATGCAGGAGACAGCCCTGGAGCCGAGTGGCGGAGGCCAACGTTTCTGTCCATTCCTCTGTTCTGCCCTGCTCGATCTCTTTGCCAAGGGGTATTAGGTATATAGATGGGTGTTAGTCATGGCCCCATGTTGTGTCACACACACACACACACAGGCACACACACACACACAGGCACACACACACAGGCACACACACACAGGCACACACACACACAGGCACAGGCACATACACACACACAGGCACACACACACACACACAGGCACACACACATGCACAGGCACACACACACACACAGGCGCACACACACACAGGCACACACACACACACACACACACACAGCTTCTTATTGATCCCTGCCATTTCAATGTTTGAGCAGCATTTGACTGGCAACAGTAAATTTCAAGAACCCCCACTTAATAGTAAATAAGCTCATTTTATAAGAAATATCCGTAAAATATACGAGGATGAAAACTCGAACATGAAAAACAACTGCTTTATGGACCCCCGAATGGCGAATCTGTTTTATTTTAATAGTATGTTCTTCTTAAACCACCAATATGCTACTGCAGCTGTAAAAATTAATGAAATGGGGCAGCGTTTTGGGGTTGGATGAATGGAAAATATGCCAGTGTTGGAAATAGAATGTACACAGGAGCATTAAAAATGTAATTTGGTTACAAGCACTTTGGAGAAAGGAAATGCCTTCTTTCTGATTCACCCCATATCACTTTTTAGTTAAATGCCCCAAACGCTTTATTAGAACTGGTGTTTAATGTCTAATTAAAGCTCAACCTTCGAGGCATTTCTTTTCCTTTTTGTTTTGTTTTCTCCAATGAATCCAGGCCGATCTGCACATAAACAGGGCAAAGTCACTTTCTGCTGTGATGTCCATGAGAGAAGGCACGGAGGGTTTGTTCTTAAATTCAGGCGATGCGGTAAAAAGCTTTCTGAGTTTGGAAATAACAGGATGCTGTTCACCTCGACATTCCTGCCAAATGGGTCAGCTTTCTCTTCCTCATAGGCAGCAAGGGACTGAGGCTGGGTCCGACCAAAGGCAGCTAACCTCTCTAAGCTTCATTTTTCTCATCTGTAATGTAAAACAAGGGATTGGATTAGCTAGCTTCTGCCAACCTTGCCCGCTCTGAGTCCGTGGTCCTCTATCATTGCCACTTAGAATTACTAACTCTATTCCAGACTCATCTCAATTCTACTTCTTCTAAAAGGGATTTCCTAGGTACCTGCCTGTCTTCTGCCTTCCTCTCCTATATTCCAGGAGCCCGGTGCAGTGCCCTTCACACAATAGGCGACCAATTAATTTATTCCAACTTGGACATATGACCTCTAAGGTCTTTAGCGAAGCCTTCGTCTAGAGCACTATTAATCAAACTATCCAGGAGAATTGATCAAGCTCCTACAACGTACTGGCTATATAAGAGGAAACATGAAAAATTCCCTGTCCGCAGGAAGCTTAAAATCCGTAAGCAGAAAAAATGTGTTTACATTCAAATAGTGCTATTTCTTTTTTAGGGGTGGAAGCCACTAGTAGCTCAGACATATCAGAAATGGTCCCTTGACCCTATTAAACCCCACTGTTGTTTTCTGTTGTGAATTTTAAGGCTAAGTAAGCCAGTGTACATGCGTGGCACTGGACTTGGAGCCAAGTTGTGGATTGGCATCCTACCTCTGAATTTTACTTCCTGTGGGACATGAAACAAATCCATCGAGCTGTCTGCGTCCGAATTTTCTCATCTGTAAAATGAGGAGGTTGGAGCAGGCAGCCTCCAAGGTCCCTTTCAGCTCAAGAGCTATGACCTGATAAAGCAAGGGTTCTTGACCTGAGGCCTGCGAACACGGATGGCAAAAAAAATCTAGATGTTAATTGACTTCCAAACGAAATTTAGTAAGTCCTTCAAATGTGAATTTTTATTTAAAAATATTTGAGAAAGAGTCCATAGGCTTCATGAGACTCACAAAGTGGTCTGTGACAATCAAGGAACATCGAGAATGCCTCTAATAAAGGCAAGGGGCTAAGAAGATGTGATAAAGTGGAAAGAACACTGGGTTTAGAAGGAGGCCCTGCTAGTTACTACTGGGGCCGTCTTGGCCAAAACATTTCCTCTTTTGGGGCCTCAATTTCCTGTTCTGAAAAAAAAAAAGAGGGAGTTGGATTAGGTGATCAGTAACAGCTGACTAACTGGCTAACCCGCAGCTTAGATTATTCACGTAGCTAGAAACCAAGCCCCAGCCTTCTCTTCCTAAATTCCAGTATCCTTCCATACTGGCTTTAGGGACAACGCCCCTGTGCCAGTAAGGCAAAATGGGCTTAGTTTAACGGGTGTGCTTAAGGAGTTTGGCTTTTGTTTATGGTGAAAGTACTTTCACCTGTTAAACGCTAAGCCCCAGGCCCAAAGCCCTATCAGGTGTGAAACCCCTGTGGG
>CM053625.1:316301509-316319830 GCA_028646595.1 Phalanger gymnotis
GAATGGGGGGACAGAGAGGAGGGCAGACTGGGGAATGGGGCAACCAGAGAGTACGCCATTTTGGATTGGGGGTGTGGAAATGGGGAGAAAAATCTGTAATTCAAATGCATGTGAAAATTAATGCTGAAAACTAAAGATGTTAATAAAAAAATAAAAGAAAAAAAATAAAAGAAAAAAAATAAAAGAAAAAAATAAACACCTGCTAATTATTTGAGTGACATTTGTACAGTATCTCAGGGCCTGTAACTGCACTGCACTTCTCAAAGTCTTAGTATCCATACTTCCATTGATTGGTGTTCTGATTCCCAGAAAAGCTCTATCATTTGTTTCCTAGGGCAATTAAGACTATTGATATCTGAGAAATAAAAACACCACATGAAATAGCACATTGGTCGGAGGATCTGAATTTAGGGGAAGGTTTCTAAAAACATATTGAAATTATGAGCAAACTCTTAATATTATGGAATAATATGGAAGATGCATAGAGACTACTTAGTCCCACTGGCATCAGTTCAGACTAATGCATTTATTTCACTATGAAATTCACATGAATAAAGGTACAGTGTTCCAACCGGGAGCCTGGGAGCTTCCTGCAAAGTTTTCTGAAGAGGAGGGAGAACCCTCACTGCCAAAGACCTGGGGCTGGATATCACGATACATGTAAGCCACGTTAGGAATAAGCGTGAAGCCTAATGGTTGTGGAGAAGAGCAGATGGATCCCGGCAAAGTCGGAGATGCGAGCTGCATGAGGAAACAGATGAACACTGTAAGATGAAGACTAGGAAGATGAGAAGGTTGGGATTGGGGGGCAGGGGGGCTTTGAATGATTCCGTGACTAAGTTCTAACTGCCAGGGCTGCCTTTGTAGATAGTGAACAGCTTATATGATATTTTAAACTTCTTGAGGGGGTTAGAAAAAACACAACCTGGCACATTTTGTGTAAATTCCGTTTGTAGGGACAAACAGCATTGAGATTTGGAGACAACCAGCTCGATATTCAATTGGTGAAAACGTCAGTCTTCAAAATCAGAAGACCTGGAATCAAAGACTAGTTTGGCTTTCCCTAACAGTGGGACCCTTAACCTTCCTTAGCTTCTTTCTTCATCTATAACTTGGAGATAATTAGATTTGCATAAATCATTTTGGGCCTTTGGGCCTCTATTTCCTCCTCTTGAAAATGAGATTGGATTGTGTGACCTCAAAGGTCCTGTCCAGCTTGAACTGTGTTCTCTGATCGATTGTCTACCTGTTATGAGGAAAATATTTTCTAAACCTTAATGTGTGATGGAAATGTGAAGAATCATTATTATTATTTGTAACTTATAATAACATTATACATATCATATTTATAGTAAGTTAATACATAACATATAATAAAACTATTGTGATAATGATGGTTACATAGAAGTGCTTTGTTGGGGTTTAAGTAACTGTGAACAAGCTCCCAAAATAATTTGCCAAGTCAAATAAGCTTTACATTTCTTTATTTTTTATTAATCCTTTTATTATTTAAACAAAATCTGTATTTCTTGACATCCTAATTCATCGTATCCCAATAATTCTTACCTGGTAAGAAAGAAAAACAGTAATTGATGACACCCCAATGGCCTAATTTGAACATCTCTGTCCCATTTCAACTTTGAACTCTGCCCCTGGAATCCTGGACTTGCATAGGCGAGCTTTTACCTTGCTTGCCTGGAACCAGGCCTCTCTTATCAGTTCCTAACCATCTTCTAACCATAGTCACATACAGTGCCCAGGGATGTGCTGGATTGAGCTGTCACTGACTTACGAGAGATGATTGTTATATTTTCAAAGTGAACATTTACACATTGGAAGTGGAACAGGCAAACACTACAAATCAGGGCTATATTTATTGTTTCGTTGATTGCCTAGACTTAAGAAAATGATGGAAAAAATGTTAACAATTCAGATTAAACTGAAAAGTGTGTCATGTGTAAGACCCCAAGATCCCTTTTGGACTCAGGTTGTTCTATCCTGATAGAATGTAAACTCCTTGAGAACAGGGACTGTCTTGATTGCTTATATTTGTAATTCAATACTTAGCGCAGTGTCTGACATACAGTAAGTACTTAATAAAAACTTTATCATTCATTCAATCATTTGGCACTGTATTTAGCATTATACTACCCTAGACCCCTACCTCTATAAAGAAATGAGGAATTTACCCAGGTTTTATCTTTGGTCATATCATTAATATATACCATGAGAGAATATGTGGGCAGGTACCATCCCTAGACTATATACTAAAACATACTTTGTAACCAACTTTTGTGACCTTTAATAAATGTCTTCATCTTACTGGGCCTCAGTTTCCTTATCTGTTAAATGAGACTAACAATTATTGCTCCAATTACATTGTGAGATTGTAAGAATCAAATGAAACAATGCAGATAAAGCAATTTTGAAGTTCAAAATATTTTATGGGTACAAAATTTTAAGGGATATTTTTTAGATAGCATCATTCCATGCATTGGGGGAGATCCATTTTGAGCATGTTAATGCTTCCATTCTGACATAGCTGATGTATCCTGCATTTTGTGGCACCAGATGCTCATGGAAGGCCCTTCTGGATCTAGGATTCTATTATAGTATTATGGCTAGTGTTTATATGGAACTCTGCAAATCACATTACAAAAATCACCTTATTTGATTCTCATAACAACCTAGGGTGGCAGGTGCTATTATTATCTCTGTTTTACAGATCAGAAAACTGAGGTTCAATGACTTACTTAGAGCCACAGAGCTAGCGTCTGATGCCAGTTTTAAACTCAGGACTTTTTGGCTCCAGGCCCAGTGTTCTCTTCACTCTGTCTCTGTAGGGCTTGCCATGAAATAGGTGGCTAGCCTGGAAAAGAGAAGACTAGAATGGAAGGAGAGGTATTTTACATATGTTTCAGAATTTGGAGGGCTGACCTGTGGATAACACATTTGACATATATGTGTCTCAATTCCAGAGGGCAGAAGTTAAAAAGTGAGTGGCAGTTCCAAAGAGGCATATTAGGCCTTGATATAAAGAAATGTTCCTTCCCAGCGAGAGCCATCCCAAACTCGACTGGGCTGTGGCTATCTCAGGAATTATTGGGTCCCCCCTCACTGGAATTCTCTTAGACCACCTTTCCCAAGAGGCCTCCTCAGTTTCCCTTCCATGGATTCTGTGTCTCTTATATGCATCTTTTTTATATGTGTTGTCTCCCTCCTTAGCTTTTAAGGTCTTTGAGGGCAGGGAATGTTGGTTGCTGTGGTTGGTTTGTTTATTTCACTCTTTTATTTACTCCAATGCTTAACACAGTACTTGGCACGTAATAAACTCTTAAGCCATGATGGTTGACTGACTGGATGATTCAGACAAAGTCTTTGTGACCAACTCTCAGATATACTTTAGAGAAGACTCTTTTTCCAGGACTCAATTAGACTAGATGACCTCTGAGGTCCTTTCTTGCCCTTCCGAAGATGTTCAGGAGTAAATGGCCTCAACTGCCTTTTTATCTTCAATATAATTTTCTTTCTATTTCTCTGAAATCCAGGTTGCCAACTTGGCCTGTTCTATCTCCAACAATGAGGAAGGGGTGAAGTTAGTCCGGATGGCAGCCACCCAGATTGATAGTCTATGTCCCCAGGTGAGTCTGATTCCCCTTGGCTCAAAACCCTTTGGTGCTGTAAAATCCCTTCCGAAATATGGCCCATTCTGTCTTCTCTAACCCCATGTCCTACTACTACCCAATTTAAAAAAAAACACCTCTTCACTTTGCCCTCTTCAGATAACGTTTTCACTGATTCTTCCAAACCTCCCCTAACCCACTTATGCCTTGCTCAGTCTCTCCTTCATGCCTTTGCCCAGTCTGCTCATTGACCTTTCTCTTTCTCTCTTATCTATGAAAATCTTGGCTCTTTTTAAAGGTCCATTGTGAACGATTTGCTAGCCAGTGTGAACTATGGAGAGCCCTCTAAGAGTAATATGCTCTACACTCCAGTATCTATTACTGCCTATATCAGTCACTGACACTTACTCATTCATGAACTGGGATTATGAAATCATAGCTCTGGAACCAAAATGTGCCTTAGAGACTTTGTCGTCCAATTCCCTCATTTTGCATGCGAAGAAAATGAGTCTCAGCAGGTCAAATGACTTTTCCATGGCCATACAAAGACTAAGGATCGTAAAATCCTAAATCTAGAGCTAGAAGAGCCCCCAGAGTCCATTGAGTAAAATCTCTTCATTTTATGTTTGACGAATCTGAGGCTCTGGGTGGTTCTCTGACTTACTTAGTGTTATATAGCTAGTCAGTTCCCAAGATTGGATTTGAAACCCAGTCTTCCGTCTACAGAATGAATCTTCCTAATGGCCCATTGGTGTTAGGCTTTTCTCACCAACTATGATTATGAGCTCCTGAAATCAGGGAGCTCATCAGTTTCCATGGATTTTCCACAGTGCCTATGGCAACGAAATGATCATGGTAGATCTTCAACAGAGAATTGTTGAAGTCCTGGATCATCGCAATGAGGACCCTAAGTTGGAAATAAAACAATAAAATTCCAACACTAAGTTCATCGATGATTCATGTTCTTTACGTTGCTAGTTGGCTGTTCCCAGCAGTGAGGCTAAGAGGCATGATCACATCCACGGATCCCCTAGACAAGGTTTGAAAATGAAGCCTTACTCTCCCACCACGTGTTATTGTTCAGTAGGAGCCTTTGGGTTTTCACTGTAATGTATGTGACTCATTGATGGGATCTCAGAATAAATTTGTGCCATTCTTTGGGTTTTTTCCCCCATTGTAACATAAATAAATAGCATAAAATCAATCCAATGTTATATAAATGTCATGTATCTTCTGAATTGTGTGACTGAGGCTTCTACCCACTTTGTCTACCCTGAGTTGTGGTTCTGCTATGAGCTCCTTCCATGTGGCAGTGAAAGGGAATCATTATGGACTATGTTCTGTAGAACCAGCTTGGTGTACAGAGTAGAGAGCTGTTCCTGAAGACAAGAATTTCTAGGTTCAAGTCTCATATCTGATATACAGATTGTGTGACCCTGGGCAAGTCACTGAATATCTTGGCTCTTTAGGACTATGTTTCAGAGAAGGCCACAACCTGCATAGGAAGAGGGAGTTTCCTCATTTGAGTGTTCCCTATATCAACAACATTATGGGTCCTCTTCCTTTTCTTTGTCAGTTGATCATTCTATTGAAAATCATTCCTGGTCATCTTTAATAAAATTTTCTGAAAAAAATAGGTCATCAATGCTGCCCTTACACTAGCTGCCAGACCTCAGAGCAAAGTCGCTCAAGATAATATGGATGTCTTCAAAGATCAGTGGGAGAAGCAAGTTCGAGTCCTGACAGAAGCTGTGGATGACATCACATCAGTGGATGACTTCCTGTCTGTCTCAGGTAATTGCAGCAAATGAGTCATTTTGGGAAGATGATAGATACCTTAGGAATATGAAGAGGATCTGTACTGAAAATGAGAAAGGTTTTCTAGGTGTGCGTGACTGAAGTCCAAGAAGTCCCCTGGACGCACCATTTTGTTTTTGTTTTTTCATTTTGAGAGATGGCATTATAATGCTCTCTCAAAAGGCCAGGAAATATTTAGGCAAGACAGAAGGCAGAACTTCATTTTGGATGTTGTGGGACATTTGGACAGATTCTCAAAGGGAGTGTGTTGTAATAGATAGGATGTTAGCCTGGGAATCTGGAAGATGCAAGTTCTAATTCTGCCTCAGACACTAGCTGTACGACCCTAGAAAAGTCAGTTAACCTCTCTCAAACATAATTTTCTCATCTTTATGAAGAAGATAACCACCAGATTCCAAGAGTTTTTGTGAGAGCCAAATGAGATGATATATGGAAAGTTCTTTGCAAACCTTGAGGTGCTATATAAATATTAGCTGTTCTTGCATATGTGTCTGTCTATCTATCTGTCTGTCTGTCTGTCTGTCTATCTATCTATGAATTTGACTATCTATCCTAAAGGAGAGAATGAACATGGATGATATAACATTGGTTAGTTAAAATGTAGCTCTCTTTGTCTTTGGAATTCATTTTAAAGGCTATTCCCAAGACTGTTGAGAACATGAGGCAATATAGTATGGCGGACCAAGAACAACCAAGATGGCAGCAGGTCTGGGTTCATTGGTAGTGCTAACACTTAATATCTGTGTGATGTAGGGCAAACCATTCAACCTTTTTTGGTTTCAGTTTGCTCATCTGTATAATGAGAAGGTTGCACAAGGTAATCTTTAAAGACCCTTCTGTATGTAATATTTTATAATACTCTAAACTACTGAATTCTGTGCAAAATGTTGTCATATGGAGAAAGAGCTCTATCTGGTAATGAGCAGCAAACATCTTTATTGATGTTCAGGGTCATTTAAATCCAAAAGGACAAATAACACTGAGATGATGCTATTTGTAATGTGAATTTGTCATAAAGTCTAGATTCTAAACTAGAAGGCACTTACAAGACCCTCTGAGAACTTGGCCACTGAAGAATATAAGAGAATGACCAAAGACTTTCCATTCACTTTTGGAGAACTTAGTCTATGCTTCCTTGAATAAAGGCATTCAATGGCAGTGTTATTTCAGTTTGATTAGGCAAACCCAGGGCCTTAAATAGAGCAGGTGCTTAATAAATATTTTCTGAATTATGTACTAATGGTTTTGAATAGCCTAGAGTTCTTTCTTTGAGGTAGGTAGATGTCTGAATGAATAGAGGAGAGGATTCGGAATCAGGATAACCCTAGTTTGAATCTGATCTCGGATACATACTAGTTACATAATCTTTGGCAATCCTGATTTAACATCTCTGAGCCTCAATTTCCTAATCTGTAAAATAAAATCTATGGTCTCTAAGCTCTCTAATAGTTTCATATCTATGATTCTGTAAATTGTGCGACTCTCTGATCCTTCATCTTCTCATTAATATTTGCGGTCTTCCAGGGAGTAAAGGAGAGGAAAGCTGAATTTCTCTGAGGGTTTTGTAGGGCCAGCGTAGCCTGGGGCTAAACTATGAGAAACGGATGTGTTGTCCATAGGCAGTTTGAGTACAGGTGCCTTTTGTGAATATATTATCAGAGGTTTAGAGCTGGAGTGGACTTTACAAAGTCCTTATTGTGTACATATGAAGAAATAGGTATCTAGGTAGGCAGGTAGTATAGATGATATGACACTAGGCCTGGAGAGTTGAAGACCTGAGTTCAAATTCTGCCCAGGAACTTATTATCTGTATATCCCTAAGTAAGCCACTTAACCTTTTTTGCCTCATTTTCCTCAACTGTAAATTGAATATAACAACAGAACCTATCTCCCTTGGTTGTTGTAAGGATTAAACAATACAACACACAAAGCACTTTGCAAACCTTAAAATACTAAAATGCCTTTGTTAATGATTACAATTGATGTTGTGTTTGTTTTTGTTGTTGTTATGGAACTGAGGTACAGAAAGCATAAATGGATTACCCTTGCTGACACACTTATGATTAGGGGTAGAGACTAAATCTAAAGCCATATCCTCTTGCCCCCCCCCATTCAGATTTTTTCTTTCTAATTTCTGCCTGCTATTGTGAATTCCTTTTGAGAATTCCAGGGCACTGCGTCTTCTTTACACCCTGACTCTGGATCAATGTCTTGCTTAAGCTTTGTTTTCCCCAGCCCGCTTTGATAGTGTTAGCCCATGAGCTATCTAACATTGAGGAGGGCCTATCTCCTCAGCTCACTTCCAAATGGGGTTGTCTATCAGCATATGGGCCAAATTTTGCACAGAATTGTAGCATGAGAAGAAATTGATCAGGCTGAAATGTTTGTTTGCCTCATTTACCCATGGCCTCATAACGCCATGGCTAGGACTTGGGATGGGGACCTGGAAGTGCAAGCGTTATCATTTCTGTAAAATTAAAATCAGCCTTGGTAAATGAGACTCACTTTTCCTGGCTTGCATCTGCTACAGTCGTACAGACACCTCCTCAGTTGGAGAAACACTGGCACAACCACAGACATGCACCCATTTACTCCTCACTGAGCCTGGCCCCAGCCCTCTGCTGGCTCAGCCCCACCACGGGCATACAGCAAGCTAGACAGGTGGTTGAGCAGAGAAGGACTACATCTCTACTGCCAATTGTCCATGAGGATCATTGCACTGGACCAGTGAACTAAGGTGGAAATGGTTCCTTACAAGGATATGGAGGAATTGTAGACTTTTCCCAATCAAAGTCATTTCTAGGGAAATGCACATTAATGTTTGTTTAATTCATTAAAAACACTCATTGTGTTTCTTTTCTGAGGTCATTACACCATGGCTAGTAATTAGGGATAGTCACATGGCAGTATCCATATCTGTCTTCAATTCTTTCCCATCCTTCTTTTTTTTTAACAATGGAGGCTCCTAATGCTTACATCCTCCTTTCACTTGTAATAAGTGGAAAGTGCACTGGTTCTGGAGAACCTCCTTTGGTGTGACTTGGGACAGGTCACTTCCCAGGGCTTCCATTTCCTCCTATTCAAAAAGAAGGATTTGGATTAAATGGTCTCTAGCATCCCTCCCTCCTCTAAATTTATAATTAGGACACTTTTACCGCCCCCCCCCCCGCCCCGTGGCCTCTTCCATAATTTCTACCATTGGTTCGTGCTCTTAATTATACATCAAAATAGATATTTTGTTAAATTTACTCCACTAAGGCAAAGAAGGTGATGAAAGGCCCATTCATCCCCTCCTCCCCCCACAACACATTCAGTTTGGAATTTGGATATTAATTGAGGAAAGTCATCAAGTGGGGTAGTGGGTAGAGTGCAAGGCCTGCAGTCAGGGAGACTTAACTATGTTTGCCTTCATTTTCACACTGGAGAAGGAAATGGCAAACCTCTCCAGTATTTTTGACAGCAAAACCCCCAATAGGTCATGAAGAGTTGGACACAATTAAAGTGATTGGACAGCAGCAGATGTTTACAAAGGACTTTAACTCATTTGATTCTCAGAGCAATCCTTCGTTGTAAGTTATATTATTGTCCTCATTTTGCATATGGGTAAACTGAGGCTGAGAGTTTGAGTAATTTGCCCCAAGTCACACAACTCGTAGATATCTGTGGCAGAATTCGAATTCAAGTCTTCTTGAATCTGTGTCCAACAATTTATTCACTATTCCACTTACCTGCTTCATAAGCTTTATGAGACTAGTCTCAAATTCTGGAGATAATATTCTTTTTTAAGTACTAGTAAGTGAAATGTGGCAGTGGTTGGATCCAGCCTACAAGAAGCACTAGAGTTCCTTGAGTCCTGGACAGCAGTTCTCAGCCTTGCTCTGTTCAGGACCACAGACAGCTCTCGCTTTATTCTGATTCTGCCATTTATGTAGACTTTGCTTTCTGGTGTTTTTCCCACTGAAAACATTTTATAATTTAAAACTTTCACAGCTCACAGTTTTCTTAAAAAGTAATCAGAACCACTTCTTGAAAAGAATAAAGCTGAAGAGGTCTTATCTTGGACCTTTCATACCATACAAAGCTATTCTTAATTTTCTCCACCTTCCGCCCTCCACCAAACCTTCCCCCTTTGCTTCAGTTCTCCCTCTGGTTTCCTTTCTACATTATATTATTGACAGTAACAAGGAAATGCTTTGGCTGAAGCTGATAACACTCTACAATTCAACTTTGATGGTACAACTTCCATGACATGCCAGAACAGGAAAATGCACATGAGCTGTCAGGAAATCGGCCTCTGCCAGACCTGCTGGAGCATCCATCCAGGTGTCACAATGCAAGGATGAAAGCCCCTTGGATGGAATGTGCTTGATAACAGTAACTAATCCTACTTTATTCTGCTATTAGCCCATGAACACTGTGCAATGGTTACAGGACTCTTACTTCTAAGCCCCTCCCTATAGCTCACCCCCACTCCTACTAAAATTATGTGATTGGTAAATAAGTAACATTTGCATACATAGCTTAACGCAGAAGACATTTTGGAGTGTAATTACTGAATGTGTGTATGTCTGTGTTTGTGTGTGCATGTGTTTCTTCTTGGGGGAATTTCTACCCTAGGGGAAAATCTCTTTTAACAATGCACTTAAGTCCAAATTTTCTAAAGGATGGACTGCAGTCATTGTGTTGTGCTAGAACCTGAATTTTTTAATTCCTCTGTATGAAATGCAACAGGATCGGGGCCAGGTGATGTTGACTGTTAATAGCACAGAAGCAAAAACCAATTTTCAGATGTGGACTGCACTCATAAAAAAGTGAAATAGCTATGTTAGAAACATTTAAACATTTCCCATTGGGCATAAACTATAACTTTTAATGGTGTTTTAAAATGAACGTCTTGGCATTACCCATGTGATATTTTCATTTGGGGATTTAACTCAAAAAATAGCAGGTACTAGAAATCTAAAAGATCTATTCATTCCATTCAATAGCAGTTAAACCAGGATGCTTCTGTTTTACCAATTCGATTCATTCATTATGCGTATTATTTCAGGTCTCATATTTTATTCCCCCACTCACTTTCTACTGAGAGGGCTTTGTAACCTTGGAGTCATCCCCAACTCTATATGCTTTCATTTCCACCATCCAGGTGATTGGCAAAGCTTTTCAATGTTACTTCCACACCATCTCGTACACTTGCCCCTTCTTGTTCATCGTGTGTCCACTATCCCATGCCAGAACTATTGCACTCATTTCTCAATTGTTCTCCTTGATTTCACTTTCTCTCTTTGATAATAATGGCTGGCATTTATATAGCTCTTTGCAGTTACAGAGTAATATTTTCAGTTAGCAAAATGTTTACACATAGGATCTTATTTGATTCTTACAACAACATGAGGAGGTAGATACTATTATTACACCCATTTTACAAATGGGCAAACTGAAGCAGATGAAGGTTAAATCACTTTTCCAAAGCCATGAAGCTATTAAGTCACTAAGGCTGGATTTGAACTCAGGACTTTGGAATAGAGAGACTGATAAACAGAGAGATAGATAGATAGATAGATAGATAGATAGATAGATAGATAGATAGATAGATAGAACAGCTAACTTGTTAAGCACTTGCTGTGTGCCAGGACTCTGTTAAACACTAGGAATAGAGGGAAAGCAAAATAGAGTCCTTCTCCATAAGGACCCTCCATTCTGATAGGGAAAAGGTCTGTCACATAAAATGGAGGAACAAAAGGGCAGTAAGGGTACTTGAGTGAGGACAAGCTGCCCGGAGAGAAGGCAGAGAAATCAAGAGAGGCAGGAGCTGAGCCGAGAGTGAAGCAACATAAATAGCTTGGGTTCATCATGGAGTGGTAGTCCAACATAAAGTGAATGGTGGACAAACATAGAGGGAATGAAGGGGAAAATTATGAAATAAGTATGGGCAGGAAGGTCGTGGAAAGCCTGAAATGCCCGGCTGAAAATAATGATCATGTTAAGGCTTTTGATTGTATAAAAATTCCGAGAAAATCATGCATTTCCCTCAAATGAATACACTTTAACAAGGGTCTGCATTGAATCATTCTCCCTCTCCTTCTCCTCTCCTCTCCTCTCCTCTCTTTCTCTCCTCTCATTTAAAAGTAGATAAAATATTCCCCTGATCCTCAGACTGTTGTCATGGGTTTCATTTCTACTTGATCAAATTCACTTCAAAGAAGCTAACTTTACTATTCATTTAATAACTATATTCAGAGTGCACATACACAGTCCAAGCCTTTTCCAATCAAAAGCTGAGGTAAACAGATGGAACTTTAGTAGAGACTACTGTGTTCATAATAGATGGGGTGAGACCAGGCAAATGAGGAACTGGGAGTGCAGGAAAGGGCTCAATAAAGGCCTGATTGGGTGACAGTGAGTTTCTAATGAAGCGGAAACTTAATAATGCAAGTGTGTCCTATCCACAGAAAACCACATTCTAGAAGATGTGAACAAGTGTGTGATTGCACTCCAAGAGGGGGATGTTGATACTTTGGACCGGACAGCAGGCGCAATCCGTGGCCGGGCAGCCCGAGTCATCCACATTATCAATGCAGAGATGGAGAACTATGAAGCTGGAGTTTATACTGAAAAGGTTCTGGAAGCTACAAAATTATTGTCTGAGACAGGTAAGCACGGAAGCAGGATTGATTCCTCTCCTTCGTCAATGACAAGGTTATGTCTGGTGCCTCCATAAGAGGCATTGGTAGCAACCTGACATTTTAGATTGCTCCAGTGTGGAAGATGAATTGGGGCATGGGCATTTTCAGTTATCAGACTTGCTACTTTGGGGCTTGTGGATAATTCACCTGTGATGCTCGCTGGTTTTTTCCTTTACATCCTTAGGAGAGACAATGTAGAATCATGGATTGAAAGCTGCTGTTGTTTCCAGAGAGTCCTGAGTTTAACCTTTGTCTCTGACACCTACTGATGTGTGACCCTGAACAAGACTCCTATCTTCTTGTAGGTCTAGGCAAATTGCTGAGATTATAAATTCAAGCACTGATAGAAGGCATCACTTCACCCTGTAGTTCCCTATACCTGTGAAGTCGTAGGTCCAGTCCCTGTCCCTTCATAATGTCTTAGTTCTCTGGATTTGGTGTCGTGATGAAAGATTTGGGTTTGAATCCTGTTTTAGATATCCACCAGCCTTGCGACGCTAGTATTATGGCAATTAGGGTAGGACATCTTTAGATCCCCTTTCTTTTAGAATGCTAAGGTAATCAAGTATCTTTGATGAGTCTTGCCTTTCAAATGTAATTTCAAGCAAAGTGGACTTTTCCTTGTCTTTTGTTTCTTTGAATCAAGAGTTTTTGAGCTGTTTAAGAAACGAGAATGCCTAGTTCACATAGGTTTGAGTCCCATGGTTGTGACACACTCTGACTCTGAGAAGGGTATAAGATCTGAGGCTGGTGTTTTGCTTTGGAGGTCTTGCTGGAAGAGTGTCACATGATATGACCAGATGAGATTCTGGGCAGCTGTTCTTAAGAGCCCCCTGGCCTTGAACACCCAGATGTTGGTGCTTCTCTTTTTGGTAACTATGTATGTGATATCTTGATCAGACAAAGCCTGTCTGATTATCTGTTTGTAATTTCTGTTTGTATTGGCTCTGAAGTTCAGGGTATTGACTATCTTCCCCTAAATTAATTGAATGATATATGTATGTTTAATTAAACTGAGATTGTTAACCCCTTAAACTTGCTTTCCTTAGAAAAGCGGATCGAAGAACCTGTGCTAGCAGCCCTTGTGTGCGCTCTTGTTGTTGGTCTTGTTGCTAGCAGCTGCTACAACATTATTGTTACGCCCGGGCAAATCAATTAATCTCCCTGAGTGCCAGGGTCTTCTTCAGTAAGATGAATGTAATAATGATACTGTTTATTCCATACCTCGCAGAATTATTATGAGACTTGAATGAGAATATCTGTTTAAGGCTCCATGCAGAAATACGAGCTGTTGTGTTTATCCTTCGTTTTCTAAGAGGACCGTGACATCAGGGACATAATGGCATGACTCGCAGTAGACTTTGATTTGAGGGAGGGAGGGCTGTGCAAGGTCACCAGCCTCCCTTTCTCCTCCACAGCCATCTGGGTCCAGTGACCAGATATTCATCAGGATGACTGGAGATGACCCAGGATGCAAGGGGAGACCCTGGCCTTTTTAAGCTAAAGCCTTTTTAAGTACTCATTTAGAGTGAGGCAATGCCCATTCATTGAATAGGCCTCTTTGTGCAGGTATTCAACAAAGATATTAATGAGGGGAGGGGAAAGGGATGTAATGTTACATCATGATTATGCATGATTATTTTATGATAATGTATGATTACTAAAGGAAAAAACAAAGCATTTATTAAGTGTCTGCTGTGTGCCAGTCTCTGTGGTTAAAGCTTTAATTCACTTAAATTCAATAAACATTCATTAAGCACCTACTTGGTTCCAGAGCAACTAGGTGGTACAATAGATAGAGTGCCAGGCCTGGAGTGTGGAAGACTCATCTTCCTGACTTCAGATCTGGCCTCAGACACCTACAGTCTGTGTGAATCTGGATAAGTCACCACTCTGGGTCCCTCAGTTTCCTCATCTGTGAAATGAGCTTAAGAAAGAAATGGAAAGCCACTCCAATGTCTTTGCCAAGTAAAACTTGAAAGAGGTCATGAAGAGTTAGACACAACTTAAAAATGACTGAATGAGAATGTACCCAGAATCTCTTTATAAGTGTTATGTCATTTTCTTCTCACAGCAACCTTAGAAAGTAGGTGCTACTCCTGACCATCAGTTGAGTTCAGGAAACTCAAGGCACAAAAGTGACTTTTACTCAGTCACACAAGTATAGGCATCTGAGGCTAGTGTTTGAATGTGTATCTTCTCAACTTAAGCATTCTTTGCACTAATGGATTACTGGATTGATACAGAGTGGATAGGGAGGAAAAAGTGCATAGAATCTGACATTGCTTACAGGATGGTCATGATCCCTGATTACTTCTCTCCTTGTGAGTTTTGTATTTGCATTGGCTTTGGGTAAATGATGAGTATTAGTTAAGTATTTGGCATTGTGATGGTGTGATGGAATCCCTTTTCCCTTGTTGGTGAAGTCCTATTTTATTATTTTTTTAAATTGAAAAGACCTAATGGTCATCACATCAACTAAGGGGGAAAAGAAACTTGTGCATTTTGAAGCCAGAAGTTCTGAGGCCATCTGAGTCCTTTAGAGTCCAGGAAGGGAATAGACATCATGGTAGGAAGAGATAAGATGCCACTTCTCTAATAGCAATCTCAGGTACTGGGAGTGGTATGAGGTTTGGCTGGGTGTGCTTTGCTCTTTCTGATTTTGATTGTTTCTTTCAAGAGGATTCTGAAAGAGAGACAGGGAAAAGAAAAGAGGTTTGGAAGGAAAAGTAAAAATAAAAACAACACCTACTTCACACTTCTGCTACATGCTGACTCAACTGAGAGAGTGCTTTGTCCCACTTGCTCCTAATCCACTCCTAACATCATTAATCTCATCAGCTTATGTAATAATGAAAGCATGACTCCAAAGTATTTTATCTGAAAAATGTTTGAGAGTTTTAGTGGCCTGTAAGCTCTAAAGGAATCAGTAATGTATCATAGTAGCCAACAAAAGGCAGATGTAATCTTGGCCTGTATGAAAGAAGGCATAGCTTCCAGCAATTGTGATGCAGTGAAATCAATTAGAGGACATGTGGTGCAGTGGAATCTTGCCTTTGGAATTAGAGGACATGTGTTCAAATTTGATCATAGATATTTACTACCCGTGTGATATTGTACAGTATCCAATTTTTAAGATTAAATTATTTTTAGTTTTCAACATTCATTTCCACAAGATTTTGAGTAATAATTTTTCCCCACCTTTCCCCTCCCTCCACCCCAAGATGGCATGTATTCTGACTGCCCTTTTCCTCAGTCTGCCTTTCCTTCTCTTACCTCACCCTGCTTCCTTATCCTTTTCCCCCTTACTTTCTTGTAGAGCCAGATGGCTTCTATACCCCGCTGCCTGTATATCTTATTTCCCAGGTGCATGTAAAAACAATTTTTAACATTTGTTTTTGGAACTTTGAGTTCCAAATACTCTCCCTTCTTCCTTCCCCACTGTCCTTGAGAAGGCATGCAATTCTATATAGGTTATACATATATCATTATACAAAAAGCTTCCATAATAGTCATGTTGCGAAAGGCTAACTATATCTCCTTCCATCCTTTCCTCCATCCCCCCTTTATTCAATTTTCTCTTTTGACCCTGTCCCTTTTCAAAAGTATTTGCTTTTGACTACCTTCTCCCCCAATCTGTCCTTCTTTCTATCATCCCCCTTCTTATCCCCTTCCCCCCTACTTTCTTGTAGGATAAGATGCCCAATTGAGTGTGTATGTTATTCCTTCCTTACGCCAGATCCTTTGAGAGTAAGGTTCACTCATTCCCTTTCAACTACCCCATCTTCCCTTCCATTATAACAGCTTTTTCTATATATGCATGTATGTATGTATATGTATATATGTGTATATATGTATGTATGCATGTATGTATGTATATTCCCTTCAACTACACTAATACTGAGAAAGGTCTCATGGGTTACAAATATCATCTTTCCATATAGGAATGCAAACAGTTCTACTTTAGTAAATCCCTTACGAATTATCTTTCTTGTTTACCTTTTCATGCTTCTCTTGATTCTTGTATTTGAAAGTCAAATTTTCTATTCAGCTCTGGTCTTTTCATCAAGAATGCTTGACAGTCTTCCATTTCATTAAAAATCATTTTTTTGCCCTCAAGTATTATACTCAGTTTTGCTGGATAGGTGATTCTTGGTTTTAATCCTAGCTCCTTTGACCTCTGGGATGTCGGTATTCCAAGTCCTTTGATCCCTTAGTGTTGAAGCTGCTAGATCTTGTGTTATCTTGATTGTGTTTCCACAGTACTCAAATTAGTTCTTTCTGGCTGCTTGCAATATTTTCCCCTTGACCTGAGAACTCTAGAATTTGGCCACAATATCCCTAGGAGTTTTCCTTTTGGGATCTGTTTCAAGAAGCAATGGATGTTTTTTTTTTCAATTTTACCCTCGGATTCTTGAATATCAGAGGAGTTTTCTTTGATAATTTCTTGAGAGATGATGTCTATGCTCTTTTTTTGATCATGGCTTTCAGGTAGTCCATTAATTTTTAAATTATCTCTCCAGGATCTATTTTCCCAGTCAGTGGTTTTTCCAATGAGATATTTCACATTGACTTCTATTTTTTTCATTCTATTGGTTCTGTTTTATTTTTTGATTTCTCATAAAGTCATTAGCTTCCTTTTTTCTCCATTTTAATTTTTAACGAATTATTTTCTTCAGTGATCTTTTGAACCTCCTTTTCCATTTGGCCAATTGTTCTTTTTAAGGCACTTTTCTCATTGACTTTTTGGACTTCTTTTGTCATTTGGGTGAGTCTATTTTTTAAGGTGTTATTTTCTTCAGCATTTTGGGGGGATCTCCTTTAGCAATCTGTTGACTCATTTTTCATGATTTTCTTGCATCATTCTCATTTCTCTTCCAAATATCTTTTATACTTCTCTTAATTTATTTTTTTTTAAATCCTTTTTGAGCTCTTTCTTGGCCTGAGACCAGTTGATATTTTTCTTGGAGACTTTTGATGTAGGGTCTTTGACTTTGTTGTCTTCTTCTGGCTATATATTTTGATCTTCTTTATCACCAAAGTAAGATTCTAAAGTCTGAGTTTTTTAACACTGTCTGATCATTTCCCTAGTCAATCACTTGATTTCTGAGCTCTTTCTCAAGGTATGACTGCCTTCAAAGTGGATAGTGCTCTGACCCAAGATTCAGGGGTTTTGCACCTCTACCCTCAGAGCTACTTCTAGGCACCTGTGAATATACAGTTTTTCTGACATGGTATGCTACTGTTACTGCTGCCCCTGCATCCACCTCTGCCACCCCAGGGCTGGGGCTGGACTGTGTCTATCTCTTTTCCAGGTCCAACAGAGTTTTTCCACTAACCTGCTAAGTTGTCTTTGGTGTTTGTGGGTTGAGAAGTCTGGCCACAGCTTAGTGATTCAGTGCCTTGAGGCCTGCTCTGCCCAGTCTGCTCCAGCCTGGTCTTTGCTGATGCATCCCAAGCTAGGCTGTGCTCCTCTCCCAGCCTGGTGTGATAGACCTTTCCCAGTGACCATCCAGGCTGTCTTGGGTTAGAGACTTGTTTCACTCTATCATTTCATGGGTTCTGTAGCTCTAGAATTTGTTTAGAGTCATTTTTTACAGGTGTTTGGAGGAATTTGGGGGAGAGCTCAAGCAAGTCCCTGCTTTTACTCCACCATCTCAACTCCACACCCATTGTCCTATATCTTTGCTTAACTGCTCACTGTATGACTCCATGCAGGTCCCTTAACATTTTCGGGCCTCAGTTGCTATAACTGTAAAGTTAGACTAGATGGCTTCCATTTTTTGTCTAAAATAAATTAGGACCCCATTTCCCTATGACTAAAAAAGTACTAGTACTATCATATTCTGCCCTGACCAAACCTGTATTGAACTCCTGTATTGATTGCTGTGGGTCATATTTCAGAAAGTGCATTGCTAAGCACACAGAGACTACCTGAATTCCCACAATTCCATTGTGAATTTAAGCCACATGAGGACTTAGTGAATGTAGGGAAAAATTTTACCCTAGGAAAGAGAATGTTCAGAGGAGCAACCTTGCAGCTATTATCAAATGTGGAAGAGAAATTAACCTTTGTTGTCCTTGGATCCAGAAGGTAGAGACCGAAAGAATGCTTGGCGGCACCAAAGCAGCAAATTTAGAGAGCTACTACAACAACAACAAAACAACCAGATCTTCCACAAAGTGCTTTGTGA
>CM053625.1:316320330-316337793 GCA_028646595.1 Phalanger gymnotis
ATTTTTAAGGTAGTATTTTCTTCAGTGGTCTTTCAAACCTCCTTTTCCATTTGGGTAATTCTGCCTTTCAAGGCATTCTTCTCCTCATTGGCTTTTTGGAGCTCTTTTGCCATTTGAGTTAGTCTATTTTTTAAAGTGTTGTTTTCTTCAATCTTTTTTTCAGTATTTTTTGGGTGTCCTTTAGCAAGTCATTGACTTATTTTTCATGGTTTTCTTGCATCCTTCTCATTTCTCATCCCCGATTTTTCCTCTACTTCTCTAACTTGCTTTTCTAAATCCTTTTTGAGTTCTTCCATGGCCTGAGACCAGTTCGTGTTTTGTTTTGGAGGCTTTTGATGTAGGCTCTTTGACTTTGTTGACTTCTTGCTGTATGTTTTGGTCTTCTTTGTCACCAAAGAAAGATTCCAAAGTCTGAGACTGAATCTGAGTCCGTTTTCACTGCCTGTCCATATTCCCAGCCAACTTACTTGACCCTTGAGTTTTTCAGCAGGGTATGACTGCTTGTAGTGTAAAGAGTACTATGTTGTAAGTTTGAGGGGATGCGCCATTGATTTCAGAGCAATTTTTATACAGCCAGCTCTGCCACACCAGCACTCCTCCTTCCTCAAGAACCACCAACCTGGACATGATGAAAATCTTAAGCAGGCTCTGCACTGCTAATCTGATAAGCCACTTAATTCTTCCCACCAGGTGGGCCTGGGACTGGAAGTAACTGTAGATGTAGTTCTGTAGTTGCACCACCTGCCCCCCCACCCAGGCTGCCCCCAGGGCCAGTGGCCGAACTGCAGACTCTTTTCACTCTGTCCCCAGCAGCTTTTCCCACTAACCTTCTCTGTTCTCTTTGGTGTTTGTGGGTTGAGAAGTCTGGTAACTGCCACAGCTCACTGATTCAGGGTGCTAGGGCTTGTTCCACCTGACTCCTGGTCTGGTTGGTCCTGCCGCTGCCGGCGCTGGGCTCTGCTCCCCTCCGCTCCGTGTGATAGACCACATCCAGTGACCATCCCTGCTGCCCTGGGCTGGATCCCTGCTTCCCTCTGCTATTTTGTGGGTTCTGCAGTTCTAGAATTTGTTCAGAGCCATTTTTTATAGGTTTTTGGAGGGACCTGGCAGAGAGCTCACACAAGTCCCTGCTTTCCAGCCGCCATCTTGGCTCTGCCCTCTTCACAGCTTTCTAACTCTGGTGGCCTCTTCTTCTAATCATAGAGTTTTCTGATAATGCCCTTTATGCCACGTCATCCAGTTCTTAGTAATATACGTCAATCTCCTCTCAATCACCAGGTACCCTATTACTTCCCTTTGGATGACCATTGACTTTAATTGGTCAGAGACTGGTCTTCTGTGCATGTATAGACACATAATTTTGATAAGGGGTCTACAAGGTCCATGATTTTTTTTAAACTGTAAGGTTCTGGTTTTACCAGGCTGCCAGAGAGATATACTAAACACACCTGTGCACTTTCACACACACACACACACACACACACACACACACATAAACACACACACACACACACACACACACACACACACATATACCCCATTTAGACTATGTACTGTAGGGAGACTAGATAATAGAGAAATATGTAGATTGGAGTCAGGAGACCTAAGAGTCTTCTCCCTGTCACTTACTAGACACGTGACTTTACAAGTTATTTAATCTATCTGGGGCTCAGCTTTTTCATGTTCAAAGCAAAGGAATTGAATCTGTTAATTTCTCAAGGTCCTTGCAGCTCCAATGTCATATCTGAAGAAATGGGAGCTGACCTCAGGTCCCACCATCAAGAACTAAAAGTTGGAAGAGCTAAGGGAGGGCAGAGCAGGCCCAGGTATACATATGTAAATAACCATGGTGGGCGGCTTACCAGTAGTGAGGTTTTCAATGTTTCATCCAGAGCCATCCACAGAGCAACATAACCTTCTGCTTTGTATAGCTAATGAAATTCCAACTAAATAAAGAGAGGGCTTTAGTGAAAGGGGCCTTTTGTGTCAAAATGAATACTCTGTTAAGTTAAAATAATAATAATTTCCAGGATGATTATTATGCTAAAATTCTGCTGCTTCCATATGCAGAATTTTACCTATTCATTTTTCATCAAACTAATTTACAATGATGAAAACACAATAAACTAGATCTACAGCAGGCCCATTAAATACTTACATTGCATATTTGATGTGCTCTTCAATAAAGCCAGAATTATAACAAATTGCTAACAGCTTTCTAGTAAGTGCATGCTTGACCAAACCCATCTTTAAAGATCTGATTTAAAAAGTCAGGTTTGTGCAGGATGCAGTGCCACAAACGCACATTTGGTGATATATTTATATATACATAGAGGAGCTCATTCTTCACTGAACGGATTATATTGAAATGTCATTTTTGTAAATTTGATAGCACATAAAAGCTCATGGATATGGAAACGTGATCAGATTAGGAGAAGCTAACAGCATCGAGATCTGCAAAAGGGTCTGATTTTTGTTCTTTTTTACAGCTCAGGGATCTGCCCTGTACCTGCCATTACAGAGGATTGTAGAATAAGGAGAGAGAGAGGGAGGAGAAAAGAAGACTTAAAAAAGGCCTTCCACATGACTGAACATCAACAGAGAATGAAATTCACATTTCATTGGCTAACACATGGACCAAAAATATGTTATCACTGTTGTTTAAATTACTCTGTAACCAAAAATCTTTTAAGAGTATGCAGATTTATAGACAAATGCTGGTCATTTCTTCACCACCTCCACCCCACAAAAACAAAAAAAAAATCAAGTAGAGCACAAGTGTATTTAAGCAAGAAAACAACAAATTCACAGTGCCAAAATACCAAAGGTATTGACTGGTACTGCCCCCTCCCCCATGGCTATTCTTGGTCTTCAAATTCATCAGTCAGTATCATCGAGTATAAGCCTGTGCAGTCACAGTCATTAGCCACTCCTCTTTCCTATAATCCGGTCTCTAGACAAGCAGGTGTCCCCAGCGTCCCCCAGCTGCGTCATGCCCCTAAGCAACTTCTAGCCCTGTCCAATGCCGTCCTCCCTTTCCACAATGGCCTCTCCCGTTCTCGTTCTCCCTCACACTTAGTCCAAATCTTGTGCACATTTTAAGATTTGCCTCTAAGCTCTGCTGTTGGAATGAGGGTTTGAGCAGACTCACACCTGGATGCTACATCTGCCCATTACTAGCTTTGTAACCTTGGGCAAATCTCTCAAACTCGGCAATTTGGTTCTCTCCTCTGTAACACGAGGTAATTGGACTAGTTAATATCCAAGGTTCTTTCTCAGCCTCCATTTTTGATCCTGTGTTCCCCCTCTTCTCTGAATAATTATGTCATTCCAAATGGTTTTCCTTCATCCGTTTGATTTTTCTTTCTGTAATCCAACTTCCATTCCAATCCTTAGGTAGACTTTGCCCCATTCTGCTATTCAAATAACTCCTTTCCTAGAGCTAATGCCACGTGTCCTATCTCTTGAGGTACAAAGATAACAACAACCACAACAAACAATTACAATAATAAAAGCATAGCCCCTGTTCTCATGTAACGTATGCTCTCCATCACATCACATTTATACCAATAAATTAGCGCGGGAAAATTTTCAATTACAAACACAGGCTAGGTAGACGAGCCAACGATGCCCAAAAGACGTACCTGAGTTCAGCCTTGAAAGGTAAGCATTCTGAGGCTGAAGTGGAGAGTAAGTGAACTCCAGGCATGTGGAACTGGCCATACACCAAAGCAGCTCAGCTCACTTTTTCTTTCCTCATCAGGACCTTTTGACCATTCAGGATCTTTTGAGACAACTAGGTGGCACAGTGGGTAGAACACAGAATTTGGAGTTAAGAACACCTGAGTTCAGATGTTTCCCCGGACACAGCTGCACTGTGTGATGCTGAGCGAGTCAATTACCTTCTTAATCTCAGTTTGCCCATCTGCAAAATGAGGATAATAGCATTTATCTCATAATGTTACAGTGAAGATCAAGTGAAATATGTACATAACGAGTTTTGTGGACCTTAAAATGCTATATAAATGCTGGCAGATAGCACTATTCTTTTAGTTAAGAGAAAATAGTTGTTTATTGAGCTGGACTTTACTGAATGAAAAGCCAATTTTACTTGAGAGAGGTAGAAGGATATATTTAATAATGACTGTTGAAGATGTGGACTTTGGGGAACTTTTCTACCTTAGAACAAATATGCAAACCCATCTAAATGTCTTCTATGAATTGAGAATGCAAGTCTCAACAGTCATATTAAAACATAGCCATGGGAGCCTTCTGGTACATATGATGGAATTAGAGATTTTCTCTCCTTGGCCCTATTGAGGCTATTTTTGCAACAGGCCCTATCAGCCATGAGGTGCCCTTGACAACAAGCCCTGTCTGCCAACGGGGCTCCCTTGACAACAAGCCCTATTGACTTCCAAATTCCATATTGAGGGGGAAGGAATGTTACACTTCTACTTGCTCCTTTGCTTGCCAATAAAGATAGAAAGAAAAAATGGAAAGTGTGCCTGTTGCCTGCCACTCTGCTTCTCTAGGAAGCAAGGAGAAAAGAAAGATCCCTAAGAATATCTCTGCACTTTTAGGTACTGTTCTCTACTGTTGCTCTATTCAGGTGATAAGTATCTGCCTCTTTGGTAGAATGGTTTTATCCTGTTCCTCAAGATCCCTTGAGAGCCAGAGCCAACACCATGCTTCTGGATTCCCACAACTGTGCCACATCTGAGGATTAGTGTAACAGCCATTTTTTAGGGCAAGTCTATTGGGAAACAAAGGGATCTGACTTGATTATTAACCACAAAAAACCAAGAAAACTGCCTGAACAAAAACAATCAAATGGCTTGTTGCTGTCCAATTTTCTAATGACTATTATTTTGGATAGCCACAGCCAAGTGGGGAGGGTAAGCTATACTTTACTCTTCACTTCCCCATTCAAAGAATGGCAAGAGGAACAGTATCTATTTTGGGGGGGAGGCTTTGGGACACCTTTTTTTCTCCCTTAGAATCATTTTCATGTCATAGCACAAGGCTCAACCATAACTCTTAACTATTCACATGAATTGGTATGAAAATCATAGGTTGACAGAATAGAAGCCATTACAATCTGAGAAGTATCTCATAGTCAACCTTTTTAAGGAGAATGTCTATGTCTATATATATGTACATGTATATGTACCATACATGTATGTGCGTATGTATACACATATGTGTATACATGCACAGACATATATGTGTGTATACATATGTACCTAGAAGACACTTTAAAATCTATCTAGTCCAAGCCTTTCATTTTACAGATAACTTGTCCATCATGGTCAAATAGGTAATACGTGGAAGATCCAAGAAAAACCCCATGTCCTCTGACTCAAAAGCTAGTGTTCTTTCCATTGTAACATGCTGCCTCTTATGCATTAGGCTGTCAGTAGGAAACTTCCAGTAGAGACCTTAATGACCTGAATAGGATATGATGAATTTGTTTTCTGTATTTTTAGAAGGGAGGTATCCTGATTTATTTTAAAATGGTCACATTTAAAGTGGTCACATGCAGTAGCTTAGTTTATTAGTCAGCATCACTCACATTTGCATAATGTGTGAAGGTTTACAAAGGTCTTTCCCCATAACAACCTTGTCATTTAGGTAGCAGAAGTATTATTAATCTCACTTTTCCAGATGAGAAAACTGAGGCTCAAAGTGATACGATTGACCTAGAGCTCAAGCCCAGGTGTCCAATGATCTTTGCACTGCCTTGACTCATTGCCTCCTGAATAAAAAGTCAAAGTGGCAGAGAGTGGTTTGAGGGTGAATTTATCTATTTATATTTAACGTCCAAAACATCTGGGTCAACTTAGAGGTGGGGGAGGGAATGTACAGGAGAAGTTCATGTCCCATCAACTTTCCAGACCATATTTTCCCGGAAATTAATTAAGATATTCTTCCACACAATAGGCTATGTGCATATTATTGGTATGCAGTGACTTCTATACATTGCCAATATGCTCATTTCTAAGTATAATTGCTAATATCATTGCCGCTTTCTCAGTGATGCTTCTAAGAAGGAAGGAAGGAAGGAAGGAAGGAAAGGAGAAAGGAAGGAAAGAAAGAGGGAGAGAAGGAGGGAGGGAGGGAGAAAGGGAGGAATTTCTTAAGTGTCTACCATATGTCATGTAATAGGGTAAGCACTTTATTAAAATTATTTCATTTGATCCATACTGCAACCCTGGGAGGCAGGTACTATTATAATCTTCATTTTACTGATGAGGAAACTGAGGCAAAATGAGATTAACTAACTTGCCCAGAGTCATATATCTAATAAGTGGCTGAGGCTATATTCAGATTCAGGTCTTTCTGGTTCTAGGCTGAGCATTCTGGTCACTGTACTACGTTCATTCCTAACACTCCTATTATGTGTGTAGACCTTCCTGCATTGTGGGATTTACTGAGGCACTAGCTTTTCTTTTAACAGTGCAGAGTCAATGCAATGATAGCATAGGTTGACCTAGAATCTTCTCTTTGAAATGCCTTATTTCATCTATCTTTTTAGCTGCTCTTTTTTGCCACAGTTTCATAATTAACAAAGCCTCAATCAGCCTTATAAAACAGCATCATCATTATTCAATCCAATTTGACTAGCATTTGTTAAGTACCTACTGTGATCCATTGGTGATGGGGATACAAAGACCAAACTAAAACAGCTGCTGCCCTCAAGGGACCTTCTTTTCTACTGGAAGGAAATGCATGCAAAGATGTCTGAACAAAATACAGCCAATGAATTGTGAAAGGTGAAAGCATGGAGGATAAGGAGAGACATAATATAAGAATTGGCCATAGAATTGAGTCTTGGAAAAACAAAAACAAAACTAGGGATCCTAACAGGAGGAGGGAAGAAGGAGGAGTGTTGTTTGTGCAAAGGCAAGTGAGAAAGGAGATGGAAATGTCATCAACAAGAATAGGTGTGTGTTGGGTGAGCTATTGTCCAACCAGCCTGGTGTGTTGATAAGCAAAATGGGCTTTGTTTCCTTTGCGTAATTCAGTGTATTTCATTAAGCCTTACTAGGCCCCAGGCTCAAACCCCTATTAGGTGTGGAACCTATGTGGGTGTGGATTGGTGACTGGGGTGGGGTGCTGACTCCAGAGCCATGCCCTGTTAGGTGTTAACCTAACCTATGTGGATGTGAACCTCCCAGGGTCCTAAGGGGAGGGGCTAACTCAAGAGCCAATCATAGCAGCCTAAATTCTGATCATTCAGATGACATTTGTTGATGTCTGAAGCCATGTAGAGAGGACAGAGCCATTTGCTCAAGGACTCTCACTTGTGCTGGTGTGCTGACGCAGAGCCTCCAGGCAGCTGTAGCTAAGGAGCCCTCCAGCTTGTAACCCGTATGCTGAGACTGTGTCAAACTTTGGTAACTATGTATTGGGATTTGAATCAGACAAGGTCTGTCTCTTGATGTTTGTAATTTGTTTGTATTTTTTTTCTGAAGTTAAGGGTGCTGGCTTTTTCCCCTGAACTAAGTGAATGATACTTGTACGCTGAATTAAAGTAAGCTTGTCAACCCCTTCATGTAGCTTTCCTTAGTTAAGCAGATCAAAAGAACCTGTGCTTTTGCAGTGTGCTGGCAGCTTTCTTGGTTCTGCCTATTGGTGGATCTTACACCCTCACAGAAGCTGCTAGCTGGATAGTTGAAACACCTGGAAGGACAGGCTGGAAGCAGAATGTGATGGGCTGGTAGTGTCAAACAGAAGTGTTTTCATTAACTGAAGTTACTTGAATGAAGGAGTAACACGTTCACAATTGTGCTTCAGGAAAATGAATAGGTGGAGTATTGCTTGCAGGGAAGGGAGAATGAAGTCACGTAGATCTATTTCAGTAATCTAGGTGAGAGTGAACAGAACCCTAAACTAGGGTGGGTGTGATTTTCATGGAAAGAGGGAGATGAGTAGAAGAAACGTATTAGAAATGAGATCGATCAGGCTTGGCAACTGGGAGATGAGAGGAAATCTTCAGGGGAAGCCTCATGATCTCGGAAATCGTCCTCTGAAGCTTTGCTCCAGGCTCTGCCTACTTTCATTATCTTTGCACTGAATCGTGTACATGCAACCTCCATTCTAGGGAACTTGTCCATTCCCTCTCCGTTGATTGTACTGTGCACATTCCAGCTCTTGCGTAGTGTTTCCTCACTCCCCTCACTCCACCTTCCTGGAATGCCCTCCTGTCCACCTATAAAAATAATTATCATCATTACAGACCTAGGCCAAATCCCACCACGTTCATGGAATCTTGCTTAGCCACTCAACCCAAAGCGACGAACTATACATTTGATATCAAGGGCCACCAAACTAATTTGAACTGCTGTCTTAGGGCATTGGGAGAGGAATGGGGAGGTGTTAGGTCACTGTACTTTGCCCTCATCAGACCTCAACTGGAATACTGTGCTCAGTCCTAGGAACAATGGCTTCAAAGGGAAACAGACAGGGTGATGAGTATCCAGAGGAACATGATCAGGGCAGGTAAAGGACTTCAAGGATATGTGGCATACAATATATGGTTTAAGGAACTGGGGATGTTTAGGCTGGAGAAGAGAAGATTTAGAGGATATATGACAGCTATCTTGAAATGTTTCAAGTCTGCCATGAAGGGATTAGACTTGTTCTTGGTAGCGCTACCAAATCTAGGAGCCACAGGGAGAAGTAGCAATGAGAGAAATTAAGGCTTAACAACTGGGAAAACTTCCTGACAATTAGAATTGTCAAAAAATGGAATAGATGCCTTAGCATCCTTTGGAAATCTTCTCTGTTGCATCCCAACCAGTCATCATTTATCTTATGCTTAAAGGCCTTTATTGATAAGGAATGGGCTGTCTCACAAGGCAGCCCATTACTTTTTGAGGGAGGGCTATTTATGGTGGCATACATTTCCTTGAAACTCACTGGAGCTCTCACTCACTGGTACTAGTATACTGCTTTCTAAAACTAAGCTGAATGAATTCATTCCTTATTCCTTGTGACAGCCCTTAAGTATCAGAGGGCAGCTTTATCAAATTATCCCTGTCTGTTCTTCTCCAGACCAAATGTCCTCACTCTCTTTAGCTCTTCCTAAATATCCTAGTTTCTAAACCCCTCACCATACAGATCACCATCCTTTGGATGAGCTTCAGTTCGTCAATGACCTTCTTAAAATATGATGCTTAGAATGAAACATGATGTTTCATATTAAAGGGTCAAACCAAGAGAGGAACAACTCACACATACGGGAAAATTTTTCATAATTCCAACCCTCCATGCATCTTGGTCTATTTATATATAACACATGAGTAATGTCTGACCCAAGACAAATATACAGACATCTAAGTTTGACCAGCATGGTGCAATCTAATGAGGACTATCCCAGGAGTCAGAGGAGTTAGTGTTAAAATCCACCTCTGATACTTACTATTTGTGTGACTTTGGACAACTCACCTGACTTCCTCATGTATCAGTTTCCTCATTTGTAAAATAAAAAGCTTAGAATCAATAACCTTTAAGGTTTCATTTAGCTCTAAACCTATGATCACATGATCTTCTGATTGAATATTTTTTTCATTCTCTCTCTTCCTTCTTTGCCTTTTGGCTTTTCTCCTTGTAGTTCCTAAGCCTCTCATTCTTTACTCAAAATCTCCTCCTTAGGTAACCCACCCAGCCATGCCCTCCCCAAGCAGTAATGTGTTTCTAAGCTTGTCCTTGCCCCTTCTACCAATCGACCACATCTGCCTGATAGACAATCCCCTCCCACCCTATTCTCTGCTTTCTAAGTTATCTGATGAATCTATTTATTTCTATGGCAAATATACTTTAGGTTCATTATCTGAATCCACACAAAGACTAGCAGGTCAGTTCCCCAGAGGAAGGCTTGCTACAACTTCCCTAAGGGCTTTAGGGATAATCTAGGGGTATCTGTCTAATGTAGTTTCCCAGACACCTCCATCTGCCTGTCTTCTCCAATATCAATTACTATTTATTAAAACACCGATATCAACTTGACCAGCTGATTTCTGCTCAATAACAATCAACCAATGAACACAAATTAGCTTTATGAAGTAGTATTTATTGGACAGGTATAGTAAGGTGAGAACAACACATTCATTTCTGCCTTCACACACACACACACACACACACACACACACACACACACACACACATACACCCCAAGATTGGGGCACGTTCTTTGCTCTAAACACTCCCTCAATACCTCCAAGAGAGGACTCAAATGTAAAGTGGTTTCAACACAGTGTAACTGCCCCCCACATCAAGTTCACGTCATCCATTTGTCCTTATTGCTGCATTCAGTATTTCCATCGTCTGGTTGGGTCACTGTTCAGCTGAATCAATTAGGTCAAGTCTAACGGCTGGCTCCTTCCATATCTCGGCTACTGTACCTCCCTGCATGCTAGCCCATGGATTCCAATTTCAGGACTCCAATTGGCTCTTTCAGAGTTTGTCTCCCCTACTCATTACTCTGGTACTCATGCCCTGTCCCTGATACTCATTCATCTAAGACTATTAAAAAAATACATCTATAGAAACAGAAGGACAGAAATGTCATGTGGTCATAGCTACACGGCGACTGCGTGATAAAGAGACCAAGGCTCCTTTCCCACTCAGAGGCAAGTCTTGCCTCATTCACCACTATGGAAAGGCATTTTTATCTACTCAGGCCTTTTGTATGTACACATATTCCTAGAGCATCAGCTAATTAAAGAGCTCTTTGTCATGGCGTGATAAGCAGACAGGAAACAGTTAAAGGAGACTTGTGTATTCGATGAAGCAGGAAAGGGAAAGACTGTTCCATTGGGTACTTACAGAAGCACATTCACCAAGCTACCATGTGTGCTGATAGCCAAGCAAAGCATCTCATACGCGCTCTAAAGAAGAGGCCTTCGTCAGACAGTCCCCTCCCCGCCATTACATTACAAATTATTTTTAGATAATAACATCCTATTCTTCCTCTGGCATCACCACACTTAACATTTTAACAGAGACAAATCAGACCTACATTTCCATGGCTCAAAGGAATGAATATCATATCTAATTTTAAGGAAAAGGACAAATTTTAAGATAGATTTACTTGGTTTGTGAGTTTTTGGTGTTTTTTTCACTGCCGCTAACATATCGGTATGGAGGTGGATAGCTAAGGAAGCCGACTGTGCCCAACACACGTATCGAGCATGGTTCTAACAATTCAAAGTGTCCAAAAGTTGCATGGGCCTTCTCAGGATGTGACGGGTTCCCCACTAACGGAGACCTACAAATCGAGGCTGGGGGCTGAATTGTTAGGTGGGCTATAGAACAGATTCTTTTTATTTTTCTGATTATAAGTTGCACTAATTGGCTTCCAACGTCTATCCCTCCTCTGATGCCGACAATCTTAATGAAATAAATGAGTAGTTAGTGTTTAACGTTTAGAAATAATTTTGTGTATATTGCCTCGTTTGACCCTCACCACTACCTGTGGTGTAGGTGCTGCGCTTATCCTCCTTTTACAGGTGAAGAAACTGAGGTTGAGAGAGTTCGAGCTACTTGCCTAGGGAAACGCGACTAGTAATCGTTCCAAGCGAGATTAAACCCAGGTTTTCCTGACTCTCAAATCTTTGCACTGTGCCATCTAGCTGCTTAGACATAGTTTTAAAAAATTTGCCTAAATAAAATCAGTGTTGCTGGACTCAGAAGCAAATCTATAGGTTGGAAGAAAGTCTTCTAATTCAGTATTTCTGATAGAAGTATATGAAACGATGGCACATTTATCCCCTCCGGTCATCAGTGATGTCTTTATTTGTTTTATGTGCTGTTCCTTCTTCTCTAATTCCCTCCTGTTGTAAGCATTGTTTCCAAATCCTCCAGGAGCCTCATCTGTGCTCCTGACTCCACATTGGTTATAATCTCCCCGATGGCTCTCATTTGTATCTCTCTGACAGCTTTTCTCACATTTTATAAATGAATGTAGTTTTCTGCTTTTATTGGGACTTTCTTATAGCTGTTTATGTCTCCTTTTAAGCCTAGCACAGGCCTAGTCTAAGGGAAGGGCTGTATCGCTGTTGGCTGATTGTTCGTTTCCCCGTCTTCCTTCGAGATTCAGCTCAAATCTCACCTGGGGCAGGAAGCCCCTCGTACACCCCGCCCCATTGCTGTCTTCCCTCTGAGACTGTTGCCACTACACTTTGTATACAAGTTAGAGATCAGGTGTTGTTCAGTTGTTTCAGTCATGGGCAGCTCTTTATGACCTCATTTGGAGCTTTCTTAACAAAGATGCTGGGGTGGATGGTCCTTTCCTTGTCCAGCTCATTTTATAGATGAGAGAATTGAGGCAAATGGGGTTAAATGACTTGCCCGAGATCACACAGCTAGTAAGCGTCTGAGACCACACTGGAACTCAGGAAATGAGTCTTCCTGACTCTAGGCCCCTTGCTCTAGCCACTGCATCACCCAGCTGCCCTTAATGGTATGTACCTGGTTGTTCACAAATAAGCTGTGACATTAGAAGGTGAAATCTCTAAGGTGAGGGAGAGCATTTTTTACCTTTCTTTGTTTTGTATCCCCAGTGATTAGAATAGTGCTTGTAGCACATAGTTTACTGTGTTTAATAAATGTCTTTTTTTGGGAGGCGAGAGGTTTCATAGATCATGGAATTGAACTATGAGCACTGGATGTAGAGCCAAAAGACATGGGTTCAAATCCTGGTTCTTTGTTTACTGCCTGTATTATCCAAAGGGAAGTTTCAACCCTTCTGGGTCCTCTTTCCTCCTGTTGAGCATGAGATCATTGGACTACAGGATCTGATGATCTTTATGACTCTAAATCTAGATTTCTCTCTATATCAGCCAGTTGTCATCTGTGTAGGTAGAGATGGAAAGTTAGAGGGATAATTAAGAATTGCAGGGAGATAGCTGAGCTCCCTCAGCTCCTTCATACCTATAGCCTTGCAAAGGAGATAGTCCCCACGCAACAATCTGTGTTGTCTTGGGCGTTACTAACCCACTTTCTTCTGTGGGATTACCAAAAATATTTTAATTACATGCTTAATGATCGTGATGGGAAACTTGTAAATTGCATGCGACCAAGTCTTAGCAGACGTTTCACTACAGTTTAATTCCATCTGCACATGCAGACTTTGCCTATGATAAATTCAACCATATTTATCGAGCTTTACTTTGACAAACACTTAAAGCTAAAATAAGGTGTCATGTTCAATTCTTTCTTCATCCCTCAAGTTACAAAGGGAAATGGCGCCATCTTCTCTGGAGCCCCTGCCTTTTTGCCTTAGAAACCGTTAGGGATTCTTTTTGAAATGCTTGTTTTAAGATAGGAAAACTTTGCAACGGAATGTTTTCTTTTCTTGGGCAAATGAATAAGCACGGAGACCGGAGCAGATGGAATCTGACATACACACAGGTTGGGTTCGGAGCCGAAAGTCTCTTCTGGCAATATTGTCCAATTTAGTGAGGTTATTTATCATGCTTTTTGCTTCTTGAATTTGAGTAGTTTCTTTCTCATCTGTTATCACACTGCATCTGATGAAAGCTACCAGTGGGGTAATCCATTCTTCCCCCCATCCAGGCCTGAATCACTCTGACAAATACTCTGAAGATATGCCACATTGAAGGAATCACAGATTAACTTGAGTGTGGAAACCTGGGTTAAAATTTTGCTTTCTGTATTGTCTAGAAGCAGTGTGATATAATGGGAAGAGCATTACATTTGGAATAAAAGGAAAGAGGCTCAAATTCTGTATATTATAAACACATACACACACACAGAGACAGAGACAGACAGAGAGGTGAATTTTCTGTCTATTCTGGAAAGCAATTTGAAACTAAGCTCAAAAAGTCAGTAGAATGTACAAATTTCTTGACCTATATCTAAGGTTATGCTCCAAAGTGATCAAAGAAGGAGGAAAAAGATATATATATATATATATATATATATATATATATACACACACATATATATAACATAGTAGTTCTTTTTTGTTGTAGCAAAGTAATAGAAATCAAAAGAATGATCATCAGTGGGAGAATTGCTAAAGAAAATATGGTATATGGATATAAATGGGACATTATTATGTTGTAAAAAATAATAAAGGGGACACTTTCAGAGAAACTTGAAAAATCTTTTATGAACAGATGTAGAATAAAGTTAGCACACCCAGAAGTCCGATCAATGCCATAGTCAATCCCAAACCCAGGAGATCACTTATGAAGAACGGCGTGCCTCCTAACAGAGATTGTTGTACTTGTCTTTCGTTCTTGAAGAGGACCCTGATATCAGGGAAATGATGACAGGACTTGTACTTGACTTCATTTTGAGGGAGGGAGGGCTGTGCAAGGTGACCAGCCTCACTTTCTCTGTCAGAGCCATCTGAGTCCAGTGGATGACTGGGGATGGCTCAGGATGCATTGGGAAATCCTCACCCTTTTTAGGCTAAGGTCTTTTCAGGTTCTGACTTTGAGAGAGGTAATGATGGTCATCCCAGCTTTTTAAAAAAGGCTCACAGATGAAACTGGAATGAAGTTAATTGGGAACCCAAGTCGGCTTTCAAAGTATTTGTTAAATTTGTTATAGGCTTTTAAAAATGTCAAAAATACATATTTCACACTACACAAATAAGAACAGAAAAGAAAATTATTCTGTAACTCCATGAGCCTGCCTAGTGGAAGAAGGGATTCTCCTAATTCTTCCAGCACTGGAATTTGCTATACTCTCATACCATCAAGGCAATTGGTTGGTGGCATGCAAGGAGCACAAACACTACATATGTGACAAGTCACTTACTCTCCCCTAAGCCTCAATTCCCTCATCTGTAAAATGAGGAAATTGTTCTCAATGCTACAAGGTCACTTCTTGCTCTGAATTTATGATCCTTTGAAATGGGATAGGGGTCCTAGGATTCGCCTGGTTCTGCTACCTTGTTCAGAGTATATTTGTGAGGCAGGATATCCCAGAATAAGTGCATGGAATTACTTAATAGGGATCATTGGGATATAGACTATGGGGAAATTCTTAACTCAGTAACAAGCAAACCAACTGATCAAAAATGACTTGGAATAATTAAACCAGAACCCTTAGCAATAATCTTAAACACACACAGGGCATGATTACTGGGAGATCAGTACTTTTCTGTTCCCTTATTCAGCCCAACCTTTTCACCCAAAAGACACAAGAGTTTTTTTTTTTTTTTCTAGCAGGGAATAGGAAAAGGGAGGAGGATGGGAAAGAGGGAAAGAGAAAGGTGTGCTGGTAAGCAAAATGGGCTCCTTAGTACTTAGTTCAACAAGTGCCCTTGAAGAGTTTGGTTTATTTCCTTTGAGTAATTCAGTGTATTTCATTGAGCCTTACTAGGTGCTAAGCCCCAGGCCCAAACCCTTATTAGGTGTGGAACCTATGTGGGTGTGGATTGGTGACTGGGGTGGGGCTGGCTAAGGGGAGGTGCTGACTCCAGAGCCATGCCCTGTTAGGTGTTAACCTAACCTATGTGGATGTGAACCTCCCAGGGTCCTAAGGGGAGGGGCTAACTCAAGAGCCAATCATAGCAGCCTAAGTTCTGGTCATTCAGATGACGCTTGATGACGTCTGAAGCCATATAAGAAGGGAGGACAGAGCCATTTGTGCAGGGCTGTCTCTCTCCAGATGGTGTTGATGTAAGAGACTCCAGGCAGCTGTAGCTAAGGGCCCTCCAGCTTGTAACCTGGATGCTGAGACTTTGTTAAACTCTGGTAACTATGTATTGGGATTTGAATCAGACAAGGTCTGTCTATTGATGTTTGTAATTTGTTTGTATTTTGTTCTGAAGTTCAGTGTGCTGGTCTTTTCCCCCTGAACTAAGTGAATGAAATTTGTATGCTGAATTAAAGTAAGCTTGTCAACCCCTTCACCTTCCTTCCTTAGTTAAGCAGATCAAAAGAACCTGTGCTATTGGCAGCTTTCTGGGTGCTGGCTGTGGGTGGATCTTACACCCCCACAGAAGCTCCTACCTGGATTGTTGAAACAAAAGGAAAAGAGGGGGAAGGGGAGAGAGACAGAGAGACAGAGACAGAGAGAGACAGGGAGACAGAGAAAGAGACAGACAGAGACAGAAAGATAGACAAAAGTATTCAAAGGAAATACAGAGAAAGACAGAGAGGAAGAAGAAAAAGAAGAAGAGGAGGAGGAATATTAGTGCAGTCAGGCTTCCTATCCTGTGTCCACTCTTGACAAAGGAGAACATGAATATCTCTGTTTCTCTCCTTTTCTCCAAAGACTATGGACTTTGGGAGAAAATCCAGGAGGCTTCTCTGTTGTGAAAGGGAAGAAAAGAGAGGAAATACAAGCAGCACCAAAAGGTGACCACTCCTATTAGCAGTCAGAAAGGAAGAGGGGAATGCTAGTTTGAGCTGAGCTATGCACATTTTTTACTCTCCAGAAGGGAAGGTAGAAGAGGAGCAGAAGCATGAAATGACTGCTCTTATTTTTGGCTAGGCAGAAGAAGCATAACAAGGAGCCCAAAACAAATGACTTCCGGTCAAACCAGATCATATAATCCCAGTCTTCCCCTTTATGGACATGTCCCAAGGCTATGGCTGAGACCTGCATCCTAGGCTAAAATATGAGATGTTGCCTTTCTATATTGAAAACTCCCAGCAGAAGGAGCAAGATTTAAACAAAGGAAGTATGAAGCCAATTAAAAGAATTGAAGACTTTCTATCAGGCTCCTCTTCAATGGAAACTGTCATTCAACCAAGGACATCCTACCCTACTAGAAAATGGACACTCCTTTTCAATCCCACAATCCATGGGAATGTTTGCAGGGGTATGAGCCAAGAACAGGAGTTATGGTCTCTTCGAATGTACTTCGATGTCATTCAATTCTAATTTAATTTAATTCAACAACATTTCATAAGGACTTACCACCTACTCCTGTCAGGCATCATGTAAGGGATACAATAATAAAGCAAAATGGAGGGAGAGGGGAGAAAGGAAGGAAGGAAGGAAAGAAGGAAGAAAAGAAGGAAGGAAGCAAGGATGGAAGGGTCTCTAACATCATAGAACATACTTACTATTGGACAAAGGAGGAACACTATATCTACAGATAAGCAAAAAAAATGAATTTATTAGAAAGTAATTTCAGTAGGTGAGGATTCCTAACAATTGAATGGGGATGGGATCAAGAGAGGCCTTTTGTACAAGATAGAAAATGAGATGAACTTTGAATGCAGGTAGACAATCCACAAGATGGAAGGAAGAAATGAGCATTGCAGGCGTGGAGGAAAACCTGAGCAGTTACAGAGGTGGGTGATGACAGGAGGTAGACATGAGAGTTATGGTAAAAATATTGCAATCAGCTAAGGAATCACATTCAGGTGACTTCGAAGTCATGACTATAAAAAGAGTGGAGATCTTACACTATGACATTCCTGAAAGTAAAAGAGATGGACTTAAAATCAAAAATAACTTACCCAG
>CM053625.1:316338293-316353670 GCA_028646595.1 Phalanger gymnotis
ACTTCTTAGGGAGGGTGGATGGAAAGGGAAGAAGGGAGAGAATTTGGAACTCAAAGTTTTAAAAAATTGATGTTCAAAATCAAAAACAAAAAATATTTTGCATGCAACTAGAAAATAAGATACACAGGCAATGGGGCATAGAAATTTATCTTGCCCTACAAGAAAGAAAGGGAAAAGAGGATGGGAGGGGAGTGGAGCGACAGAAAGGAGGGCAGACTGGGAACAGGACAACTAGAATATACGCCATATTGGAGTGGGGGGGAGGGTAGAAATTGGAAGAAAATTTGTAATTCAAACTCCTGTGAAAATCAACGCTGAAAGCTAAATATATTAAATAATAAAAAAAATTTAAAAAAAAACTTTAGAGACTGAACCTGTGACTCCACTGATATGGTGAATTCTCAGGTGGGGAAACTCTCTCTCTAATTCACACCTTCCCTTTAACTTAAGAAGTTCTGGAGAGTTTTCTAGAGCACAGGTGTTGAACTCATGGCTCACAGTACTTCTGAATGACTATGTCTCAAATTGGATAAAAATGTAGTTCCTGATTCTTATGTGTTGATGCATTAAATATATGTATATTAATGTATACTTATATAAATATATAAATACAAATAAACAAAAGCATATTTCTTTATTTAAATATATTTATATCAATAAATATGTTCATATAAGTATTGCATTATGCATGTGTGTATATGTTTGTATACATACATGTATATGGGAAAACATGCAATACACATGCACATATGCATATGTCTATGAATTTTCCCCTAAGTCAATATGTAGCCTGCAGGAATTGTAATGGATGGGTTTTAGTTCCCCCCACTTCCAACCATGTTTAGCACCATTGGTACAGAGTATTAATTGGTTATATAATTTACCAGGGTCATACAATCAAAGTGCTGGAGAGACAACTTGAACTCAGGTCTACCCAGAACCAAGCCTGACTCTCTATCCATTATCCAAAGGCCAATATATTGGTGAGCTATTATTATTTATATTAATAATAATTAATATTATGATTATTATTGACTGAAAAAGTGACTTCCTATCTCTCTGAGGTTTCTTTTACTCATTGGTGAGATAACGGATCAGGACTAGTGATCTTAGGTCTCTTTCCAACCCTAATTCTATGATCTTATGAACCCTTTACGTCAATCATAAGAGTAAGGATAGCAATGATAAATAATAGCTGCCATGTATACCCACTTTAAGACTTGGTGAGCACTTCACATCTATGAGAAGGGCATAATAATGCTTTTCCCTGCCTACCTCACATGGTTTTCATCAGGATGAAAGGTAGTGTTCACAAAGGCTAGCCAGGAAGAGCTCACTGTTGTTATGATGACTTCTTTTTTGGACTCGGGAGATTCATGGTGATTTTCCGTGATTGCACTGGACTGTAACCCAGTGATGCCCTTGAGGATGTCTGCCTAGGCTCTGGATAGCCCCCGCCTGGTGTACCTAGAGGTGTTGTCTCTCTCTTTTTCTGCCTCTTCCTTCCCTGGTCAGCAGGTACACTTCAGGCAGCACTATTGGCCACCGGGTGTTTCCAGCTCAGTAGAGGTGAGTCTCCAGTCGCAGCCACTAGGTTCCGTTGTTGTTGGGCTGATACAAAATAAGGCACATAACGTTTACTGTATACTTTAAAGCGATGATATGAATATCTGCAGCTCCCTTGGCTACCCCAATGCTCTGTCCTGCTTCACCTTTGCTGACACACTTCAGAATCATAGTATCGAGGCTGAGTGGACAGAATGTCGGCCCTGGAGTTAGAGAGATCAGAACTCACACCTCGCCTTGCACACTTGCCATATGACCCTTGGTGAGTCACTTCCTCTTTTGGCTGCCACAGTTTCCTTATTTCTAAAATGACGATCACAAAAGTTCCTACTTTACAGGGTTGTTCTGAGGATCAAATGAAATAATATGGCAAAGTGTTTTATGAACCTTAAGTCACTATGGGAATGCTAGTTATTATTATGTTGTGGTCATTCATGCCCTACTCTTCAGGACCCCTTAGGGGTTTTCTCAGCAAAGATACTGAAGTGCTTATCCTTACCTTTTCCAGCTCATTTTACAGGTAAGGAAACCAAGGCAAACAGAGCTAAGTGACTTGCTCAGAGTCATACCGCTAGTAAGCATCTGAGATCAGATTTGAACTCAGAAAGATGAGCCTTCCTGACTCCAGGCCTGGCCCTCTAGCCACTGTGCCATCCAGCTGCCCAGTTATTAGTAGAATACATCACAAGACTGCAGAGGGGTTTTCAGATGAACTTGGCTTCAAATCCTGCCTTTAATGCTTACTATATCATGCATCACATAAGAGGGCTGGCCTAGATGGGATCTGTGGTCCTCTCGAGATCTAGGTTTCTTCCGAATATTGTCCTTCATCCCCCCGATGCACTAAGACTTAGCTTTCTCCCTTATTGTTAAAGCCTCGCCTCCCCAGCTCTGGACACACAAGATAGATGGCTGTCTTCTGAAAGGACTCTGGCTCCCTGTCTCTCTGCTGCTCTAAATCTATCCACATTCTGAACCAAATCTGGAAGACATCATGTTTCCCTTGGCAATCTTGCTCCTCTCACTGCTTGAGAAAACTCAGGAATGTGCTCAGATCACGTGATCACTGGAAGCAGTGGAGTTGATTGGATGAACACATATTGCTTTGCAAGAGATTTATCAGAATATACAAACACAGAGAGTATCTTCGGGTTTCTGCCATGTGTGAAATTCCTCTACCAATGTTTATTGTCAGCTCATGTCCCATCTCCTATGGGAAGCCTCTCCTTATCCCCTTAGCTGCTAGTAAGTTCCCTCCTTCCTCTATATTCCCTTATGTTTATTTTGTATGAGCTGTGTATTCAATATATGTCCATGCTGTCTCCTTCAATAGGGTGAAAGCTCCTTGAGGGGAGGAGCTATTTCATTTTAGTTATTTTGTCCCTAGGGCTTAGAAGAGAGCAAATGATTTAAAAACTTTGTGTTGGTTGATTGACTGATTGTTGGTGGGGAGGGTTGAGGCACATGAAAGTTGAGTAACTCATCCAGTGTCATACAACTTGAGAGTATCAGAATGGAGATTTGAACCCAAGTCTTCATTAAAATCCAACAGGCATTTAGTGAGTACCTAGGTATTTTGATGGATGTTAAGAACAAATTAAGAAAGGTCAAAATGAAATAGATCCTATCCTTCAGGAGCTTTGATTCTACAGGAGGAAATAACATAGTCAGAAAAAACACTTCTAAAATACATATAAATTAAATACATATGATTTTCTGGAGGACTGTGAAGTAATTTGATCCCAGAAGGCCAATGGCTTCAAGTGACCAGGGAAGGCCTGTAGGATGAGGGGGCTTCTGAGCTCAGGTTAGAAGGGAACTGGGAAATCGATGAGGCAGACTTGAGGGAGGCAGAGAATTCCAGAATCAGGAGATGCTTGTACAAAAGCCACAAGGCGAAGATGGAGTATCTTCAGGAACAGCAAGAGAGCCCATTTGACTAGAATGTCAAGTGTATGATGGGGAAAAAAGGTGAAATCAGTCTTGAAAGTCAAGTTGGAGGCAGACTGCGAGAGGCTTTAAATATCAAACAAGAGTTTGGATTTTATGTTAGAGGCAGCAGGAAGCTACCGAAGCTTTCTATTTTTGAATAGGGGAGTGACATGGTCAGTGCTGTCCTTGAAGAATGTCGATGTGTCACTAGTTTGAAGGATGGTTTGGAGAGACACTAGAGGCCTAGAGACTAATTAGGAGACTGCTATTAATGTGAGAGAGAAGAGATTGAGAACCTAGATCCTAGAACCTTATGACCATCATTACCATTAACTGAATAGTCAGATTTGTTCATTTAGTCTGTGAATGTTTGGAGACTTCTATCTGGCCCTATTCAGTTACTCCAGTAAACAGAAAGAAATGTGTGGCCTGGCCTTACCCACAAGCGTCTTTCAATATAGTAATTAACTAAGAGTTGTTGTTGTCAGTGTTGTTGAGGTGTAGCTGGGTGTCACAGTGGATAAAGTTCTGGGTCTGGAATCAGGAAGACCTGAGTTCAAATATGGCCTCAGATATTCCCACTGGTGTGATGCTGGGCAAGTCACTTAACCGTTTGCCTCAGTGTGCTTATCTGTGAAATAAGCTGGAGAAGGAAATGGCAAACGACTCTATTGTCTTTGCTAAGAAAACCCCAAGTAGGGTCATGAAGAGTTGTAAACAACAAAAACAACCAACAACGTCAAGTATAAACTATGTACACATAATCAAGCTCATATCCCTAATAGCCCATATCTATGATTCAAATAATACCCAGCATATTGTGAACAATCCAGAAGAGAGACACAAAGTCATGAATATATCCAGACCCAGAAGGAACCTCAGATTACACTGAATTGTATGACCCTGGGCAAGTCACTTAGCTCTATTTGCCTCATTTCCTCATCTGTGAAATGACCTGGAGAAGGAAATGGCAAACTACTCCCGTACCTTTGCCAAGAAACAACCAAATGTGTTCACAAAGTGTAGGCTATGACAAAAAGGACTACACAAGAACTACAGCATTAGGTCAAATACAATCTTCTTTGCAAACGTGAAAATAAGTGAGCCTTGATACTTTAGGGAAATATCTTCATTTTTCTATCCAAGGTAATACCTCACTCCACAATATAAAACAAGACTGCATCATTGTCATCTTAAAGTGCTTCCCATAGACAACTACTCTAGCCCTGCTAATTGGGACAAAACTCAGCCCAGCATTCACGATTCACACATTATATATTAACACCATCTCTGATATGGAATTATAAAAGTAACAACTTCTGTCTGGATTTCTGAAATGCATCCAAAAATGCAAACAGCATGTATTTTACATTGTTCATTGGCTGAGCCGGCTCCGGATCGCTTATTTTAGCCAGGCATAATTAATAATAATACTAAGAATAATCTCCAATAACAACATCAAAGACAATGTGGTTTAATGGCTAAAGAATTGACCTTGGAACCAGGAAGACCTGGGGTCAAGTTCTGCCTCAAATGCATATTCTGTGACCTTTGACAAGTTACATCATCCCTCAGCGGCATGGCTGCCAACTCAGTAAAAGTATGTGTTATAGAGTCTGACCGACAATAGTAGGGGGTTTGCCCTTTTAGATGTATCCCCTCAACCAAGAAAATCTGATGTCCAGTCCCTTCAAGAGGAGACAAAGAAGGAGGGAGAAAATGATAGTAGTAGTTTTTTAAATATTATTATTACGACAATAATATGTGGTATTTATATAATGCTTAAATGCATGCAGAATGATTCCCTCAATGCAAACAAAACAATAGCAAAAAGCCTTATTAGATTTGTTGTGTATTCTAATCACCTGCACCTTAAAAATGATAACATCACCTAGTCAAATAAGTTGCCCCCAGGTATAGATATTTAAGTGACTATGGTTTGAACCGAGGTCTTCTGGTGCCAAGTCCAATGCTCTTTTTTTAGGGCCCGTGAGTCCTTAATCATATGTATAAAGAGGAGATGAGCAATAGGGAAAGATAAATTTAGGCTGATTTCAATCAAACTCAGTGTTATATGGAGCCCTCGCAGATATAGGGAATTGATCCATTGCTGTATTCATAAAACCTTTGACTGGGAGGTGAGCAGAGTTTCCCATAATCAAAGTGTCCTACTTCCTACTCCAAAGGGGAGAGTTGATTTTCTAGGAGAGGTCTTTCAGATTTCCCAGGCTTTGTTGGGGGTGGGAGGGAGGTAGATGTTGTGCATGTGGTCCAAGGAATAAGGAACTGGAGTTTTACCATCGATAAGGAAAAATAAAGATTAATTTATCACTTCCTCTGTGCAGGCATCTCCATGAAAATCCTACCATATTCCTTTATTGTGGAGTATAAGTGACCCAAGGGTTCTTGAAGGCCATACAAATGGGCCTACGTTTTGGAAGATTTCACCATGTTATCATAGGATTATAAGTTTTAAAGTTCGAAAAGACCACAGAGGCCACTGAATCCCAATATTCTCTACTTCTTGCAGATGAGAAAGATGAGGCACGAAGGTTAAAAGACTTGCTCAGGATCACACAAGTAGCAATGGTTTGGAGAAGTATTGGAATCCAGGACTTACTGAATTTAAGTTCAGTGGATCCATTACACTGGTTTTCATGAGGGGCTCGGCAATATACTAGACACCATTTTTCTGAGGACTTTCATTCAGTCATTTTTCACTCATATCCAACTCCTCACGACCCCACTTGGAGTTTTCTTGGCAAAGATACTAGAGTGGTTTGCTATGTTCTTCTCCAGCTCTTTTTAGAGATGAAGAGCTTGGGCAAATATATTTAAGTGACTTGTACAGGGTCACACAGCCGGTGAGTATCTGAGGGCACATTTGCACTCAGGTCACCCTGACTCCAGGTCCAGTGTTCCAGCCACTGTGCCACATACAATGCTATTGCTAAATTGGGAGAAACATCACAAGGTTCAGGTGGAAATGATGAGATTCTTAGCTACAGTCCCTCAAATTGATCATTACCCAAGGCAAAGAGTGGATTCCATTTCTGTTGGCAAAAAGTACACACTGGGAAAGTCACACAACCTTATAATCTCGGGATCATTGTTCAACCTTCTAAAACCAAGAGGGAAAAAGTCCAATCCCTCTTGGATGCTATAACCTTTCTATCACTTGAAAACAATGTATAAAACCCTCTTTGAGTTGCATCATCTGTATCATAACTATCATCTTTCAAAAAATCTTCATAATAGCTAAAGATGTTGTCAGAGTGAAAAATGTAGAAAGAAAACCCATGGTGTAGTTGGAACTAAAAGGAATCTGAGAATTCATTTCAGGAAACTTCAGGAATCCCTTTCTGAAGTGTCCCTGACTGATTGTGGTCTGCCCTATACTGAAACGCTTCCCATAGAACATAACAACTAAATTTACTAAAGAAACCAGGTAGCAGTTTGAAAAGCTTTTATAAAAAGCAAAGTTCCCATTACTTCTGTCCCAGGAAGTTCCCTGACTGATGCTTTATTGGGGATAATCCATTCCTTTACACATCTTGATGCCTACTTCTTAAATGTAAGGTAGGATTACAACTAGGTAAAACTCAAATTGATGATGGGAGCCAAGAACAGCTGGAGACAAAAAAAGACAATTTTTCTACTAGGAGGTCTGATGGACTACCACTTCACCTATGAAGTCTGCCATAATTTCTCAGCAGAAAAGAATCCCTCCTTCTAAAACATAGCTTCATCTGCATTTCTCCCATTGTAATTTGCATCACACATTTCTGGGTATTTTCCTCTCCTCTGGAGTTTGTACAGAACAAAGGTGATCCTCAGAAATTGATACTTGAATTGGCCCCTTTCTGTGACCCTTGTTCTCTGGCAAATTCCAGGGATCCGTTGCAACTATCTAAGCTTTCTGAGTGAGTTCTCTTGCAATGGGGGTATTCTTGACCCTAGCACAAGGAGTTCACTTCATTATTAATAAATTAATAAAAAAATAGTAAATGTTTGTTAAAGGAACTTTGGAATTTTCACAAGTTTCTAGGTACACTTATCATTTAGTAAATCTATGGAGTCTTTTACTTAGAAAGCACTGTTCACACAAAAGATTTTCTTGGAATAAGGAGTTAGTCCAAATGGAAGCTATTCTAAAATTCAAAGACCTTGAATTGTAGACAACTACACTGACCTAAACAAATAAGGGCAGAGGAAGAATCATGTAAGCTGAGACGGGGATTTAGCAGTGTTTGCCATGGTAACTAGAGGAGCAAAGAATCAAAGTGATGTGTGAAATTGCTTCAAGAACTGTGTTCAAGAAATACTCGGAGGCTGATTTTAGGCCCAGCTCCAGCTTCTATGTGCCCCTGGAGATGTCTGAAACACAAACAAAGGAGCCAGGTGAAAAGGAGAGAGAAGAATAAGCCAGTTGGAGGAAGGAAGAAAAAGGAGAGAGGTAGAAGGGAGGGTGGGAGAGGGATAGAAAGATAAGAGAGGAAAGAAAGAGGAAGGGAGGAGAGATGAAGGGATAGGAGAGGGAATTGGAAAGTGTGGAAGGAACCAAAGGGCCAAAAAAAGAGGAGTGGGAGAGGTTGAAGGAGGGGGAAGGGGAAGAATGGGGCAAAGAAAGAGAAAAGAAGAGGGAAGAAGAGAACAGGGAGAAAGAGGGAAACCCTGGCAAAATGGAAAGGGATAAAGATAAAGAACAAAGGAAGGAGGGAGGCAGTGTGGATGTCTTGGCTGAGACTTGTTAAACTTTGAAATAAGTGAGGTTATTTCCTCATTTCTCAATCCGCCTCCTCAGACATTCCAAGCCTTCATGTCATCTACTGGTTGTTGAGAAGTCCCCCAGCAGTGGTCCTGGCTCCGGAATCTACCTTTCCTCTCTCTTCTCATTGAAGTATACAAGGTCTGCATCCTCTTCTCTCTGCATCCCATTCTCTATTATTCATGTAGTAAATCCATTCAAATTTTATTAATAAACTGAATGGTTAATGTGCAATCCCTTCCAGCAAGGAATCACAAGTATATGGCAAAGAACATTGGGATGGGGGTCAAGAGAATGGAATGGCTGTCCTAACTTCTATCACAACTACCTCGTATTAGCATGGCTAAGTCCTTCACTTTGTCTCTCAGTTGTTTATTTGTAAAATCAGAGATTTAAACAAAATAATATCTAATATGCTTTCCAGCTATAAAATGTTATAAGTATTACCTATTTGGGTATATTTTTGAAAAGACTTCCTATAATATCAGCAACCAATGACCAACAGGAATTTCATACTCCCTCATACATCAGCTGTGAGAAGGGGCTGCGCAGTGGTGGGAAATAACTTAAGAAAGATGGAGAAGGCTTTAGTGGCCAAAAACCCAAACACCCTCTCTAACTATAAATAAGATTAAGCCTGTGAGCAGAGCAGAAAATGTATCAATCCCACTGAGGAGCTTCCTGAACAAGGGTCCCAAGAAATAGTGCTCTTAGTGGTTCCATATTCCAGAAGCACATTTATAAGAACCAATATTTACCAAAATAGTCCCATTTAACAATATGCTCAGTAGATATTAGGGAAATGAGCCTTATGCTGACATGTTGTTGTTCAGACATTTTAGTCATGTGTGACTCTTTGTGACCCCTTTTTGGGGTTTTCTTGACAAAGATACTAGAGTGGTTTGGCATTTCCTTCTCCAGCTTTTTTTACAGATGAAGAAACTTAAGCAAACAGGGTTGACTTGCCCACAGTCATATAGATAGTAATTGTCTGAAGCCAGATTTGAACTCAAGTTTTCTTGACTACAGGCCTGGTATTTCACTACACCATTTAGCTCTTCCATATGCTGATATAAATGCAGCTTAGTGGTGCAGTACATAGAGAATTCAATCTGGAGTCAGTGAGACCTGAATTCCAATCCAGGCTCAGAAATTTACTAGCTGGATGACTATAAGGCAGTTACTTCAATTCTGTATATCTCAGTAGAAAAGAAAGAAAGGAAGGAAGGAAGGAAGGAAGGAAGGAAGGAAGGAAGGAAGGAAGGAAGGAAGAAAGAAAGAAAGAAAGAAAGAAAGAAAGAAAGAAAGAAAGAAAGAAAGAAAGAAAGAAAGAAAGAAAGAAAGAAAGAAAGGGAGAAATAAAGAAAATAGAGAGAAAGAGAAAGAATGAGAAAAAATAGAGAATAAGAGAAAGAGAGAAAGAAAGAGAAAGGAAGGAAGGAAGGAAGCGAAAGAAAGAAAGAAAGAAAGAAAGAAAGAAAGAAAGAAAGAAAGAAAGAAAGAAAGAAAGAAAGAAAGAAAGGAGGGAGGGAGGGAAGGAAGGAAGGAAGGAAGGAAGAAAGAAAGAGAAAGAAAATGACAATCTCCATGTTTGTTGTGAGCATCAAATTAGGTAGTATTTGTAAAGAAATTAGCACACTTCCTGGAGTTTAGAAGACACTTAACAAATGCTTATTCCCTCCCTTCCCTTAACCCCTTCCTCTAATGGCCATGTTTCCTATCAATGCTACTATTCCTTCCACCATGCAGATCACAGTTTACTGATCCCTGTTTGTCCTTGTAACTCATTCATGTCCTTCCCAAAAAGCACCAGAATTCTTAGGCGATTTTTCATGTTCTCTTCACATTGTGTCACTGCCAGTGGCACCTTGAGGCTGTATCAGTTGTCTCTTACACTCAACACATGACAGACCCATTTTTCCCAGTCATGCGTTTACCAGATGAAATTTTTTATACCGCTTGGATCTCTTAATTTCTGCCTTCATCATGTGTTAGAGCCTCCCATCCCCCACAGCCCTTCGACATTGTTCTTCGGGTGACCTTTGATTTTAAATCTATTTCTCAGTCATATACAGTTCTTAATCTTATCCATTCTTGTTGATATGGATCTTAATGCTCTAAATATAACGTACAGATATGCACAACATCTGTGATGGAGTTAGTTTGGGGAACCCTCAGCAGAGAAACTCCTTCAATGAACCAAGATTACAATCCGTGAGGCAGATCATGTATTCAGATTTACCCATATAGTGAGAGCAAGAGGCAGGATTGGAAAACAGGCTTTCCTGACTCCAAGCCTAGACCTTGAGTAGTATTTTAAACAATAAATTGTGATATACTGACAAAAAATGAGCTATATTTATGTGAAATGAAGGAAAATGTTAAAATAATATATATGTGTGTATATGTATATGTATATACATATACACACACTTGATTTTCACTACATGTATGTATGTGTATACACACATATACGCAGAGAGATATAGATATTAACATGGTTATTGTATAGAATATTTTTCCGTGTAAACCAATTCCTGTTTTTCCTTCTCTCAAAGATGTCTAACATCAATAATATTATAGAAGCATATTATCATATATTCAGAAGCATATTATTTCAAACCAATATAAAAATGTCAAAACAATACAGTTCAGAAATTAGAGGTCTTGAATTGCTTAACATTACACATGAAAGAATTATAGAATCATAAAATCTTTAATTTCTTAAAGACCATGAAGTTTAACACCTTCACTGCCTTGGCCCTGGCCAGCTCAGAGCCATCCCATAACCCTTCTGCACTCCTAGAGAGCAGGCTCCTACTTCAGAGCTTCACTGTCCCATGAACATAAAGAATGAGACATATTACCTAGGGAACAGAGCTTGAATTGCTGGCCTGGAAATATATAGCCACACAGAACATGGGGCAGGCCAGTAGAAGACATGGTTGGAGCTGCTTGGAAAAGCAATTCAACAGTAACTCATTTACCCATCTCACGCTGAAGGCTTTGCTCTGCTAAAAACCTTCCCAAGGGAAGATGGGAAGCAATGAGTTTAAAAATTGCCACTGCAGGAAAGGCAGAGCCAAGATGGCAGAGTAAAGGCAGGGTTTCGCCTGAGTTCTCCCCAAAATTACCCTAAGTACCTTTAAATAATGATTCTAAACAAATTCTACAGTGATAAAACCTACAAAAAGACAGAGTGAAGCAATTTTCAAGTGCAGGACAACTTGGAAAGTAATCAGGAAAGGTCTGTCACACATGGGCGAGAATGGAGCATAGTCCAACTTAGGCCACACCAGAACAATCCTGACCCCAGCGAAGCAGAAGCAGACCTTGGGAGACCTTGAATCAGCAGCTGCAGCAGCTGCTTCTGGAGCTCTCAGCTCATTAAAGGTAAGGGGGTAAAACAACTGGTAAGAAGGAGATTACAGGAAAGCACTGAGGCAGGATTCTATAGCATCGCCCATACTTGAATCTGGGTCACAGTACCAGGTGGCAGTTCCAGGGTGAGAAGGAGGACTAACACACAAGAGCCTGTGGCCTCAGTGGAGTGTGGATCCTCCACACATTTCTAGGCAGAAAAGAGTGCTTGCAGTCACTCACAGACCAGAGCACAGGTCAGGAGAGGAGTGAACACAACTCTCCTTAGATGATATCATCTTGAAAGAACTGAAAACTTACAGGTCTTTAGAAGTATCTCAGAAAACAGCTGCATAAAACCTCTGAAGCTTGGGACAGTGTGCCCTTCAACCTGGAAGCAGAGCCCTACTTTAACAAAAAGTGAAATGTCAAGTAGTAACCTGGGAAAAAGAGCACACGACGAAAAAAAAATGACCATAGAAAGTTACTATGGTGACAAAGAAGATCAAAACATGCAGTCAGAAGAGAATAATGAAGTCAAAGTTCCTACATCCAAAGCCTCCAAGACAAAATATGAACTGGTCTCAGGCCATGCATGGAAGAACTCGAAAAGAACTTTGAAAATCAAGTGAGATAGGTAGAGGAAAATTTGAAAAGAGAAATGAGGGCGATGTAAAAAAATCATTAAAAAATGAGTCAACAGCTTGGCAAAAGAGACACACACACACACACTCAAACTCTCTCTCTCTCACACACACACACACACACACTGAAGAAAATAACACCTTAAAAACAGTCTAGGCCAAAAGATAAAAGATGCATAAAATCCAATGAGGAAAAGAATGTCTTAAAAAGCAGAATTCAATAAATGAAAAAAGAGACACGTAATTCACTGGAAAAAATAACCTTCCTAAAAAGTAGAATTGGCTGATTGGAAAAGGAAGTACAAAGCTCACTGAAGAAAATAATTCCTCACAAAATAGAATTGAGCAAATGGAAGTTATTCACTCTTTGGGAAATCAAGAAACAATCAAACAAAACCAAAAGAATGAAAAGTATGGGAGAAAATGTGAAATACTTTACTGGAAAAACAACTGACCTATCCAGAACAGATAATTTAAAAGTTATTGAGCTACCTGAAAAATATGATCAAAAAGAGAAAAAGAAAAAAGAGCCTAGACATTATCTTTGAAAACATTGTCAAGGAAAACTTTACAGATAGTACAGATATTGTAGACATAGAGGGTAAAATAGAAATTAAAGTAAAAGACTGATAATCACTCCCAAAATTAAAACTCTCTGGAATATTATAACCATATTCTAGAGCTCCCAGGTCAAGGAGACAATATCGCAAGCAGCCAGAAACAGTCCAGTTATTGTGGAGCACAGTCAGGATAACACAAGATTTAGTGGCTTCTGCATTAAAGGATCAGAGGACTTCAAATATGATATTTCAGAGGGAAAAGGAGCTAGGATTACAACCAAGAATCGCCTACCCATCAAAACAGAGTACAATTCTTCAGGAAGAAAAATACTCTATTTCACTTTTGATTGGAGAAATGGAAATTAAAAGAGCTCTGAGGTACTACATCATACCTACCAGATTGGCTAATAGGACAGAAAGAGAAAGTGACAAACGTTGGAAGGGATGTGGGGAAAAAGTGAGGCATTAATGCACTGTTGGTGGAGTTATAAACTAATGCAACCATTCTCTAGAATAATTTGGGACTATGTCCAAAAGACTATAAAACCATGCATACTCTTTGATCTAGCAATACCACTACTAAGTCTTTATCCTCCCAAAAAAAGATTTAAAAATGGAAAAGGACCAATAAGTACAAAAATATTTATAGCTCTTTTCTGGTGGCAAAGAATTAGAAATTAAGGAGATGCCCATCAAATGAGGAATGGCTGAATACATTGTGATATGTGATTATGACGGAATACTATTGTGCTATGAGAAATGACAAGCAGGATGCTCTTAGAAAAACCTGGAAAGACTTTCATAAGTTGACACAAAGTGAAATGTACTGCGTACAAAGCAACTGCAATATTGTAATATGATCAGGTGTGAATGACTTAACTATTCTCAGAAATACAATGATTCAAGACAACTCTGAAACACTAGTAATGAAAAATGCTATCCATCCCTAGGGAAAAAAAAAAACTGATGATATCTGAATGCAGATTGAAGCTTTTTTTCTCTTTATTTTTTTCTTGAGGTTCTTTCACAACATGACTTATGGAAATATTTTCCATGACCAAACAAGTATAACCTATATTGAATTGAGTACTTTCTCAATGAGGAGGGGGAAGAGAAGGAGGAAAGGAGAGAATTTGGAACTCAAAGGGTCAAAAACAAATGTTAAAAAATTGTTTTTACAGCCAAGCCAAGAAGGTGCAGTGAAAGAAAGGACATACCTGAGCTCTCTCACACATTCTTTCAGATACCTCTTTAAAAATGAATATGAACAAAATTGAGAGAGGTAGAATCCACTAGGAAGCAGTGTGGCAGATTTCCAGCCCAGGAGAGTCTGGAAGGTTGATGAGAAGGTTCTGGGCTAGCTGAGTGTGCAGAACTACACCCGATTATTTGGAGCAGGACCAGGCCCAGTTGGCTGAATCACAGGCTGTAGTCGCAATTCCCAGGCCTCTCAGTACAGGATGGGAGTCTAGCTGAGTTAGGTGAGACAGAAGCGCTGGGCCTGTAGCCATGGCATCAGCTAATCCTGGGTCTATCAGCCCATAGTCTAAAGGTTTGAAACTCACCTTCTTGAACTTCTGGGAGCCATGATGACAGGGTAACTTTTAAGTGCCATCATCCCTCCCTTGATGAGCTTGAATAACCCAAAGAACACTGCCGTAGGAAAAGCCTTGGAATAGAGGAGCCAGAAGTAGGGGTTCAGTAGTCTTTTAGCTTAGAAAGCTAGGGAGACAGGTCCCTCTTGTGGTGGTGGAAGGAGACCAGGGCAAGAAGGGCGGAAAGCCCCACTTCAGCACACCAGCAGGAGTTTCTGAGACCCAGGGGAGTGGAACTAGCAAAAGACAACACCAGGATCCCAGGAGTGCTGCCCACAACCAGGGAAATTGGCAGACACCCACTCGGATGGGCGTCCACCAGCAGCTGAGTCTATCTGTGCTCTATTGCAGTCCCAGGGAAGGAGGAGACTTGCAGTAGCCAGACCACCCTTCCCTCATACCTCATGCTGTGAGTTTCAGTGTAACCCCAGGGAAACTCAGAAAGAATTCACCAACCTCCACCTTGCACACACCAGCCAGCTCCAGCTCAGCACCAGGAGAGCTGCAGCATTATAGAGCTTTTAGCTGATAAAACCAGAGGCCCAGCACACAAAACCAGTATCCAGACCCTTAGTAACCAGCACAAGAAGCTTGGGACAGACCCCCTGGGCCCCAGAAGCAGAGATCCACTTTAAAAGCCAGGAAAAAGTCTACCACCATGAAGAAGCAAATTAGAAAAAGTAAAAAAGACCATAGAATCTTATGAGGACAGAGAAGGTCAAAACATGAATTCAGGAGAGGAAAGCATTGGCACTACATTCACATCAAAAACCTCAAAAGGGCAGGTGATCTGGTCTCAAACACAATAAAGCATCCTGAGGTGTCCGTCGCCCTGCCCCCATGCCTCTCTCCTTCCCTTCCTACTCCCCCACACCTCCCTCCAGGATTCACCTCCTACCTCCAGTCTCCCGCCACCGCTGCCTCCACTGCTGCCGCCCATGGCCTGGGCCTT
>CM053625.1:316354170-316373835 GCA_028646595.1 Phalanger gymnotis
TGTTCTTAACCCAAAGGATATCAGAACCCATACAAGAAGGAAAATCCAGAATCTCATTGCTTTTTGTTGCTTGTTTTTGTCTAGTTATGCCACGTTTTGCGGAACAAGTGGAGGTGGCCATTGAAGCTCTGAGCGCCAACGTTCCTCAGCCTTTTGAAGAGAATGAGTTCATCGATGCCTCCCGCCTGGTGTATGATGGAGTCCGAGACATCAGGAAAGCCGTTCTCATGATTCGGGTACGTAAGCAGCTGGGAGGAAGGAGATGGGAGTGAACAAATGTGATTAGCCTCTTCTGGAATGAGGAGTTCACCCGCTTTTTAGTTAAACTTTTTAACCTTTCTGAATGTGTGTATGTTTGGAACTGAATGCCAGTTGGATGGTTTCCCACATTTTCAGCCAATGATGGTCTTTAGCTGCTTTCTAGTGAATGGAAAGAGCAGAGGTACCATAGGTTACCCCAGAGCTTAGTGGGAAAACGGTACTTTGCGTTGCTGAGCATTGGCTTCAGGCCCTGCTATTCTCCTCTGAAGTTCTTCTTGTTGTCCATCAGAGCTGGTCAGAGAGGGGCCTCTTCGTAACTTTCACCTGCATTGCTCCTTTTCCAAAAGAGCCCATAGGATTAGGATGCTATTCTGAGTGTGGTGAGGGTTTTCTCAATGGAGCCCCCCACCTTCTCTGCCTCCACCAAATATCTCTTTTGGAGAAAGAGTCTTTCTAAGGCTCTAGGTCATTGCTTTCCTTTTAGGCAAATTAGGCTCTAAGTGCCCTGATCCTTTTCACCTTACAAAGACATTTTGCATATTTTTTGATCACTCGGTGTGGGGATCATAGCTTTATTGCTGAAGGGACCTGAGAGGTCTTTGAGTCCAGGTACCTCACTTTACAGATGGGGGAGCCTAACTGACGTACCCAGTGTGCCACAGATTTTAAGTGTCTGATGTGGTAGTTGAATCTAGTTCTAAATGATTCCAAATAGTCTCACCACACTACCTCTGGTCCTTATCTAGGGAGAGATAGCATGCCATAGTAGAAATATTATGGCTTATGACACAGTGGAAAGGAGATTAGCTGGGAGCTAAGGGACCCAGATTCAAATCATGCCTCTGATATTTATACTTGTGTGACCTGGAGGCAATCACTTAGTCCTACTGTGCCTCAGTTTCTTCATCTGTAAATGAGGAGCTTGAACTAAATAACTTCTAAGGGCCTTCCTTACTTCCAGATCAGTGATCTTGCAAAGAGCCAGTGGAGAACTAGGTTCAAATCCCATTTCTGACATATTAACTGTATGACGATGACTAAATAAATTCCTTGAGCTTCACTTTCCTCATTTATATATTTTTAATACTAGTGCTTACCTCACAGGTTTGGTATAAGATTCAAATGAGATACAGTCATGTGGGCAAAGCACCTTATAAACCTCAAAAGAGTATAGAAATGCTCACTATTTTTATCACTTTTCTATATGTGTTTTTAGCACATAGTCCATAGAAAGTTGGGTTATTTTTCATTTATTCATTCATTCATTCGTTCATTCATTTGTGCATTCATTCATTTGTTGAAGGCCACATCAAATCCTGTAAGGTAGGCATTATTAGTCCCATTTGATAGATGAGAAAACTGAGGCAGTTAAGTATCAAAGACTTCATCAACTGTTTAGGGGCCTGCAGATACTTAGTGACAGAAACAAACCTGGAACTCAGGTCTTGTAATTTCTCGCCAGGTGCTCCTTTAGAGTGGACCATGCCACTCGTGGTGAGATTCTCAGTGGAACAAAACCAATGCTTTGAGGCAGGGAAAAATCTCTTTGTCTCTGTCTCTCTGTATGTGTGTGTGTGTGTGTGTGTGTGTGTGTGTGTGTGTGTGTGTGTGTGTGTGTGTAGAGGGAAGAGGCAAAGGGAAGCGGAGCCAGCTTATGATTGCTCAGCCATTGCCTTTATTCACCACTAGGACAGTCACACAGAAGAAGTTAAGAACATGGAAGGGAGATAGCTAAATCAAGAATTTTGAGGCCTTTGTGAATTTGACTCGGCATTTCAAGCTGTAACAGTTGCCAAGGCAATCACACAGGGGTGATTATGAACTCTCCAGTAATAGAATTGGAGCCAGCCCTGGGAGGAACTGTTGCCAGGAAAGTCTGTATTCAGATCCCAAACTTTCAGCCTTCTTTCCTTTTTGCCCCAGCCCAGTCCCATCCCATGATTACTGCCCCTTCCTTCTACTCCAATCACTTATTGCCTTCGTGAGAAGTAGTTCGTCCAAAGATAACGCCAGACTTGGAGTCAGTAAGATTCGCTCCTTTCTCATGACCTTGGAAGTCACTGAACTCTGGCCCTTGGTTCCTCATCTCTCAAAAGAGGAGGTTGGAGGAGTAGTAACAGCAACAACAGAAGCAGTGATAGTAGCAACAATAGTAACAGTAACGGTATAGTAGTAATAGCAGTGGCAGTAGGAGCAGTAGTAGAAGTAGTATCAGTAGTTGTAGTAGTCGTAATAGTCATCGTAGTACTAAGAGGAGGAGGAGGAGAATAGCCAAAGTGTATACAGCGCCTGCTACGGACCAGGCTGTGTCTGTAACGCCTCACAAATATTATTTCATTTGATCCTCACAACAACTCTGGGAAGTGGCCGCTACTATTCTTATTTTATAGACGAATAAACTGAGGCAAACAAAAGTTAAGTGCCTTGTCCAGAGTCACATAGATAGTAAATATCTGCGGCGGGATTTGAACTGGGGCCTTCCCGACTCTCAGCTTGGCTCTATATCTACTGGGACCCCTAATACAATTCCTTTTGGCTCTGAATCTACAGTCTTGTGATCTGGGTAGAAATCCTGGTTGTGCCATACAATACTTGGGTACCTTTGGACATACGACTTAATTAACGAACAAGTATTTATTAAGCACCTGTTATAGACACGGCATTGTGGCTGGCAATGGAGACATAAATGCAGCCGATGAAACAGTCTCATATTTTCCCGATCCTCACTCTCCTCTCCAAATGAGGGCACTGAATTGGTTGGTCTCATGGTTTATTGGACCTCACTTCGTTTATCTATAAAATGGAAATGATAAACATATGATACCTACCTTACAGGGTGTTATGGGTAAGGTGCTTTATGAACTGTTATTATGACTACAGGCTTGTAAGCTATTAATTTTATTCCCTGACCAGTCTCTCCTGTTTTCCTCCCAGCACACTATATTATACTATGGTGTGGGTTTCTTCCCAGTATGAGTTGGAATAGGTACCTTCTGAGGTTTCCTTTATCTATAGATTATGTGACAATTTCCCCCGTATTACAGAATGGAAAATTGAGATCTAGAAAGACTTGCTCATTTCTTCAAATGACTTTTGTTATTGTTTTATTGAGTTCTGTGAAGTATTGCTTTGATAGTTTGATTGGTACTACATTCAAACTGTAAATTAACTTTAGGAGAATTATCATTTTTATTATATTGGCAAAAAGAAAATTGGTTCTGAGTCTTTATGTTACTGATGAGGGAATCAGCACTCATGGTGGGAACAACTTGCCCGTTTCACACCGGGATAACAGGAGAGTTGCGTTAGGGTTAGGACTCATGATTCCTATGTTCTCCTTATTTACCTGTCTCCCAAATGAGATGCGATAGCCTAGCTCTTATCCTGCCTGCATTTTATGCTCCATGAAAGAAAGTAAGGATTCTTCGAGCTGATGGTCTACTTACCACTCTTCTCATCCTGAAGAGGACCATTAAGACCTGGAGGTAGCTCTGAGTAGAGAAAGACCTCCTGAAGTCCTCACAGGCCTCTGCTCATTCCCAGCCAGCAGTCATCCAAGGGGTTAAGCCAATCTCTGGACAGCTCTTCAGATGAAAATTGGAATGTGTAGGAATAGATATAGTGTCTTCATGGAAAATTGCTGAAATCATAGCATTCTGTGCTGTTTTGCAGCATTTGAGTTTATATTGTGAAATAGTCCAGAGTATATTGAGGGAAATGCAACACATTCTGTTAGAATCCTCATCATCTTCACCAATATCACTCCAGGCCAGGTGAGAAAGCATCAGTCCTGGTCAGTGTATGTGTTTGTGTGTTTGCCGATGTATGCATGTGTGTGTGTATGTGTGTGTGTGTGTGTTTAGAATTCTCAAACACCATGGAATTAACAGAATATGCTGTTAGAATACCACCACTAAAGTGGTACGGTTGGGGTGGAGAATGCACATTTCCTAGTTAATTGGTAATTGTTCTCTATATTTTACTATGATATAATCAAAGAAGGTCAGAAAAGGAAGAGACCTCACTCACTGTTCACCTAGTCCAACCTTACTAGGGAAAGAATTTGTGTTACACCATCAGCAACAACTGATCATTGCTACAAGATAAGGATGGGACCTGGAATTTCACTCTTATTGAGAACTCCCACATGGGAGCAGCAAGGTGGTACAGTGGCTAGAGGGCTAAGCCTGGAGTCAGAAAGATCTGAGTTCAAATTTGGCCTCAGGCCCTACAGGTCTACTGTGTGAACATGTCACTTCACCCTGTTGACCTCAGTTTCCTCATCTGTAAAATGAGTTGGAGAAGGAAATGGCAAACCACTTCAGTATCTCTGCCAAGAAAACCCCAAACAGGGTCACATAGAGTTGGACATGACTGAAAACTGACTACACAACAACACATGAAAAAGATCCATTCCTCCAATTTAGGTCAGCATGTTCTGCAGCATATTCCCTTCCCTCCCTTCCCCTTCCCTCCACTTTTCTTCTCTTTTCCCTAAGAAAAGTCCAAACTTTCTGATTCCACTCCCTCAGAATTAGAAGTGAAGTTGCCTGAAGTCATGTTTGCTGGATTCATGAAAAAAGGGGTTCACTATGAAAGTGACATTAACATGTTAACAGGGTTTCCTAAGTCATGTTTGACTGACTCATGAAAAGCAATGTCAAGTGTTTTATAAGCACCTGCTTACTTTGAAGGGATAATTATGAAGCATTATTGCCTGTTCATTAAAACAGGCTCCTTCAGGTACCTTTATACAGCAACACCAAAAGGGGACCACTAAATGTACTGGGAAAAATTAAAATATTTAATCATTTAAAATCATGAATAATTCAGTCTTTGCTAATTCAAATTGGTCCTTACTTATTCAGTCCCAAGTGAGGCTTTATTCTAAACATCCTCCAATGCGTCTTCAGGTACTAGACCATATGAATGAATGAATCAGTGAACAAATGAATGAACTTGAATGAGTATTCTAGTACCTTTAAGTTTTGATTTACAAAAAGATATTACAAAAATTTAGGATTATAGATTTAGAAAAAGAGAGGAACTTTGAAGCCATTTAATCTAACCTCGTTTTATAGAGAAATTCAGGCACATAAATGTTAAGTGGCTTGCCTAACATCGCACAAGTATTATGTCATAAGTAAGATTTGGAACCTTTGTCCACTGACTCCAATTGGAATTCCCCGTCCCCACCCTCAGACCACCAGGGATAAGTCACATAGTTCATTTTTGCCATCACAGAGGTAATGCACCACCAATGTCGTATTTTCAGACCGTGAGTTCACTTGGCCTCTTCTAAGATTAAGCTTGAATCTCATCATAGCAGAAGGCTTCATTGTTCCCTTAGTTGTTGGTGCCTTCCCCAACTGGATGAATTTCCCTCCATTTTGTCTCCCGTTAGTGTGGGAGCCCCTTGTTTGTTTTTATTGTTCTTGATGAGTCGTGTGACCACGTGATCTGTACTGGCTGTGGGATTTTCTTGGCAAAGAGAGTGGAGTGGTTTGCTATTCCTCCTCCAGTGGATTAAGGCAAATAGAGACTAAATGACTTTCTCAGAGTCACACAACTGGGGAGTGTCTGAAGTCAAATTTGAACTCAGGTGTTCTTGACTCGAGGCCCAACACTATTCATTGAGCCACCAACCTGCCATCCTTGAGGATAGGGATTGTGGGTGGGTTTTTTTTTTTTTGGTATTTCTTTGTAGCCACTGAATTTAGCACAGGGTTTGACATGTATTTGGAGACTGATAAATGTTTATTGCCTGGCTAACTGACCTTAATGCTCCCAAGGTTTTCCACTTTTGACATGTTACATTACTTGCTGCATTAAAGAAAGATAACTGCTGGTAAAGAAAGCCAAAAATGTCCCTTGCCCCCTCTGACTATCCTTTTCCTTCAAGCCTGGTGAAACTGATGACAGATGACAACTCCTCCAAGTAGTCTTCCCCAATCACTCAAGTGAAAGTGTTCTTTCCTTCCTCAAGTACACTAAAACTTTATTCCTGGAGTTCTTTTTGGGCCAATCAAGCCTGACTTTCTTTTTTACATAAGACAAACAAAGTGTCTTCTGAGTTATGATTCATTGCTCTGTGAGAATTCCTATTGAATAAATTTCCTTCTCTGATGTAGACCAACAATGGTTCTGCAAATGGTGGAATGCTTCATAGTTATGTGGGAGCTATGGAAAGTTAAGTCACTTGTCCAACTTCACAAAATCAGTAGGGGGCAGGAGCAGGATTTAAACCCAGGCACTGCTGATAGCCAGGCCAGCTATCTATCCATTACAATTTGGCTGTAGCTGAAGACCATTGAGCCATCAATTTAGAACTGGGAGATGATTTAAAGGTATCCCAAACGAGTTCTCTCATTTTTCAGATTGGGAAACTGAGGCCCATCCACATGTGCATATACATACACACATATGAGAGAGATGTACTTATGAGTACATCTGTATATATGGGAATATTGTTTATATCTATCTATATCTATCTATCTAATCACATATTCATTCCCTCTCCTTAATTTAACTTTTAAATTTACGTAGATAGATGTTGGGGAAAGTGGTCTGTTAAGCCACAGCAAATAAAATTCATTTCAAAATTGTGTTTCTTTCAGCAACTACATAATTATTTTATGTTCAAATAATCCTTTATTCTCCTTTCTCGGTATGAATATCATATCTATTTTTTAAAATAGATTTTTTAAAAAAAATCAAAATCTGCTATATATTCAGTATGAGTTTGGGGAAGTAAAGCAAGTACTAATTTCTCCTCCTCCCAAAAGCTGACTGTCCCCTTATCCCTCTTCTCTTCTTCCTAACAAAGAGAAGATTGTGCTGTTGAAAAGGAAGGAGGCCAGTGTTTCACACAGTTATTAGAGCGGACAGGACCTTGAAAGGTCAAGTTCTCCTTCACCCTGCTTCTAGATGCTCAATAAAGGTTTGACAAAGATAGAGAAGTAGCACAAGTAGAGAAGTGGAAAGGGCAGTAGACTCAGAGACGGAAAGATGGATCCAGCTTCCAGCTCTGATATTAACTAAGAGTCAACCCCACTCTGTGCCTTAGTTTCTTCAGCTGTAAAATGGAAGTTCTACTTTACACTCTCCACTTCATCTGGCTCTTGTAAGGAAGATAAAGTCAAGACAATTGGCACTTATTGAGTGCTCTCTATGTGTCAGGCATCATCTTAAGCACCCGGGATACAAAGAAAGGGAAAAGAGAGTCCCTGCTCTTAAGTTTACAGACTAAAGGTGAAGAAAACATGTAAATAACTATGTACAGACAAGTTACTTTTTAGTGTGGGACTCTGGGAGATCAAAAAGCCTTGAGGAACCCCAAGGAAAGGCATTTTAATGGTGGAACTTGGGGTATAGTCATAGATAACAAGAGAGATTTTGGCAGGAGGACGCGCCTGGTGACCTAGCCATTATGCGAATGCCCATGCTTCCCATCAGAAAAAAGTGATTCTTACCCTCTCCGCAAATGTGAAATATATTAAATCTATTTAGATTAAGCCCACTAATCTGGCCTGAAATGACACTTAGACATCATCTAGTCTGCCCCTTTCCCCATTCTATAGTTGAAGAAACTGAGGCCTAGAAAGATGAAATCAAGGTAGCAGAAAAAGAACTCCAATTCCTATGTGTTTTCCACTACTTGACACTGCTTCTGTCGTTTGACTGCAAATGAGGTGGAGCTCCCCTCAACTAAATTATTCAAATGATTCTGTGATCTTCTGAACATGGAGGTGACTCATTCATGGCGGCCATGAAAGGCGGTGGCCTTCCTCTCTTAGATACCAGTGGGACATATGGGCTGGCTATGGCCTTGTTCCCACCATGTAACCAACCTAAATTCATTTTCCATTGTATGTTTCTTTGGTATAATCCTTTGCTTAGCTTCTTCTTTGTGCCATTGTGGCTACATGGAACCACAAAGAATGCAGCACTGGACCTAGAGTCAAGAAGACCCGAGTTTTAATTCCACCTCAAACACTTATTAACTGTGTTACCTTGGGCAAGATGCTTAAACTCTGTCTGCCTCAGTTTTCTCATCTGCAAAATGGGGATAACAATCACAACTATCTTCCGGAGTTGTTGTGATGATAAAATGGGGTATTTATAAAGAATGTGTAAACCTTTAGAAGATATGTGAATGATAACTATTGTTATGCCTTGTTTGTTAGGTATAGCAGCCTGCTCACATCCACCATGCTTCTTTCCCTTGCCCTCTGAATGATATTAATTCTTAATTCTTCAGAGATCATTGTCCTATGACTCAGAGTTTAGAGCCAGAAGGGCCATTAGAGGTCTTCTAGTCCAACTCTATCAGTTTAGAGATGAGGAATTGAGGTTTGGAGCAGGGAAGAGACTTAATCAAGGTCACACAGACAGCAGAAAGCAGCAGTGAGTCACAATTCAAACTGAGGCACTCTGATCTTCAAGGGAACCAAGCTACCTCTATGACAGTATTAATCTTGCTAAGCAGATTACTAGTGAGAATGGCCTAATCAAAATTACACCTGAGAGAATAAGCTATTCTCAAACGCTTTAGATGGACCATTTATACGCACATATAATTAATATGCTAATTACAAATCTTCCTAATCTAGTTAATGAAACAGGTCCCCCAGGTTCCTTACCACTACTTCCTTTAAAATCATTTTCAGCTTTAACATCATATAACTCCATAATCCCAATCATTTCCAGGTCTCTTTCTGAGCCTGTCCAACTTTCTTGTACTTTTCCTAACTTGTGAGTAAGAATGCCCACTGAAGAAAAAAAACACTCATCTTTTCATATGTGGCTAACTCAAAAAAAGCAACAGTATGAGTAAGCTACAATTTAACATGCAATTAGTTAACTGCATATGCATACAGCTATTTGTGAGGACTGTTTGGGTGGACTTGCTATGTGTGTGGGTGTCTATGTTTAAAACATAAAGAACTGAGGATTCTCAGAGTTGGAAGAGACCTTGGAGGCCATTTAGTTTAACTTCTGCCTGAAAAAAAAAACATCCCTTCTACCTCAAAATGGACAAGTCATCATCTCCTTTAAGCCTTTGATTAAAGGATTTTATTGATGAGGAACTCAGCCCCTCATGAGGTAGGCCATTCTGCTTTCAAATAGCACTATTGAGAATTCTGCCCCCAAATTATGTGCATTTTTGCATCTCCATGGAAGGTAGGAAGAGATACTTTCACCAAAAGATCTGTGATTTTATTTTTTGGTTCACTGAAAAGCAAGCAGTGGATGTTAAAAAGGCAAAAAGAGGTGGGCCCTATATCTTTCTCCTTCGGCATGAGTAACTCCATCTTTAAATTAGCCTTCATGTCAGTGTAAAATTAGCAATTATGTCCTCCCACTGTGTGCCTGTGATTCCTTCCTTCCCCAATCTCCTTCTAACCATTGAGTAAAACTCAGCTGCCAAAAAGAGGTGGGCCCTATATCTTTCTCCTTTGGCATGAGTAACTCCATCTTTAAATTAGCCTTCATGTCAGTGTAAAATTAGCAATTATTTCCTCCCACTGTGTGCCTGTGATTCCTTCTTTGCCCAATCCCCTTCTAACCATTGAGTAAAACTCGGCTGCCAGGCTTTCTCCCTTCCAAGGCCAACTACAGAATAATGAGCCTCTGAATCATCTCCAAGACCTATACTAATGGCCTTCTATTTTTTTAATTATTCTTATATATGAATATGAGTGTGTGTGTGTGTAGGAAATTGTGGTGGAGCTCATATGGCTCACAGAAAAAAAGCTATCAATAACTAATCTCCCCCTCCTTTGCCTTGCACTAGCTACAACACAAACGATAACAACGACCATGATAATTATGACAAAAAGATTAAAATCTATCTGATTTGTATGGCCGGTTTTCCTACTGAGATTCTTTTACCATGACCATCACAAATCGGACCACCTGAGTTCCAAACTCCAACTCGAGCGTTTGTTGAGTTCCTGCTTTGTGAGGGACACTGCACTGTCCAAGGTGCTTACGGATGAAAGAACATCAAGCCTTCCTCCCCTCCATTTCTGACTATAACACTTACTACCCATGTCAACCTTGGTCATGCCATTTCCTTCCTGTGGAGCATGAGGCACCTGGATCAGATATCTCTCAAGTCCTTTGCAGATCTAAATCGATATGGTACCTAGGTGTAGTGAGAGAGAGAGAGCTAATCCTGGAATCTAAATTCGAATCCTGCCTCAGACCCTTACTAGCTGCATGATCTTGGGCATCTCCCTTAGCTTCTCTCAGCCTCAGTTTTCTTATCTGTAACATCGGAACAGTAAGAACACTTACCTTCCAGAGTGTTGTGAGCATTGAATGGAATAACATAAAAGCTTTGCAAATCTCACATCGCTATAGAAATGCTAGCCCTTATCATAAAGTACAGGATGAATTTAGGTGATGGAATATTTTCCAAGCATTTTCTTATTACATCTTCACATACCATCTTGCGTGTCAAGCAATACCGTGACACCCCATTCTACAGACAAGGAAACTGAGCCTCGCAGATGGAAAGCCATTCGTCCAAAGTTAGACACTTAGCCGTAATGGCCAAAACTCCAAATTGAACCCGAGTTTTCTGGCTCCAAGTGCAGGGCTCGTTCCACTCCACAGGGTGCTGAGTTATCAACATCGCTGATTCTTCTGTTGTTAAGCGAATTGTTTTTCTCTCTCAAGACGTAAAGATGAAAAGTGCTTCTAATCTTGTCATTGCATCTGTCAGCAGAATTTTCCAACTAGCTGTAATTGTGCCTGGGAACATCAGAAAACAGTAGGGAATGAGCAGAGATGATTGTCTGGGTCCACAATGGAAGCACAATCTCTTTTTTGAACCAGATTTCTCCCACACACTCCTACCCTCTTTCCTTGTACTTTCATTTAGTAAAGTAAAAGAGCAAAATCCCCCTTTTCTCCTCTTTCTTTTAATACCCCCATATCAGGAAAATACAGATTGTTAGACAATTGAATTTTGTGGAGGAAAAAAAAACGGTTTCATGACTTGGAAAGTTCTCACAGTATTAATGGAGAAGACCACCTTTCATACCTCTGTGATGAAGCATAGGTTCTTCAGCCTCAAAGGGCTTTTAAGATCATCTAAGATCCTTTTATATATGAGGGGAAAGGTTCTGGAGAAGGATATGGCCTAGGTCACACAAGTAGAACTGGAATCTGACTTCAAGACTTCCTTCTGTACCATGGAAACTAGGTGTTGTAATGGCTAGATGCTGCTCTTAGAGTCAGGAGGCCTGGGTTCAAATCCTGCCTCACTAGATGCATAACCCTGGGCAAGTGACCTAATATTCTCTGTGCCTCAGTTTCTTCATCTCCAAAATGAGGGAGTTGAAACTAATTTTCTCTTAACTTGCTTCTAGCCCCAAATCTATGATCATAACCTATATGTCATCCTATGTATTAGGCTTCCTCCTAAGAATATCATGGTCTCATTAATAGAGCTGTGACTCAGAATTATGGAACCTTGGTCAGAATCAATAGAGATGCAGGAGAGGCAGAAAGGGTCATAACCACCATCAAAGTTCCTTGTCATTTCATTTTAATGCAGAGTCTTCAGGGCTTTATTGTGCAGGCAATCTATCATTGTCAGGTATACCCACACCAGCATGCTTATCAAGCACCCTGGGGCCAATGAGTGACATCAGCAGGACCCTGGAGAAGTGACAGCTCAGACTATCAGGGTGAAAGATTCATTTCCTTCTTTCAGGAAAGCCAGCTCCTGTAGGGAATGCCCTTCCTCCTCACACTGTTTCAATGTCTCTCATGGTTCTGCATCAGCCCTTGCCCCAACTGTGCCACACAGCCCCAAGCACTCCCTCCAGGCCCACCTCCATTCTCGGCCACCCGAGAGAAAATGCTGGTGGTGACAGGCCATCTGTGGCTCGGCTTATTAGCATCTAAACCTGAACCATTGCCATAGGGGTAGAAGACAAGAGATGGAGGAGCATTCTGTATCTGTGTGAGCTGGGGACTGAGGCTGATGCACTGCAGATCTTTTCCCCTGCTGAGAGAAGCAACCATGTGTACCAAAAGGGACTCTGTGAACACCCGTTGCCTTTCAATATTCATGACCACAGTGCAGTGGGCCTCTAAGTGTTGATCGTGCTATTTCCCTGTCCTCCTGACTCCCATCCTGGACCAGGCCCTCATTACCAAGCCTAGCCTGGACTACTGGAACATCTTCCTAATAACAGAATGCTCAAATGGCATTTTCTAAGAATGTTTTTAAACAAATATCCCATTTAATCCTCACAATAACTCTGGGATGTAGATACTATTATTGTCTCCACTTGCAGCTAGGTCAATGTTGGATAGATTGCTGCACCTGGAAGCAGGAAACCTCTAGCTCAAATCCGGCCTCAGACACTCACCAGCTGTGTGACCATGGGCAAGTCATTTAACTCATTTTGCCTTGGTTTCCTTAACTATAAATTAAGCATAGTAACAGCATTTACCTTGAAGGTTTGTTGTAAAAATTAAAGGAGATATTATTTGTAAAGTGCTTGGCCTAGTGCCTGGCACAGAGTAGGTGTTATATAAATACTTATACCCTCCCTTCTCCTTTTATAATTGAGGAAACTGAGGGAGATGGCTAATTAATTTTTCTAGCGTCACACAGGGAGTAAGCAGTTGAAGTCATATTTAGTAATTATGATCATAATGATAATAATAGCTAATATTTATATAGACTTACTGTGTGCCAGCTACTGTGCCAAGCACTTTACATTTATTATCTTATTTGATTCTCACAACAGCCCTTGGAAGTAGATGCTATTTGTGCTCCCATTTTGGAGATGAGGAAAATCAGGCAAACAGAGATAAAGTGACTTGTCCCAGGATATACAGCGAGTACATAGCTGAGGCCTGATTCAAAGCCAGATCTTCCTGATTCTAGGCCCAGCACTTCATCTGCTACCCCACCAACCGCCTCTGATAGCCTTCCCTGCTCCTGTGCCTGCTGAAATCCCACCTTTTCTTTTAAGCCTTACTCTAATGCTTCATCTTCCATGCAGCCTACTCTCATTACCCAAGCAGATGTGACATTTTACATATTAATAGTTGCTAGCATTTACACAGCACTTTGCAGGTTATAAGGAAGCGAACGTGTTATCTCAGTGAAGTCTCTCATTAACCCTGCGAGACTCAATACTGCAGATATTATTGCCCCCATTTTGTGGACAGTGCAATAGAGTCTGAGAGAGGGTAAGTGACTAGAACAGCAAGCGTCAGAGTCAGGATTCAAGCCCGAGACTCCCTGACTCTGGCTTCCGCGCTCTATCTGCTCACTCACACCATGCTGGTTCCAAGAACACTTAGTTGGTTCCCTTCTTATATGCTCCTTCTCTCTGGTTCGAAACTATTCCACTTGTAAGTGCACAAGGAGGGGCACGGGGTATCCAAAAGATCCCTGGCCTCAGACTCAAGGATCATGGGGTTAGAGCAGGCAGCCACCTCAGGAGCCATCTAGCCTGCCCTACCCCCTTCATTTTACAAATCAAGTGATTGAAGTTTCTGGATGTTAAGGATTTTCTCTGAGATCACACAATTAGTAAAGGTACAGTTGATTTTGGAAATCAGGTCATCCCTTTCCACTATAACACACTGCTTCCCTCCCCTAAGTAACTTAATTTGGATCTGACTCTAACAGTATATCCCTGGGAGCTCAGCCTTTCTGAAACTGTTTTCTCACCAGTGAAAAGGGACAATATTATCTACCTCTCCCGGTTGTTGTGGGGAAAGAGCTATGTAAGTCCCAAAGCTGCAACATACACCAGGAGTTACTTCTATTTTGTATTATAGCTAAGTATGTATTTGTCACATGACTCTGTCAGCTTGTTACCTCCATCTGGTAGGAGGCATGCTTCATTTGATCATTGTACCTTCTTTAGTAAGTAGGACTGTGTTCTATATTTATTGTTGTTCAGTTGTTTCAGTTGTGTGAGACTCTTTATGACCCTATGGACACACGGGGTTTTCTTGAGCACAGATACTGTACTAGTTTGTCATTTCCTTCTACAGCAGCAAACAGAAGTTGTGACTTGTCCAAGGTCACACCACTGGGAAGTTTCTGGGGCTGATTTTGAACTCAGGTCTTCCTGACTCCAAGCCCAGCATTCTGTCCACTGTGACACCCAGTCGCCTGTGTTCTGTGTGGTAGATGATTAATAAATGTGTATTGAATTTACTTGAACTTCATTTATTCTGGAACTGTATCTCCTATGATGAAAATATTGAGATCACCTTCAAGTAGCTACAGAATCTCTTTACAGAAGAGCACCCTGGACAGAGCCTTGGTGGATACCAATGGTTAAGGGACCTACGGTGCTTTGGAAATCTTCAGGGGTTATATAAGAGTTTACTGTTATGTTGAAATTTAGTGAAATAAATAAGTGAATGATTTATAGTCTAGCTAATCACGGTAGCTCGAAATAGTAGAAATTGCAATACTTTGGAACCATAGAACCTGGGTTTATAATCCCAACTCCTAATAGGACCTTAAGTAATATACTTGCCCTCCCTAGGTCTTTGTCTCCTCATTTGGAAAATGAGAAGGTTGGATTAGATAAACTTTAAGGTTCCCTTCAACTCTAAATCTGGTGATTTTATAACTTGCTTAAAAGAAGTATTTTTATATCCAGACAAATTAATTACTACTTGAAATCTCAAATAGCCAAGTAAAGGAAATAATATTCTAACAGATGATGGATTTATCCTAGATGACTTTATTTATAGCCAATGACTCAACTGGTTTTTTTTTCAGTCAAATTGGTCTTAATCATTTGATTTCATCATAGTTCCCTGAACAATATGGTTCATGGTCTGTATCTTTAGACTGGTTAAATTGCCAAGACGGGGTAAAGTATAGGTTTGGTGATCTTTCATTTAGGCATGACTACAGTTGGCTGTTCCAGGAGCCCAGGCTTCGGTTGAATTACTTGAAAAATGAAGATTTTAACACAGAAAGCCAAAGACCAATATAATTTTTTGGAGGAATTATCCTCTTCATAAATCTGGAGCTTGAAAGGACCTTAGAGATCTTTTCACACAATACTGTTGTTTTTAGCTTAATTGGGATATCATTTTTTTCAGCCAGTTACCTCTTAATGAGTTGGAGTGGAGATTAGTTGATCTTTTGTAGCCCTAATGTTGTTCCTGTGGTTCAGTCATTTTCAGTCTTGTCTGACTCTTCATGACGCTACTTGGGGTTTTCTTGGCAAGGACACTAGAGTGGTTTGCCATTTCCTTCTCCATCTCATTTTACAGATGAGGTATCAGGTAATCAGGGTGAAGTGACTTGCCCAGGGTCACACAGCTATTCAGTGTCTGAGGCCAGATTCAAACAGAGGAATATGAGTCTTTCTGACTCCAGGTTCAGCACTCTATTCCCTGCACCATGCAGTTGCCCCCCTGGCCTTAATGGATAGGGCAGGTTACCCAAGCTTCCCATTGTCATCTATGCCCCCACCTCATTAGCCTTGATGCTTCCTTCTTCCCTTCCCCTCCATCCTTGAAGCACAGAATCTTAGAAGTGGAGAAGACCTCGGAGCTACTCCAGCTTGACTTCTTCCCAATCCATGAATTGCATATATGATGCTGTCAACAGAGAGTCATTTGAAAGCAATTCAGAATCTCCACCCCTTCCTCTAAGTGTCCATTCTCTTCTTCCACTCTACTTTCAAAGCAAGCTCTCAAAACCTCCATTCACAGAAAGATGTAAATAATAGACAATAATTTTTAACATCACCAAGAGCAATTTGCATTTTATCTGGGATTGTTGGATTCTGAGGAAATTAATTTGAATCCTACCTATACCACTTGGTACCTATGTGACCTTGGGCCAGGCACTTTATTTCTCAGCCTCAGTTTCTTCATCTGCAAAATGAGAAGGTTGAATTATGTGACATCTATGGTCCCTTGTAGCTGTCATTCAATGACCTTAAAGCCAGCATGGCACTTTAGAGAGAGATCTGGCCTTTAAAGCAGGAGTGCCTGTTCCTGCCCAGGAGATACTTTGGTTATTCAGTACCAGGCAAGTCATTTAAACTCTCAGTTATGTAAAAGACATTCTAAGAATATAAATAGTAGAGAGAAGGCTTTGACCTGCACTGAGAGAGGAAGTTTCCTTACCTGGGAATTCCTTACACCAATGAAATCTCAGGTCTGTTTCCAATCTCTATGACCTTTAAAGGATTGAACCCAAAATGTGGAATTTCAGGAACATAGCATATAAAAAAACCAAAAAATGGGGACTAAGTATATTGTAAAATTCAAGACCAGCTCATCTTGAAGGTCTCTTGTAGCAAGATTCTCCCTTAAGGGGCAACACAACCTGGGGCTAATCTGTTCTTTGACCTTGAACTTTGTTTAATAGCATGGCACATGCAAGACTACATAGACTATACTAGCCAGCATTGGGGCCTTCCCTGCTACTTGAGAGACCTATTAGTGCCGTAGATAGAATGTTGCACTTGGAGCCAGAAAGAACTAGGTTAGAATGCTATATCTGTTACGTATTAGCCATGTGACCGTGGACAAGTCTCTTGAATTCTAATTCTAAGTGTCCTCTACATCAGGACAAACAGGCATGAGGGAGAACCTTCCTCCGAGAGTTGCTGTAATGCCCAAATGAGATAATGTATATCAAACATCATATAAATTATAATTACAATCATGCATATGGATTTAGGCAATTGTGGCTGTAAGATCACCCTCCTCAAGGAATGAATGATTTGGAGATATAATACCGCCCAAGTGATACTAGTTAGAATAAAATGATGCCCAAGATTCTTTCCAGCTCTGGTCCTATGATACTTAACCAGGTTGGAGAAAATGATGCTGTGAGGAGGGATCAAAGGAATACAGGAGGCGTATAGTGTAGAGGAGGGAAGACTTAGTGGGGAAATGGTGGCTGTCCAAATATTTTGTGAGATGCTAGGTGTGGAACAGGAAGGGACCTTAGAAATCATCTAGTTCCCGTTTTTTTTACCTATGAAGAAAATGATGTCCAGGGAAGTTAAGTGGGTCCAAGATGACACAGGTAGGAAGCCCCCAAGATAGGGCTCGAATCCAGAGCCTTGTTTCTTTCTGCTATAGAAAGGCTGTCATATGGCAGAGGGTTTAGGTATCTTCTGACAGTTCTCTTAGGGCAAGACTAGGAAAAATGAGTAGAAATCACAGAAAAGCACTGGACAGTTTCTGAGTGAATAATTAAATGCCTCATTTAAAAGTGGGATGTGTCATCTCAGGGCCTAAGAAAATGATAGTTCCTCTGTCTCTAGAGGTATTGAGGCAAAAGCTGGATGACGGCTTGTTAGACATGTGAATCAAGGTATTTATTCTAGTTTGGCTTACACTCGCCGGCTTCTAAGAGCCCATTTAAATCTGATGGTGGGCTTTCATGTTCTTTGGGTCTGAGCATCACCCAACCATCGCTATTTCTACCTCCCTTTTAATTTCAGCTTGGATCCATAGCTTGACCAAAGTATTTAAAAGTCTAACTTACAATGAGCCATGACCAATGACTTCTTTTTTTAAGGAAGAGGACATGGGGCAATTCGATTTTGACATGATTCTATTCAGCCAGTGCTCGCCTCTGCAGCCAGGCCAGTGTGCAGAGAAACAGAAGGTTCCTCTCCTGGGAAGGTGTTAAATTCAATGAGACCCTGTGATGATGTGGGTGGCTGCTGGCATCCTTAATAAGCCTGTCTCACCCTCTTCCTCTCTGTCCGCAGACTCCAGAAGAATTAGAAGATGATTCAGACTTTGAGCAGGAAGATTATGACGTGCGTAGCCGGACCAGTGTGCAGACTGAAGACGACCAACTCATTGCTGGCCAGAGTGCACGGGTAAGTAAAAAGCCAAGGCCTTGCCCGCCCCCCCTGCCCTCCCCTGAAGGGCTTTTTATGAAAAATGCTCCATTCTCAACAGCAAGGCATTCTGGAATCTCTGTGGTTGGCACATCAGAGGAAGGGTACACATTATTTGGGTTTGGGTTTGTTTCAATCATTCATTTTTTTTCCGATTGGGATAAGAAACACTTTCAAACACAGAGAATTAATAAAAGTAAAATAGAATTGTCCAACAATATAATATCCTCTTATGCCCCTTAAATATTAATGGGCTAAACCGTCTCAATCTCTAGTTATGCTTAGTAACCCAGGAACAGGAGCAGAATTAGCACTCTCTCCCACCCCATTGCCATCATCCTTTGGCACACCCATTGCACCTGTATTGAATGATAGAGCAGCTTGATTGAATGTAATGCAACCCAAATGTGATTGAGTTATAGATGTGCTGAGGCTCTCCGGTGATACTTGTATTAAAAAGATAATGTTCACACGATGGATATCTCTTTGGTTTACTCTCAAAAAAGAATGGTGCCTGTAATGGCATCTTAATGATTAATTGCTAATTGATAAATTATAGTGATGGATGGGAGACCAAAAGGTTGGAAACTATTGGATAGCAGGGCAAGGTGAAACTAGCTGTAATGGCACTGGCTTTAGAGTCAGAGAAGATTCAAAATGTTTCTGATGCTGAATATCTCGGTGGCCTTGGGCAAGACTCAACATTTCTGGATTTTAGTTTCATCATGTAGTGAGAGGTTAGGCTAGATGGCCTCTGAGGTCTATTCTAGTTTGACTTTTATGCTCCTATAAACTCATGGATTTGAAAGTATATAGGTAAGGTAGGATGAATTGAAATTTAGATAGTTGGAGTAACTCAGAGAAGCTGAGAAAAGACTTGTTGAGCTCAGAAAAGATAGACAATTCTAGAGATAGAGTAAAGAGATGATGATAAGTTGAGGTTTGTTGGTTAGGAAGGGAAGAATTTTAACAGACTTGAAAATGGAGTGCTCTTGGGCCCAAGACTTAAAGGAATTGCTGCATCACAAATTAAGTTTTTTTTACATTTTATTTAAAGTTTTGAGCTCCAAATTCTATCCCTCCATCCCACCCCTCCCCCTCCACAGGATAGTAAGCAATCGGATATCAGTTATACACGTGCAATTATGTGAAATATTGCCATATTACTCATTTTGTACAAGAAGAATTAAGTAAATTTTTTAAAAAAAGAAAGTGAAAAACAGCATGCTTCAGTCTGTATTCAAACAGTACCAGTTCTTTCTCTGGAGGCAGATAGTATGTTTCCTCATTAGTCCTTGAGATTGTCTTGGATCATTTATTTCTGAGAATAGCTGTCCTTCAATTCTTCATCGAATAATGTTGCTGTTCTTGTATACAATGTTTTCCTTCTTCTGTTCACTTCACTCTGCATCAATTCATGTAAGTCTTTCCAGGTTTTTCTGAAATCATCCTGCTTGTCATTTTATACCACAGTAATATTTCATTATAACCATATACCAGAGTTATTTAGCCGTTC
>CM053625.1:316379857-316436768 GCA_028646595.1 Phalanger gymnotis
CGTTCTCAAGCCCCACCTCAATGACCAGAGACCATTGGTTCCCGAGCTGGCCCCTCCTAAGTCACCAATCCACACCCACACAGGTTTCACACCTGACAGGGCCCTGGGCCTGGGGCTTAGCACTTAACAGCTGAAAGTACTTCCACTCAAAAGAAACAAAAGCCATGCTAATGAGACAATTTTGCTTAACAACACACCTTAATATGGAATATGATTGACTTAACCCTCTGAAACTCAGAACTCTTGAACTCAAGTGAGCCACCAGCCTCCCTTGGTTGTTCCAGTTCTCAGCAAAATGCCTTCCTCAGTCCTCCCTACTAATAGTGCCTTTACTCAAGTACTACCCTCTAACTGATCCTGCATTTATCTTGTTGGTACAGATTTATTTTTTCTATATATTGCTCTCCCATTAAGTTGCAAATTCCTTTAGGGCAAGGCCTGTTTTTTTTTCCTCTTTTTTTGTTTTTACACTGAACCCCTAGCACAGTGCCTGATACATAGCAGGTGCTTAATGTGATTCAAGTGATTGATCTCAGCGTTCCCAGTAGCAGCGGTTTCAGGCATGCCCCACCATGCCCACACTTTCACCTGGTTTCTGGCAGTAGACAGTTTGGCTATCAAACTCAGAATGACGATCTTCTCTGCTGATGACCTGGCTGCTGCCGGGACTCGATCGGAATTTATTTGTAGTGCCTCTGAACAAGACGGTTCTCTTATAAGCTTGTCTCTTATTCATCCTGCTGAGGAACTCTGTTCCTGTAGTGTTTGTTGACAGCTTACCTTTACCCTTGTCACTGGTCCTGGGACATTTTTCTCATTCATTGTGTCCCAAGAACGTTTGGGTCTTTGACTGAAGCTGGCCGAAGTCTCTGCCTATATAGGAGGGATGGGGTTCAAGAGGGGGTGTGAGGAGGAGGTAGTAGCTCCAGGTTGGTTTGGGTGTATTTGTGTGTGTGACAGTGTGATCCTGAAGTCTCACATGAATCGAATATTATCACAGAATTTTTTGATTTGGAAGCAGCAGGATGGTAATAAATGTTTAATGAACAACTTGGAAAAGTACACACTACATACTTTTAAAGTTTAATTCTCATTATTCATATTTTATCGATCACTTTCTTAAATCTAGACAGTCAACACAATAATAAATGAAACTGATTTGTAGCAATTTCTGTTTGCCAAAGTTTACATGCTCACAATGAAATTTTAACAGTTAGCTCTTATGCACTAGTAGGAACTAGCTTACAGCATACTCCTGGTTCAAAGGGACCTTAACAGGCCTTTTAATTCAACCCATAGCAGAAAAGGGACCCTCCCCCTACAACTTGTCTGACAAGTGGTCATCTAACATGTGCTTAACACCTTCAAAGAGTCCCGACCTCCCAAGGCAGCCCATCTCACTATGGGATAATTCTAATTGTTAGAACGTTTCCCTCCTTGGCATTAAGCCTAAATTGGTGTCTCTGCAGCTCCCAGCTTTTGTATCTCTGCCCTCTTGAACCAAAAGAATGAGTCTAATCCATCTTTCTCATAATAGCCTTTCCAATACTTGAAGAAAGAAGGCAGAGATTCCAGGGGAGATATAGCTCAATACCCTGTAAAGATGCTATTCATTGACAAAAAATATCGGCCTTGAAAAAAAGTGAGCTTTTCCTTCTTGAGTCTAGGGTGTGTTTCCATGATGTCTAAAAAGCTTGTTGAAAAGTGAAATATTCTACTAATAAAATGATTCTCTTTCTTATGAGAGTATGAGGAATTGGACTTTTTTTCTTTACTGACTTAAATGATGCAATAAAACTGATATTTTATAGCACTTTAAAGTTTACAATTGTTTTCACATATAGAATCTCATCTGAGCCTAATGCCAACCTTGTTTGGCCCATACAGTGGGTATTATTATGCCCATTTTCCAAATTATAAACTGAGAATTATAGAGTATCCGTAACTTGCCCATGGTAACTCAACTGGTAAATATCAGACATGAGATTTGAACCTAGTTTCCTGAATCCAAGGTCAGCATTCTGTCCCAGTATGCCATGCTGCCTCCTATTTTATAGTCATGTAGAAATAAGGTGTGTTTCCCTGAACATGGTCGACATGCCTTGACTGTCCTGAAGGTCTTAGCGCTTGTCTATCCTGCTGCCTAAGATGTCCACTTCAATGGCCCTTTTACTTATTGACTTATTTATTGATCTATCTGTCTATCTATCAGTTCATTCATTTAGCTATTTATTTATTTAGCTATTCATTCACTCATTTAGTTATTTATTCATTCATTTATTTAGCTATTTATTTAGTCATTTATTCATTTGTTTGTTTGTTCCTTCATTTGTTTATTTAAGGAAGGCAGCAGTGACATTCAGTCTCTTCCCTTATTTTATTAGGCTTGGCTCATAGAGCTGAAAATCATTCTTGACATGATGAGCATTGAAAACCAAAGACTTAAACCAGCAGTTGGGCACTGAAGTCCTCATTTACATATATGCTATTGATAACCAATCAGGATGCAGCCCAAAGCCAAAGAGTATTTTGATTTGTCAGCAATTCAGGGAGTGAACTTCATTTCTCCTTGGCCCCTGCACTTGAACCCCTGTAGAGACTCAGATAAATTATTTTTAAGGGATCCCCAGAAAGAGAAAATCAAAGATTATACTTAGGAGACATAAAGATTTATCATTTATCTCTCTTTTTCTCACTGAGAAGCTTAGATGAGGGTTCTTTGTAATAAAGCACATGTATTGTTAAGAGGAAAAAAAAATCCCCATTCTTCCCATCTGCCTTCCATGTGTTCTATAGAACCTGAGAGCTAAAAGGGGCCCCTGGAGATAACCTAGTCCAGAACTCTCCTTTTAGAAATGAGGAAGCTAATTAAAGACAAGAGGAATAAGTGAAATGACTTGTTCCAGGTCGCCTAGTGAGTTAGAAGAAAAACTGGGCCAAGAACACAGGACTCTTGGCTCCCAGTTCTTTTCACTGTACCACTAAAGAGAGAGAGAGGGAGAGAGAGACAGAGACAGAGAGAAACAGAGAGAGACAGACAGAAAGAGGCAGAGAGACAGAGAAAGAGAGAAGCCTACATAAAAGGCATGAGGCAGGACACTAATTGGTGAGAATATGGGGATTATTTCTCCAGCTAATCACGAATATTCCATTTTACAAAACAAAGCATAACAAAAAGCAAAAAAAAAATATCAGAGTTTGAGAGTGTCCATTTGTGCAAACGTGTAGCCAATCGGTGAGCAATAAGTAGTGGATACAAGTGTAGAAATCAACAAAGCTCATGCATTTTAAAACCCAGCCAAAGAAGGAAGCAGTGGCCCTTGGTTCCGGGTCTTTTCTTCCTCAACATAATTTCGAGAGTTTTAAGGGACCACCTCAGAATCCCACCTAGGCCTGAAAAGGAATCCCTAATATCTCATACCTGACGAACGGTCGTTTAACCTCTGCCCAGAAGACTTACAATGAGGGAGAAGAGCGTTCTACTCAGAAATAAATAGCTCTGTTACAAAAATCTTTCTTTTTCTAATTCTTTTTTTTAATGCCCCTGACATCAAGCACAAATGTCCATCTTCTCAACTTCTACCCGTTGCTATTGGTTGTGCCCTTTGGAGTGAACGAGAATGAGTTACGGCCTTGTTCCACGTGACAGCCTGTCAGATCATTGAAGATAGTTGTCACCCTCACACCTACCCCAGAACACCTTTTCTCTTGGCCAAATACACTCAGCTCCTTCAACTGGTGTTCATACGGACTGGACGCGAGACTCTTCATCGTGTCACTTTCCCCATCCTATATTCTGCTTTTTGTCAGTGTCCTTCCTCAATGTGAGCCTGGATCCCAGAACCAACCACATGAATCCAATTGTGTTCTCACCACAACAGAATACAATGGGACTATGACCTTCCTCTTCCTGGAAGCTGGTTCTCCTTTGTTCACAGCTGTCATTGATTTCTACCTTCCTTTAATCTCCCTAATTCATAACACTAATCATAAGAGACTGGTATTTCGATATAGAAAGACTGTCTTGCTGGGAGTACGAAAGAACATAAAACTTGTGAATGTAAGCTGCTATTGCTGCTAGCCCCTGAGAAACACAAAATCCCCCATTTGCTGGTGATCTATTTGGATAGTATGAGTAGGCGGGGACACTCTTAGGCTGCCCCCAGTAATGAGAAGAAATGCTGACAAGGTCCATTTTCTTCTGGTCATGAAAAAAAAAACTTGACATTCCCATATTCTTTTAGGTCCAGGGAATAAACATTTTGTTTTTTGCATGGTTCAATTGTTGCCCGAATTATTATATATTAATTTTTTTAGACAGAATGACTTTAATGTGTTAACATTTCAAACTGCCGAGTTATATTGATAAGCCCTAATTAAAACTCGCATCTTGCATTTTAATTTGATTAAGTTGCAAATTTCCCAGTTTGTGATCTACTGTTTATAGATAACCTTTTTTTATTTCAGTTTTGGGAAAGGTCAATTATGAATTTTTAAAAGGCAAGAGCATTTTAACTATATTCAGGGAAAAAAACCTCCTACTCACTGGAAGTAATATTAATAATAGAACGTGTGATAATACTTTTATCTAAGTCTCACATCATTAAGTATATTATGTGGATTGAAGACCCCTACAGTCAAATGGGTTTTCTGTTTCAAAAATTAGTTTCTCAGGGGACTCATTCATCCTTCAGAGTGATTTCTTGGAGAATGTTGGGCAACACTGGTAATGCCCCTTGTGCTTTTTTGAGTTCATCAGAGAAAAATATGGTAGTATATAAAAAGTGGCAGGTGATTCAAGACCCTCGTGGTCCTGCTGTTCCTGACTCTATTTCTGAACTACCAACTAAAGTTACTAAGTTAGCAACCTGGCAAGTGCCTAATGAGTGCCTTTCCTGAGCCCAACACTATGGATTATGAGGGAAAGGATAATCCTTGCTGGAAGGGGATTACTGTCTAACTGGGGAGATACAACTCACTGATATGAAAATTATAAAATATCTAATTGAATCCAACAAGCATTTAAGTACCTGCTGTGCAGTAGACACTTGGGATACACCTCCCGTCCTCCCTTCACTCCCTGTGATGCTTTGATGATACAAAAGGTCTAAGGAAAAACAAACACAAAAAAAAACCCAAAAGCCTTCAAGGGGTTTACATTCTACTGGCAGGATACAACACCTAAGTAGAGGAGTTTATGCAGTAGGATCTTAGAAGGAGGGAGAGAACAATAACAGCTAAGGGGGACAGGCAAAACTTTCTGGAAGAAGATGGTGTGTTCATTGAGCTTTGACAGAGGAGAGGGATTATGCAGGAAGGTTTATAATTAAACATTACATCAGGTGATCCATATTATGAGCATTGCCATAGATTAGAGAAGGGCACCAATGGAGTGAGTTTCCCAGCTAACCCTTAAATCACCCTCATGAGGACTTTGTTTGAGGTTGTACTCTGAATGATCCCAATGTGAACAGCTATTGCAAAGCCCATGCAGAAGAAGGGGCCTTAGTGAATGTTCTAGACTAGGGCTGTCCAAAATGTGGCCCAAGGGACGTGTGAGGATTGCAGCGAGATTTATGAGGCCTGCCTAAAAGCATAGAAATTTACATAAATGCTTTGGTGAAAGAAGCCAAGCTACCACAGAACTCTCACTAAAATGGCGAATCAAAATATATTGTCTGTTGTTTCAATAAAAACCTAAGATTGGGCAGCCCTGTTCTGGACTATAGTGTTAATGAGGCAATAGGAGATAGTGGAAATACCTTAGATTTTTATCTGGGCTCTGGCTTTGCTACTTTCTCCCTCTGTGATCTTTGAGCGTCAGTTTCCTCATGTATAAAACAAAGAAGTTATACTAGAAGGCCTCTAGACCCCATTCTACCTCTAAATCCATTATCTTATGATCTATAACCCTATGACTTGCCAGGATTAAGTAAAACATTACTTCCTTCTCAGCACATGAGAGACAAAAGAGGCAGCCAGCCTTCAGGCTCCAGATCCAATGCTTTCTACTCAATCATGTTGCATACACATCTTTGTCCTCCCCAACTCTTTGCATTAGCTACTCCCACCAAAGACAGACTCTTACTCCCCCACCTGTTACTTCATGGCAAACTCCCTACAGTCCCTAGTTCCCCCAAATGGTTGGGGTCTCTCCCTCTTCTGACTACTCTTTCCCAGTGGGGTTTTCTTGGTCCTTCCTGCTTCCTTCCTCATTGCCTTTTATTTGAGGTTTCCCCCTATATCTGGCCTGGAATATCCTCCTCCCTACTGCCTCTTGGATTCTTTGGTTTTCTTCAAAGCATCGCTCAAGTATCACTTTCTTCATGAAACCTTTCCTTATCCACCATATGCTAGAGCATTCTCTCCCAAAATACCATAATAGATACATATATATATATATTCATATGTATACACATTGTCTCCCTCATTAGAATAAAAAATCATAAATATGGAGCTTGGAAGGGTTCTCAGAGGCAATCTAAACAAATCCCCCCATTTCATGGATGAGAGAACTGAGTCCCAGGAAGAGAATTGAACTGTCCAAAAGAGCTGAAAAAGCACCATGGAGGCAATCTAGTCTAACTCCCTCATTTTATAGATGATGAAACTGAGACCAAGGAAGTTTGAGTGACTTACCCAAGGTCACACAGATAGTAATCTGCAGAGATAGGATTTGAGGCCAAGCATCTTAAAGTGGTCTACTGTGCCATTCTCCATCTCCCTATGAAGCTTAAACCACTTAAATGATATATGATTCCCACCATTTGATGCCCCCCCTCACTCAATCACGTCCTTTTGTGGATCCCTATTGTTTTTAGGACAAATATAATAAATAAAGATAAACTCCTCTGTTTAGCTTTCAAAGCCTTCAGCACCTGGACTTAACCTTTTCTAGCCTCCTTGCTCCCTCCAGCCTCCCTCAGAGATTCAGCAAAGATGACCTTCCCTCTGTGCCTCACACATGACACTTCACTTCCTGTCTCTGAACCTTTGCAGCGGAGCTTCCCTATCCCTCACCGTCCTCTCACAAATGTCCTTTCTTCCTTTAAGACAAAGCTCTAATGCCACTTTTTGTGAGAAGGCTTTCCTAATCCTGTCCTGCTGCTGTCCTCCTTTTTTCCCCCCTAGGTACTCCATACTTAACTTCTTTTTATTATCTTTCTATATTTTTTTCTAGAATACTTCTATGTGCATTTATCTTTCAGCACCCAGGTAGATAGAAGGTGTCAGGAAGATCTGTGTTCAAATCTGGCCTCAGATACTTACTAGCTATGTGACCCTGGGCAAGTCACTTCACCCTGTTCGCTCAGTTTCCTCATCTGTAAAATGAACTGGAGAAGGAAATGCAAATGACTCAAGTATCTTTGCCAAGAAAACCCCACATGGGCTCACAAAGAGACAGACATGAGTGAAAATGACTAAACAATAATAAGTCCTTACATGGGTTAGATGGGAGCTGGACAACAGTACCCCTGATTCCCCACCAAAACATATATACCACTAAATCTCCCTGTTCTGGGCACTCTTTGTTTGACAAGAAGCTATGAAGTCATTTCATGGAGGCACTTAGCCTTTATTTTTTTTTAGCCTGATGTTCTGATATTGATTTAAATTCGCCTATTCAGTGACCGAATATCCTTCTTTCAGTGCTTTCCTTCCCCAATCACACTCCAGGCCTGAAGGGGCTGATTCCTTTCATTTGGCATAAGTTTGCCAAGACCAAATATAAAAATTGTCTTGAATAGGGTCCTTTTAGCAGACATAATCAAAGGAAATGAGCAGCCATGTTACTGAGAATGTGGACAGCACCTTTGGGCCCCTTTGATTTCACATGTGTTCACCAGCACTGTTATGTGGTGGAGGGTCTATGTTTGGCCTCCATTTCTCATGCTGCCGGGGATCATTCGGCTGGAAGGTAGCCTAATGGTTGCACTGTTTTGATCATTTTAGAAAATCAGTGCTTTGAAGAGGAACTAACTCACTTCCATTTCCGAGTTCCCTTGGTTTCCTTTCAGACTCACTTCAAATCCCATTTTCTGTACCCTTTGCCCTTCTCTCTCTGATTGGTTATCTCCAATTTCCCTTGGTCTATATCTTGTCTGTATATAGTTATTTGTTTGTTGTCTTACCCACCAGTCTGTGAAGTCCTTGAAAGAAGGAAAAGGATTTTTTGTTTCTTTGTTTTTGCGTGTTTTTTATCTCTATCACTAAGCAGAATGCCTGGCACATAGTAGGTGCTTAGGAAATGCTTGTCCACAAGATGACCATGGTGTCTGATGCCACCAGTAACAAATCTCATCTTTCTGGGAAAAGGGGACTTTTCTCACTTACCTCCAACTACTGATGTCTGCCTTTTCCACACTGCTTTCCAGCCATTCTCTAGACGAAGAGATAGATTTAAATTAGATAGACATATATAAGACACGTGTATATGCATATATTGTACACAATGTGTATACATTCTATATAGGAATATACATCTATACATGTATATGTACACACATGCACATTTACACGCACACAAATTTTTACAGGTATGTGTATACACACATATATGTACATACATACACACACATGTATTATGAGGGCAGCAATGTGGTGCAAAAAGTAGAGCACTGGGCCTGGAACCAGAAGGTCCTGGGTTTCAATTCTCCCCCAAGAATAGCTGTGTGACCCTGGGCAAGTCACTTAACTTCTTTTAGCCTCATTTTTTTCATCTGAAAAATGGGGATGGTAATAGCACCTACCCTCTAGGGTCGTAGTGAGGAACAAATTAAATATTAATTTCAAAGTGCTTACACAGTGCCTGGCACACAAAAAGTCCTATATGATTATAAGCCATTTGTTATTATTATATAGATTATATGGACATATATGATGTATACATGCATTTCCATCTACCTGGTGCAGATGGCTCGTTATTTGCATATTTCTACCACATTAGAATGGACAAAGATGCCGTTGCTTTTCTTTGCGTGCCCAGGGCTGAGTACAGAGTCTGGCACGTAGTAAGTTTTCATGTTTGATGACTAACTCACAGAATAAATACAAAGCCGAAGCTAGCTATTTCTGCACATAGGCAAAGCATCCTGACTTAGTCACCAGAAGTGTATAAGTTTAGCAGACACATGTTTGGTAGGGATGGAGGAGGGTAGGGAAAGAATGAAGACTTGGGAAGGAAACCTACCTTAGGAGACTATTAGGTTTAAACTGGCAAATGGGAGGAATGCCCCTGGGCCAAGGCTACTACCCTGGGTAACAAGGTAAACTGAAGAGGAAACGCTTTGGAATTTTCTAATCTGGGGCAAAGGGTTGATTGCCCCACCCTAGTTATGGCTCTGAGAAAATATAACCTCTTTTCACACTCTCCTTGATTATTTACAGACAACAGAGTCAGTCTGTGGTCCCTTTCTTCTTGTTCACATTTCATATTTCTCTGAATCCCACACAGGCCATCATGGCTCAGCTACCCCAAGAGGAAAAGGCAAAAATAGCCGAACAGGTGGAAATCTTCCATCAGGAGAAGAGCAAGCTGGATGCCGAGGTGGCTAAGTGGGATGACAGCGGCAATGACATCATCGTCCTGGCCAAGCAGATGTGTATGATCATGATGGAAATGACAGACTTTACGAGGTGAGGCCCCGTGCCGTTCTAATCAAAGGCAGTGATTGGGGAGTATCCCAGATAGCAGGCTCTCCTCTGGAGTTGGCTGAGTCTCCAATTAGCATCATGCCAGTTAGCCAACTGCAGCAGAACAACCTATTCAATTAGATCCCATTACATTTGCCAAACAATTATTTAACCCCTATTGGATATAGAACATTTACATTCATTTGTGCCTGGCCTGATACTGGGTGTCAGCTCAACCAGCCAGGTAAATTTCTAGAAACAGGGAAAGAGCAGACTCCTCCTCTTCAGACTTTTTTTTGGGAGTTTCCATCATGATTTATGGATTTCCATTATTACAGAAAGAGAGCGGATCCTCTCCTTTAGTTGTGGCTTTCCCCCATGAGAGTGTAAGCTCCTCGAGTGCGCTAAATACCATTTTTTCTACTTGTATTTGTATTCCCGACACCTAGCCCGTTGTCTGGCATGCAGTAATCATTTAATAGAAGCCTATTGATTTGTGGAATGCGTGCGATTGAATGCTGGTCCTCAGTCAAGAAAGCCTGTGCCAAATCCTCCCTCTTAGACTTTTTTAACTATGTGACCATGAACAAGTTAACCAACCTTTCTGGGCCTCAGTATCATAATTGGTATAATGGGGCTGATGATGCCTATAGTATCTCCATATGTTGTGGTGAGACCCAAATGGGTATATAGTGCTCCACAAGCCTTAAATAGCTTTGCAAGTGCAGGTCATAAAGATCATAGATTAAGAGCTAGAAAATTTTTCAGAAGCCTTGTATACTCACTCCTTAATTTTGCAATTGAGGAAAGGAAGACCTAAGGAGATTAAAACCCAAATCACACAAATAATAGGCACCAGAGGCAAAATTCAAACCCAGATACTCCGCCCTCTCTAGAGGGCAGCATAGCTTTGCTTTGTTTCATTTTTTTTGTTTTGTTTTGAAACTTCATTGTCTTATTTTGTTAAATTGGGATACTCTCTGAACTTCGACCACATAAAGGTAAGTTGAAGTTAAACAAGCCGATCGCATCTTTAATTACCTGGAGGATATGTGTTATGGTAGTAAAAAGTGGTATTAACCAACTCCATCCAAGCCAGTCCCTCCTAAATCCAAACTAATCTAATAAGTGATTGTTAAATGTTTACCATAGGCTGGGCACCACGCTACTTACTAGGAATGTATACAAGCAGAAAAAATGAACCAGCCTACAGAGAATGTATATTCTACTGGTTTGCTTAGCACAGTGCCTAGCACTTTGTTAAGAAATGTTTGCCTGTTCTTGGCTAATGAGTAGACACTTGTGATCAGAGTTGAAAGATTTGGGCAATGGTAAGATATTAATATTCAGGCAACCCTCTAGGCTATTAATTGGCTCTGGAATGTATCAACAAGAAAAAGACTTGATGTAAAAGTAAGTGATGAAAGAGATGTGAGGTCCAGCCTCACTTGTGTCTGGTGGAGGGTAAAGGTTGAGTTGTGTACTAATAATCCTGTCTATGCATTGTGGCTTATTTTGAACTTCAGCAAACTGGTTCCTGCTGGATACTCATGGGACCTTCACATGCCATTGTGTTTATTAGTGGGATTGATGAGAGAGTCCATTGGATCTTCCTTTGACAGCTTTAGGTCAGAAAAATAATAGTTTAGCTTCAATCTGAACACTTTTCAAAACCTGAATTTTTTTTTAACAATCCTGAGCTATCAAATCAGCCTCCATTACCCCACTGAAGAGGTTAGGATGACTCAATTTGCTTCCTGTTAGCATTTTAATGACTGTTGGACATTATGTAATCCATTAATGACAGGCCTGATAGAAAATAATTACATTATTTTGAGCAAATAATTAATCTGGTCGTGTTGCTAGCTAGGAATGGGAGTGTTTCACTGGGTTCTGAGGATGACGTATTGTTGTAATCAACTGAGACACATACATTTGCGAAGTCTCCTCTTTTGGTGTTAAATCAGACAGAAATTGGTTTATTCAAAGCATTCTTCTAATAAGTTCAGAAGCCCTGGTTGACACCCTTCATTCCCCATATGGCCTGTGAGGAGACTGCAAACTCCTTCAAGAAAAAGACTGTTCTTCATATCTGTCTTTGTATCTTTGTGTTCAGTCATGCAATTCTTTGGGACCCCATTTGGGATTTTGTCAGTGGGACGCCATTTCCTTCTCTAACTCATTTCATAGATGAAGAAATTGAGGCACACAGGATTAAGTGACTTTCCCAGGATCAAACAGCTATTAAGTGTCTGAGCCAGATTTGAACTTGGAGATGAGTCTTCCTTACTCCACGCCAGGCACTCTATCCTCTATACCACCTAGTTGCCCTTCATAACTTTAGCCATTAGTGCAATGCCTTGGGGACTGTAGATACTTAATTCTGCATTGCACTGAATGGAAATGCTTTTCATTGTGATGGTACATCATATATTTGAAACATGCATCACTCCATGAAGAGAATGCAGAGAAACAAATTTATGATGCCATGGAAAGCATGTTGGACTTGGAGCAGGTAAAGCTTGGGTTTTGATCCTGCTCTTTTAATTTCCACTTCTGTGACCTTGGACAAATCTCTTTACTTCTCTAGGAATGAAATCTGTGATGCCATGATTCCCATCTCCACAGCAGAAATCTCTACCTTTCCTGTCGTTTGTTCGTTTTGTTTTCCACGTAGCTCCTGTGTACTTGCTTCAATCTGTCTTTTCTGGTCCATTGAGTTCACAAGGCTCATTCCCTCTTAAAATAATTTTCTGAATTATTATTTTGTCTGTGTTTTTACATTTAATTATCTTCATCTGTATCAGATCCCTGAAGGTAGGAGCTATCTCCTGCTTACCTTTGCGTTCCCAGTGTTTAAACACAGTGTCTGGTACACAGTAGCTGCTTAAGAAGTGTTTATTAAATCCCACTGTGTTTGACAAACAAAACTCTCAAACCATCAATTATTACTGTGTATTTTTGTTTAAATATGTAAGTTCTTTGGGTTCTTTGGAGGAAGATTACCCTTTCCTCCTGGGGCAGGAAGAGTAAAAGAAAAGAAGAAAGAATTAATAATGATGATGATGATGATGGTAGTGATGACGATGGTGATGGTGGTGATAGTGATGGTGATGATGATGATGATGGTGATGATGATAATGGTGATGAAGATGATGGTGATGACGATGGTGATGGTGATGATGATGGGGATGATGATGATGATGGTGATGAAGATGATGACGGTGATGATGATGGTGATGACGGTGATGATGATGGTGATGGTGATGATGGTGATGATGGTGATGATGATGATGATGATGGTGATGGTGATGATGGTGATGGTGGTGATGATGATGATGATGGTGATGGTGATGATGGTGATGATGATGATGATGGTGATGATGATGGTGATGGTGATGATGATGGGGATGGTGATGGTGATGATGATGGGGATGGTGATGATGATGGTGATGAAGATGATGGTGATGACGGTGATGATGATGGTGATGACGGTGATGATGATGGTGAGGGTGATGATGATGATGGTGATGATGGTGATGACAGTGATGATGACGGTGATGGTGATGATGATGGTGATGATGGTGATGATGATGGTGATGATGATGATGACGGTGATGATGATGATGGTGATGATGATGGTGAGGGTGATGATGGTGATGGTGATGATGGTGGTGATGGTGGTGATGACGGTGATGATGATTTTATGTAGCCTGTCAAAGATATTGTAAAATACTTTATATACAAGGAGAGGGCACAGATCTGTGATTCCCACTGGAATAGGGCCCTTCCAATGAGGATAATCTCTTTGCCAGTGTAAGTTATATCTTCTCACAATAATAGAGTTGCCTACAGGAAAGGTGTCAAATCACAGCAGAATGCATGAGGTCCACAATGCTCTTGTGCCGTCTCAACCAGATTAAAATGCAGTTCCCATTTGATTTTAGTGTATTGACGTATTAATAACATATATACATATGTATATGTGTAGTCGAGTGTGTGTATGTATGTGTGTATGTGTAATGTGTGGTGCAGCCTGCAGGTATCCTTCTCTACAGTTGAGTGGCTCTTGTTTCTATGGAATTTGATGGCACCATCCTAGAACAGTAACAGGTTAAGTGACTTGTCCAGCATGACATTTATAGGTCCACTATCTCTTGGGTCACAAGTATTATCTCATCAGATCCTCACAAAAATCATTTGAGATAGGTGTTACTGTGATACCCATTTTATAGATGCAGAAACCAAAGCTAAAGATTAAATTAAATAAAATATTTATTTAGTGCCTACTATGTGCCAGGCATTGTGCTCTACACTAGTGATATAAAAAGAGGACAACCTTTGCTCTCAAGGTGCTTACAATGTAATTGGCGGGAGGAGTACAACAATCAAACATAAATAGACAAACCAAGCTATATATGAGATAAATAGGAAATAATTAACAGAGGGAAGGCACTGGAATGAAGAGGTGTTGAGCTTCCTGTAGGAGATGATGTTTTAAGCGGGACTTAACAGAATCCTGGGAAGTTGGTAGTTGGTAAGGAGGAGGGAGAGAATTCCAGGCACGGGGAACAGACAAAGATAATGCTAAGACATGGGATGTCTTATTCATGGAATCACTGGATTAAAAAATACATGCCAGGGAGTCATGTGTAAGAAGCCTGAATAAGTGCGGGGGGGGGGTCAAGGTTATGAAGGACTTTGAATACCAAACAAACCTTTTTATGTTTGTTTCTGGAGGCAATAGGGAGCCAGTGGAGGTTATTGAGTAGGGAGGGGTGAAGTGATCCAATATGAGTTTTAGGAAAATCACTTTAGTGGCTGAGGGGAGGATGGCCTTGTGTAGGGAGCCAACTGAGGCAGGCAGGCAGGCCCACCAAGAGTTCTTGCAATGATCAAGGCATGAGAGGCTGAGGGTTTGCAGTAGAGGGGTGGCAGTGTCAAGAGGAGAGAAGGGGCTGCACTTGAGAGATGTTGCCAAGTTGAACTGGCCAGGTCTTGGCAAGAGATTGGATGTGGAGGGATGAGAGATGCTGAGAAATCCAGGATGACTCCTAGTTGCTCAGCCTGAGAGCCTGGGAGAATTATGCTGCCCTCTACATTAATCAGGTCCAAGGTCACACACGTAGCTCCACCATTCCCTGTTTTACAAGAATCATCTCATTTCATTCTCACAAGAGCCCCATGAGCTTAATGCTCTTATTGTCCTCAGTTTCCAGATGGAGACACTGAAGCTGAGCATTCAGTGACTTGTGTAGGATCACATAACTAGCACATGCCGGGGGCAATATTCAGACTCAACTTATCCTGACCCCGAGTCCAGCCCTCTATCCACCATGGTTGAATGCAGATTTCAGTTGGAAGGAGAGAGAGTTTTGTTCTGAGCCTGTAAAAATGGATTGTCTCAGTGACCATATGAGGGAAACAATTTGCTCTCTCTTCAATCAGCAAGGCCAGCCCTGTTTTGAAACTGGATATGCTAGCTTCTTGACTTCTTGGTGGGTAGTTCTATGTATACCCAGCTCAAGGACCCAAGCAACAGGCTTAAACTTATCTCCTGTTCTCCATTCAGGAGCCACCACCAGTTCCACGGCCATGCACCCTCCAAGCAAGGCTGCCTCTGACACAAGGGAAAGAGGGCCAGTTGATTAGAACACCTAATTAGAATGTGACTCCATACCCTCTGCCCAAGTGATTGCAGTCCATTTGTGTGCTATGCTACTCTTTCCTCTGATTATCTTCTTTTTCCCCCTCTCTCCAACTAATTCATTAATTCCATTCAGTAATCTACAAAACATTCTCTCCATTATTATTGAAAATTAAAGTGGTTCAGCTGTACTGTTTGTGTAATAGCTTCTTCATGAGGGCCACCATGGACTTTTACCTGCAGCCCAAATTCCAAATTCTGCTTCCCTTGCAGAGACACTAAAGGGATAATCAAAGGTGAATTCCTGCTTTGCATTTTGTTTGCCAAAAATAAACAACTCGTGCTGGTCATGCCTTGCATTATAAAAAGGATTAAATAAAAAAAAAAACTGTCCAGGGAAGCAAAGACCCATGAACTGTTTTGGCATTGGTCTTTATACCCCCAGCACTTAGCATAGTGCCTGACACTTAGGGATAGGGGTAGGGATAGGGACTAACCTTGAGATTTCATTGGTACAGGGAACTTCCATATGAGGAAATTCCTTCTACCAATGCAAGTTGGCAACTTCTCTGTGACCTATGATATTAAGGTAGGGGTTCATCACCTGACCCCTTTGGCCTATATACCCCTTCCCAGAATAATGTCTTAACATGCAAAAACACCCAAATTACAAAGTAAACTAATTACATAGAAAAAGATTTTATTTAAACTTAGTCATTTTTTTTCCAATTATATGTAAAGATATTTTTCAACATTCATTTTTGTGAGATCTTGAGTTCCAAATTTTTCTCCTCCCTTCCTTCCCCCCTCCCCAAAACAGCAAGCAATCTGATGTAGATTATACATATACAATAATGTTAAATATATTTGCACATCTGTCATGCTGTAGAAGAAGAATCAGAACAAAAGGGGAAAAAACACGAGACAATAAACAATAAGAGTGAAAATAGTCTGCTTCGATCTGCATTTAGGTGACAGAGTCCTTTCTCTAGATGTGGATGGCATTTTCCATCATGAGTCTTTTGGAATTGTCTTAGATCATTGTATTGCTGAGGAAAGCTAAGTCGATTATAGTTGGTCATTGCACAAAGTTGTTGTTACTGTGTACAACGTTCTCCTGGTTTTGCTCATTTCACTCTGCATCAGTTCATCTAAATCTTCCCAGATTTTTCTGAAACTCGCCTGCTCATCATTTCTTATAGAACGATAGCATTCCATTCCATTCATATACTACAACTTGTCCAGCCATTCCACAAATGATATTACATCCCCGCACTTTCCAATTTGTTGCCACCACAAAAATTGCTGCTATAAATGGTTTTGTATGTGTAGGTCCTTTTCCCTTTTTATGGTCTCTGTAGGATACAAACTAAGTAGTGGGATCGCTGGATAAAAAGGTATACACAGTTTTGTAGACCTTTGGGCATAGTTCCATATGCTCTCCAGAATGGTTGGATCAATTCACAACTTCACCAACAATGCGTTAGGGTTTCAATTTTCCCACATCTTCTCAAGCATTTATCATTCCCTTTTTCTGTGTGTGGAAATACACTTATCAAAATATTTTTAAAAGCAAGTTCATGGGGCCTGTTGAAGAACTCCCAGCATAGAGAGTGGCCTAGAGTCTTAAGACATCACATGGTCAATATATTTCAGTAGAAGGACTTGAAGCCAAGATTTCTTGGCTTAGAAGATAGTTCTCTTGTCAGTAGACCATGTTGTCTATAAGAAGAATCCGAAGTTCTGTGTTCAAATCTCACCCTTGACACGACCGCTATGACTTTGGACAAATCACTTAGCCTAAAAACATTGGAATTGGTGACCTCTGGGGTCATCTGAAAACACCTCTAGATGCATGATCTAGAGATCTCATATGGACCTAATCCTGCTTGACCTCAGAGGGCAGAACAGGGAGCACTATTAAAAACTTAAGGAGGACAGATTTGAATTTGATGTCCTAAAAAAAATTACCAAGAACTAAAATTAGTGGCAGGGAGGTGGCCCAACAGAAAGAGTGCCAGGTCTGGAGGTAGGAAGACCTGAGGTCAAATATGACCTCAGACACTTTACTAACTGTGTAACCTTGGGCGAGTCACAACCTTTGTTTGCCTCAGTTTCATCATCTGTTAATTTGGAATAAAAGTAGCACCGACCTCTCCAGATTGCTGAGAGAACAAATGATATATTTGTAAAGCACTTTTAGCGCAATGCCTGGCACTTAGTAGGTGTTATATAAGTGCTATTTATTTTGATCCTGTTTAGCCCGAAGTAGAGTGGGCGTCTCAGAAGAGCCTCAAACGAAGGCTAGATGATCCACTGTTGGGCCTTTTTTAATGTCTGACACGAAATCAGGCTAAGTGTTCTCTGAGGTTTCTTGTAACTCTGAGAGTCTATGATTCTGTGAATGAAACTTCCCTTTTAAGAAGTGTCTTAGATACTAGCCGTGTGACTCTGGGTAAGGAACTAAACCCCAAATGCCTCACAAAATAATGATAATAACACAACTACTATAATAAGTGTACTAGAACGTCTGCATCCAAATGAACACTGTCTTGTCAGTAGTTCCCTCAAGAGTACATGAACTTATTCCAGCGTAGCATCCCAAGTCATGATTGTAACACCTCTCTCAGAACCCCATTCTTCTTAGTATTCTAAATGGTGGTAGATCTTCATCTGCCGATGTTGGATTCGATTTTGGGGAATTTCCAAAGGTCATCTGAAAGTGATAAGTTTGATGCTGTTTTGCTTCCTTAATGCATTAGGGGATGGACAAAGCTAGTTTTAAGACACACAGGCATGCACATGAATCGTGGCTATAATGCATTTCTACTGTTGAATTCTTATGAAGTTTATAAATCAGTTTTGAGAGAAGCTCAAAGGACGATCTCCAGACAATGTTTTAAACACTAGCTGCATTATAGGAATACGTGTAAAGCCTTCCTTCTCTCAAACCTTTCTCCCCTTCACACACACACACACACACACACACACACACACACACACACACACACACGAAAGCCATTATATTTATGGGGACAACTGTCACTTGCATACAGGAGTTCAGACATGTTTGTGAAGAGAAGAGAGGGAAAAAAGGAAAGGAGATTGGCCGGGACAGGAGGGAAGGGGAAAGGAGGAACTCAATCTAATTAAATTGCCAAACATCTTATAGATTGTACGTACCTTGGGATGGTCACCAAAAGCATATACAGTTGAGAATAAGGAATAAGGAAACTGATAGTCAACATATTCACGCAAGGTTGTTGGCCCCAAGCTTAGGGTGACATATGTCTCACCCAAGCCCAGGTACAGATTCTTCCTGCTTTGGAAGAAGGTAGAATGTGTTCCTTCAGAATGCCATATATAACGCCATATATATATTTATAACGTGTATTGTATATATATAATGTATATAATACATACATATATGTATGTGTATACACACATATATGTATGTATGTATTATATACATTATATATATAATATACGTTATAAATATACATAATATATATTATAATATACAATAATATAATATATTATATAATATATAATATATGAGTATATATACAATATATTATATATATCTATACTATATACATTATAAATATAAAATTAATAACTACACATACAAGGTAGTTTGGAAGGAGGGACCTCTAAGTTGGGTTGAGAAAACCAGAAAAGATGCACTTTAAAAGAGAGCAGTTTTATGAGGGAAAGGTGAGGAGGCGATTCCATTTAGGCAAAGGGAACAGCCAGTGCCCTGGTCCACATGGGGAGTTGGAGCATTATGTGTGAGAAGCAGACAGAGGATCAATTTAGCAGGACCACCCAGCATGGGGGTGGAGTAGCGTCCAGTGAGGCCGGAAAGACAGGTTAGGCCAAGGCTCTAAAGGGCTTCAGAAGCTCAAAAAGAGAATTTTATTTTACTCTAGAGGCATAGGATGCCGTGGAGTTTGTGGAGTATGGAACTGTGAGTTCATTGCTATAGGCAACTTCAGAGGGGAAAGTCCCTTCATAGGTTTAAGTCTTCTTCAGTAACAATCTTCTCTGTAATTTATAGCGTAAAAGAGATCTCTAGAGAACTTATGAGTGACTTGCCTAACATCCCACAGTCTTTCCTTTCTGTTCCCCTACCTGTTAGCTGGTCTGAGCCTGCTGGGGAAAGAGGCATAGATCATTCTATCACCCCCCTCCCACCATTCAACTTGCTAAAGTAGTAGCCAGTGTGGACCAAAGATCAGACCTGATTTTACATCTTCCTGGCTAAATCAACAAGGAAAGCACTTCCTAGTTTAGTGCATGAAAGCATTCATTAAGTGCTAACTATGTTCCAGACACTGTGCTAAGCTCTGGAGATACCAAGAATGACAAAACCCTTCTCTGCCCTCGAGGATGGAAGACAGACCATGCAAAAAACTATGTACATACAAAATATGGGTAGATAATAGCCAGACAGATACATGATAATATAACCTAATGTGTACTATATGTTCAAACATGTTTGTGAGAGGAGGATGGAAGAGGGAAGAGGAGAAGGGATAGGAGGGCAGAAGAAGAGAGGACAGAAGAAGGTAGCGGAGAAGTAAGCAAGGGAGGAGTGGGAAGAGAGCCCAGTGTTATTGGATCATAGAGTCCTATAGGATTCTTACAAGAAATAAGAACAAATGCACAGTGATGTTAGTAACTATGTTGGGAGAGAACAGTTATGGGGGCCATGCTTTTAGTCATCAAGGTACATCAGAAAGCAGTTGAGATAGTGAGAAATAATCCATCTAAATGAACATTCCAACAGGAAACTGAGTTAAACCTGGCAGCACCAGCTAAATATGTATTTTTATGACCATTATTAAACATTGACTTTTTTGCCTTCCCTTTAAAACAACAAGAACACAGTGGCAAGAAATAAAAAACCCTTGGAAAATAACCAAGAAGCTCTTTCATGTAAAGAAATACCCTAGCTTCAGGAGGAGGGATTGTCTAGATATCTGTAACTCATCCATATTGCATGAAAATTCACATGTGAAACCTCTGGCTCTGTTTTGAAATCTAAATAGCTACTGAAAAGTGAGCTCACACCATGGGAGGGCTGTTGCCCCAAGAAACTGTAACTTTCACATTTCCTGGTGTGAGTGTTAGAACGAACAACAGAGATGCTAAATTATCGTAACATTACATTTGGAACTAGTTAACTTAGGGAAGAATAAAAAAAATGTGCTGGAATTAAAGAAAATTCAAACACGCTTTCTTTGATACCTATTTGATGAAAGAGTACTTTATGTCCTTCTATTTAAGAATTCTTAATGAGTGTCGATTAGAATAGTTATTTACTGCACACCACGAACCCTGTCTGCATTGCTCAGGGCATGATTTCCTTCACATTATGCTTGAACCATGGCTGGTGGGATTTAGTTTTGTATCCCATAGTGCTGTCTTATAAATAATGTTTGATAGACACAAAGAGATGAGCAGCTGTAGCAAAAGGACAAGAAGTAGGATCTGAATGTATTTTCTCAGATCATGCTTCAAGTCACTTAACTACCTTTGGACAAAGGCAAAGAGATGATGGTTCATAATTTGGGGCTCATGGGTCACAGCTTCTTTGGATTGTGGGGCTGCCAAAAGAAAATGAAATGTGCTAGGTATGATATTCAAACAGCCTGAGCTTCTCAGTGGCTGCTTAGGTGACATTACCCGGGAAGCACAAATTCTGTATCCAATTCCTCTAACTGAAATGTCAGTGAAGTATCACAGAGGATAGTGTACTACTCTCGGAGTTAGGAAAACTTGAGTCAGAATTCTGTGCTGGGCTCTTCTTGGTTATGTGACCCTGCCTGTGACATTTAGCAGTTGTGCAATCATAGTCAAATCACTTACTGGAAAAGGAGGACCCAGACTAGATGGCGAATTGGTCTCTTCCAATTCAAAATCTGTCAACTTATGCCATAGAGGTAGGACGATGGTGTTCACATCCCAATCCAACACATATGTCCTATGGGACTTTCTGAGCCCAAGCTTTCTCATCTAGAACTACCTCACTCAGGGCTGTTAGGATGATCAATGAAATTAATAGAGTTAAACCTGTTACAAATTTGAGAGTGCTATATAACTATCTGCTCTTTGACATCTTATGTTTTGTTGTTAAGAAAGGAAGGCCCTGGCTAAGTCAGGAAACACAAAGTAAATGTAGTGCTGCATTTTAAGTAGCGATGGGACAGTGTGATGTTGTCATTTTAATATTTATCTTTATTATCTTTTTATCTGAATTTAAAATATTTTAATTTTTTAAAAATCATCTTACACTTGCTTGTTAATTCTTATGTCCTGTATTCTTTCAGAGGGAAGGGCCCATTGAAAAACACTTCTGATGTCATTAATGCTGCCAAGAAAATTGCTGAAGCTGGTTCACGAATGGATAAATTAGCCCGAGCTGTGGCTGACCAGGTAATCTAATTGGGGAAAGCTAGATACTCCTCTGAGTGGACTCTGATGAGTAGCTGGACTCTGTTTTGGGTTTTATGTGCCAATAAATGTTTTTAAAGAATGAAATGTGGGACTTGTCAAGGTATTTGTGTACATTTTTGCCACCCACCCTGGTCCCTGTATTGGTGAAAGAGTTAGATATAGCTCAGAGGAGAGTCCTCATAACTTGTGTTCATAAAGTTCAGAAGTGACCTAACTAAAAAACCTTCTCTATCTCCTGATAATCGGGGACTCTCTAGTCATAGACCACTGAGTTTCTTTAACTTGCCTTGAATTAAAAAAATCAACTGCTTCCTATTTAAAAAAAAAGTAAGAAGGGAAAACTCTGTCCTCTCTTATATTTCTTTGATGATTCTATCCACTTGGAGAATTGCCTCCACAAAAACAGATCAGTCACTCATCTAGATTTTATAGATACAGCTCTTTGAGAGTGCTGTCTCCTAGTTTCTATCTGTCTGTCTGTCTGTCTGTCTATCTCTCCCTGTCTCTGTCTCTCATGTATGTGTGTATATGTATGTATATATATGTATATGCATATTATATGTATTCGTATATATACATATACATATATATATACATATACATATATATATATATACATATATATGTATTCATTCTATCTCAGAGACAAGATCTGAACTCAGATCTCCCAGGTCTTTTTGACATGGAGACCATTCTGCTATCCACCAGGCTATATTATCCACTTAGTATTAATTTCATTTTTTCAACAGCTTTCAAAATTGGAAATGTAATTTTATTGATTTTGAGAACTTTCACCAAGGAAACTCTGTCTACTAATACAAAATAGCCGCCTTCTTTTCAACTCATAAGAGACTTGTGTAAACACTGAATGATAAAGTAACTTGCTCAGGTCACCCAGCCTAGATGTAGCTAAAGCAGGATTTGAACCAATGTCTTCCTCATTCTAAGGCTTACCCACTGTCCCATTGTCTCCATGCTGCCTTACGTTTTTAATAGGACAAGAGCAGTGATTGGATTGGTATCCATAAATTTCCATGAGGAATGTAACTCTTCCACGGTAGATTGGTACCTTCTCTGAGAAGTAAGATGAATTGCTCAGGATCACACACCCAGTGCCTGTCAGAGTGAAGTAGCCTGGTATATTCACATTTCGGTTGACTCCCATCTTAAAGTAAACATATTTTAGGGACTACTTAATAAACAGTTACCTGCTTAGGGGATTCAACACTTCCACATCCCCATTCACAAACACACACACACACACACACACACACACACACACACACACACACACCCACACACCCACAAGTCACTAGTTGGGGCTCAAGTACAATGCCCATGAGATGTCCTCTTTAACCACATATAAACATGTCAGCCTTTGCTCAATGACCCTGTATAGCTAAAAAACACACAGTAAGGTCATGCTAGAGGATTTTCCTTTAGCGAGTAACTAAAGTGAGTTTAAGTGAGTTTTACTCACTTTAGTGAGTAAAGTATGTGTTCAAATGGAAAGAATACTATTTTTTTCTTTTTTTGGAATCAGGAGACATGAGTTCAAATTTCAGTTATGCCACTTGTTGCCTAAGTAACTTTGGGCAAGTTGCCTCATTTCTTTGTATCCTGGTTTCATCCTTAAGAGCAAGATAACACAGTGGACTGAGCACTGGACTTAGAGTGAGAAGGATCTGAGTTCAAATCCCACCTCAGACATTTACAGCTAGTATGATCCTTGGTGAGTGATTTGGCCCCTCTCTGTCTCAGTCTTCTCCTCTACTCTAAATGGAGGTAATAGTAGCCCCCACCTTATGGGGCTGTGACGATCAAATAATTCATGTAAGGTACTCTGTAAAGCTCAAAGTGCTGTAAATGATAAAGCTACGATGATCTTTAAAATGTGGAGCTGAGGTTAGATGAGTTGTAAGGCCTCATCGAGGATGAAGTTTGTGTTGCTTTTGTCTACTTAAGCCGCTCAGAGGATTTTTCACTGCTTTTTGATTACTTCTGAATTCTCAACTGTGTTGTGCATAGCTAAGGCTCCTAGATAACTGACCTCTAGATAAGAGAAGCCATTATAACTTTAACCTCATATAGTTTGTCATGAGGCAGCTAAGTGACACAGAGGATAGAGCACAAGAAAAAAAATACTCCTCTCCATGAGTTCAAATCCGGCCTCAGATACTTAAGGACTGTGTGACCCTAGGCAAGTCGCTTAACCCTGTTTGTCTCAGTTTCCTCATCTGTAAAATTAGTTGGAGAAGGAAATGGCAAACCATCACAGTAGATTTGCCAAGAAAACTTCAAATTGGGTCATGAAGAGTCAGATACTACTGAAATGACACAACAACAACAATAGTTTATCATGGTAGAGGGCGTGCATTAGGGTAACATGCTTTATATCTTAGTTCCTTCATCTTTCAAACTAGAAGGTTCAACTCAGATGACTTTTAATCTGAATTCAAATCTATGACCATGTAACAGAGATTTAAGGAAATTTCTCTCAGGGAAATCTACCGGTATTTCTAGGAAACATAAACTTTCTGGGTATATTGAGCACATAGCCTGTGTGCATACACACATTGTGTCTTGGAGAGTTCGTATTTGAGGGGAATCTTAATTATTTTCCCTGCCTTGAAGAGAGTTCAACTCTAAAGGGGAAGGCGGCATGAGAACACTTAAAAATGTACTGAGATGAATGTTGTCATACTCGGCAGAAATTGTACTGCAAATGTCAAAGAGAAACTGGAGGAAAACAAGTAGCATTCTGGCTCAGTATAATGGGGAGACTTTTATTTGGGGAGCTGAGGGCAAGAATGTCTCCTGTCTTGAGGGTCGATGTTTCAGAAAGATTGCTCCTCTTCTGTGTTACTGAAAAGAATTGAAGAAAATTACAAAAGACTCAGGACTGAGTCCTACAAATTAATAGTCAAACCTTATCAGAGTTCTCACTGGAGCAAGGCAATGGGTATAGTAGAGATCAGGGATGACAGTGGGAGGCAATCTTGAGAAGGTGGGAAGGAAGGGAATCTCCAGTTTGTGTAGAGGGGTTGGTGTTGGTGTGGAGAAGGGCCATCTCTTCAACAGAATATGGAGACATGGAGGGGGAAGTGAGTAGCCATGTTAGGAGGATCTGGGATGAGATAGCTCACAGGAAATGACCTCATTTTTTCAGCAAAGTAGGAAATGAAGACCTCGGTTGAAAGAGTGGAAGGAAGGGATGATGTCATCAATTTGAAGAGAAATGTGAAGGTTTGGAACGATAAGATTAATAGGATTGTAGTGGACCCAGTCATCACTGCTTTGTGATTTCCTAAAGTTTTGTTCATATCCTGGAAGAGGAGCAGTGGTAATAGATGGCAGGAGAATTCTAGGCTTGGTGTTTGGCAAGGTATGATCAGAGATAGAATAAGGGTGTCAATAAGTCAAGAGTTAAGAATAATATTGAGTGGAACTGGCTCATGAAGAAGATGAGCTTAGGAAAGCAGAATGGTGTAACAAGAAAAGAAAACATTCTGTCTACCCAAGACACCCTCTCTTGTTTTTTTTTTTTCTCATTGTGGGAATAACCACCAGAAAGGGACTTGCCATTTCTGTTGTTCTTGGATCAGGACCTTCTTATACCATTGTGGGGATCTGAGTGGTGGTAGAGGTGTTCCGCTTGGGAAGACGTGCTCTTTTGCATTTTAAATTCCTCTGGATGAGGTTCAGCTGAACAGCTGACAATGAACAAAGCTGGGGAAGTCATCCGCAGATGCCTTTCTGTAACTGGAAAATGTTTTCCCGAAGTTTCGAGATATGTATGCAATATAAACTTTTTATGGACTATTGCATTTTTAATTACTGTTCCAAGGAGATAGGCCTTCCAGTTTAATTTGCTCCAAGGTATTTGTATTGAAAGCTTTGTCAGCTCTCTGGAGAGATATCATTTTAAAGTTAATTTTTTTCAGTACATGGGTCTCAGGAGTAGGATAAATATTACAGTATTAAATAGTTGCAGGAAGGAGAAATGGTCTCCCTGGGATTCTTCCTTGATAGATGCAATAACATAGAAGAAGCCATGTTGGTAACAGCCATGCAGAGAGGAGGTTAAACTCAGTGACCTCCTTAAATCCTACTTCCTTGCTTTTTTTAATCAAAAGAGAATGTATGGTTGTGTCCAATCATATGTTTGAATAACATAGATGGAAGCTACCAAACTTCTCAAGACTGGCTAAACACTTTCTTAGTACTTGACTTGGATTTCTCTGTTTCATGCACTCTTGTACACAAAACCATATGCCAAAGGCTACCATGAGTAGCCTTGGACACTTTTTTCTATTGCGCTTATTCAAAAGGCCTGATGATCATGTTAGTGAAATGCCAAATCAGGTCTAGAATTTCCAGCACTCTCAAACACTTCATTTTCAAGCTCCCCGAAGTCCAATCACTGCGACTCACATGAGGGCTCTTAGGGAGTCATGCGGCAGGTCAGGAGGTAGGGGCATACTTTGTTGAGTCACAGAAATAATTGATGCAGTCCAGAACATTCCATTTACCATTCAGAATGATGACTATGTTTTCTTAGCTGGCCATGTAATGGGCAAGGTGAACAATTGTGTCTTCCTTTCTATAATTCATTTCAAGGGACTCTGAATGAATTGTTCTAAGGACATTTCCACTTGTATTGGTTATGAACTATCTCCAAGCCTCTTACTTTTAAGGGCCTTGAATGGGTCGCTGTAATTTTGAGATTCACAATGAGTCCAAAATGGAGATAGGCATGCTGTAATAAGAATGATGCTCTGCTTAGACAAGCAAAGGGAATAAATTGCTTCGTCTTCTTCTTATTAAAGCAGCAACTTGAAATCATATCCTCTAATGTGGCATGCAGATTACCATAAATGATTTCCTTCCAGGAGAGAATGGCTGGGTGTTATGCGTCAATAGACTCCCATGCTTCATGAAAGCTGAATGGAGTTCTCCACAAAATAGCCTCTGAGATTACTTAGCTGTCTTTACTTTTCAGAAGGCAACTAACAAAGAGGGTTATTAATTATTTACAGATGATATCAATAGGGTCTTTCTGGGATATCTTCATATTTTAATTCATGAGATTCTGTGGAAGCAGAAAGAATAATTCTCAACCATTAACTCCCATCCCAAGGGGACGGGTGGGTAGTGCTTTGCTAATATGGCATGGACATTAAATCATGTCCTTCTGTGAGATTTGATGTGATGAGTGTTATAAAAGGTGCTATGTAATTGAGAATGCCACTTTTTTTTTATTTTCAGTGTCCTGATTCCGCGTGCAAACAGGATTTATTAGCCTACCTTCAACGAATTGCCTTGTATTGCCACCAGCTTAATATCTGCAGCAAGGTCAAGGCTGAAGTACAGAACTTGGGCGGAGAGCTAATTGTATCAGGGGTAAGCTGGTGTTTGGATGTCATAGTTTAAAGGTCCCACTGTGGCAACACTTGTAAGGGAACCATTCTTGGCAACAGTACTGTTTCCAAAAATAATAATAATAAATCATCCAAATAGAAGAAGTAGACGACAAGTCCAACACTAGTGATTCATACGTAGGGAGGCTTTTTCAAATGCTATCGCCATTATTCCAGACCTTACAATAACTGGTGAGGAGCAATTTGATTTTCCAATTACCCTGTGTTTATACTAGCCTTGTAAAATCTCCATTCTTCACAAGAAAACTAATTTCATAGTCTGGAAACTCATTGCCAAGCTGTGACGATTGTAATTATTTGGGGCTTTTGTATAGTTACTCATTGTAAGCCTACTTCCCTTTGTTAGTATTAGAAATTTGCATCCTCTGTACAAGAGCCAGGACCTCTACATGGAGGCTTGTGTTCTTGTCTTAAAGATGATGAAAATGGCAGGAATTCCTTCACTCAGGTTCCAATGCATACTAGGTTTATCAATGACCTAAGACCTAGAAGACGTGCTGTTGCCAAAAAGAAACTAACATAGCTGTCAGACACTAACAATTACATTTCCTTTGCTTAGTTGTTCCCATTTTTTTTTCTTTTTGCCATGGAAATATAATCATCTGGTCCATTTCCATCCCATGAATCAACATGGAAAATTCAAGGAATATTTAGTACATGCAGTATTTCTTGGTAGGATTTCCATACGGAGGTGTTGGGTTTCTTGCCCATGTCTTCCTCTCCCTCCCTCATCCCTCAACTCAAACTCTGGGAAGTAAAGAAAACTTTCCAGCCCACAACTTGCTGGTCATTGTGATTTGTATGCAAATTCTGAAATGTGGCTCCAGCAACCTTTATCTCTTCCCACCCCTATCCCAGCCAACTGCAGTGATGTCATTTTAAATGTGTGGCATTACTCATGATATGACATTTTCAAGATGGTGGATGGCTTGTGAGGATTGGGTTGTCCATGAATCCAAATTCTTTGTAAAGCCCTTTTTTCAGGAATTTCACTGTGGGAAAATAATTCAGTTTTCAAGTTTTTTAATTGTGAGAGAGAAAAAACAAAATCCAATTTGAATCCAGAAGCTCCAGTTCATGAATGATTTTACTTACAAAGGAGGTAATTACAACATGAAATGACTGGACTGGCCTGGAGACACCATCTTGAAAGCCAACTCTGTGCTGTCCTAGCAAGGTAGCCTAAGAAATTGGCTGTGCCATGCTAGTCCCAAAGGTTCTCCACTTCTTCACCTGGTCAAAGAAATCCAACTTGAAAATCTTCCACTGCAAAGCCCTAATCTGTCTTGCACTGTGCCCTCCTCCCCCTCTGAGTGGTCTTTACCCTCCAAACTCTTGCTTGTGAGCAATGCTGTCGCATTTCCGTCGCCATGCTTCTTTTCTTCTCTTCTGCCTTGATGGTACCATTCTCCATGCCATACAGCTTTTTTCATCCATCTGTACAAACCAGTTGTGGAACTGAGTGCTTTTGACTCACTGTGTCGTATGTGCTTTATATCTCTCTCTCCAATTTCTTCTTTTTTTAAATTTGTTTATTTTTTTTAAACATGGATGCATGGTGCATCTTTGTGAAACTCAGACTCCACAGCCTCATCCTCCACAAAGCTTTCTTGGCAGAAATGCTTACCATCATTTTCTCTGGCACATTATTGTTAGCAGTCACTGCTTCCAAAGCCTCATCTCCATTGTCTGTTCCTCATTTAGATGTAGTCCCAACCCATCAGTGGCTGTCATCCTTTGCATTGTTAGTTTGGAAGATATTTCTGGGGACTCAGGAAGCCTGTGCTAATGGGGTCCCCTTCTTTGAGGTGTGTTGTATGAGGTTATAGAAACTCATAATGGTTTCTCCTAGAAGAATTGTTCAGAGATCCATCATAACATTGATCCAGGACTTCTTCATGGTATGTAACATGTGATGTAGCCACAACAAAGGGTCTGCTCTTTGGCCTCATTGCTAATTTTTTGCAGAGGAAGTTTGTTCTTCAGGGCCTCACTGGCATCTGTAGATTGCTTGTCTCTTCCCACTTCTGCTCCCATCTTTTTCTTCATTGGCTAAGCCAATATGTCTACCACAAATTTCTCTGGCCACCGTACCCGACTTCCTTCTGAAAGACAAAAGGAGAAAAGAATACGAGGTTCACAAATGAGAGAAAATAAAATGAACCCTTTGTTTTTGCTAAGAAAGTGCTCCTATATTTCGAGCTCAACTTAATTTGGGGTTCCCCCCCTACTTTGCCCTGGATTGATGATTGTCCTGGCAGATTTTTAAGGGGATGGCACTATAGCTCCTGTTTGCAGCTGCAAATATTGGCTACAGTCTTTTTACCTTTCCCTATATATCCGTTCAATGAGGATTCAGAGCCATGCTGCAGGGCTGAGAATAAAATGGTTTCAAGCCTCCTCTGGAAATTGTTTGGTACAACCTAATGCTCTCTGCCAAGCACAGGAGATTTGGGGCACTCTGTTTCCAGATGATGCCTGTCTTATTGAGAAAACGTGGCATTAACTCTCAAACCTAAAGCCAGGAGCCTTAACTTCCAGCTCTAAGTTTGCATTCCTGTACATGACGGAGTTCTATCTAGTAAGTCATTTTAGGTATGCTGATTATTGAGATTTTTTTTATTTTTGAAAGAATTCTTATTATTTTATGTCATGAATATGGATATTTACATGTTTAAAACGCACATGTATTAAAAAGTGTGTGTGAGAACTTCCTACCTCTCTGCTCGCTCTCTCTCTCTCTCTCTCTCCCTCCCTCCCTCCCTCCCTCTCTCTCTCTTTCCCTCTCTCTTCCTCCCTCTCCTTTTCCCTCTCCCTCCCTCTCCCTTTCCCTCTCCCTCACCCTCTCCCTCCCTCCCTCTCCCTCCCTTCCTCTCTCCCTCCCCTTCCCCCTCTCCCTCTCCCTCCCTCTTCCTCTTCCTCTCTCCCTCTCCCCCTCTCTCCCTCTCTTTCCCTTCAGGGGAAGAGGTGAGGATAGTGTTTTGAAAAAGAATTTGCAGGAAATATCTGAAGTTTGTCATTAGCTACAAAGGCAATTCCTGGCACAGGATAAGCCTATACTGACTGTGAATCTGTGTGTGTGTGTGTGTGTGTGTGTGTGTGTGTGTGTAACTGATCTATCTTAGTGGAAGAGACAGTCTCCACACTAGAAAGTCTCCATACTACTGATTAAGTCCTAAATCGTGTCTCAGAATGTAATACTGAATGACTTTGGATCATATTATACAAGTGTACATGTATGTGTGTATGTATGTATGCATGAATCCATTTAGCCATACAGAGAGGGTGTCTCCAAAGTGTTAGTGTAATTTTAAACTTTAATTGCTTAAAACTGTGTTGATTCTTGTGACACTGTCTATGTGAGAAGGTTCATGATGTACCAACTTGAAGTCTGGCCTAGGAGTCATGAAGACATGAGTCCAAAACCTGATTCTGACACATACTAGTTCTGTGACTCTAACCAGCTCATTGAAAGTCTCAGTGTCTCAGGTAACGATGACTGTAAGTTATATATGGCATGAATTTTACAAGTTTCAAGTTCTATACACAGATGATATTGCAAACACACATGCAATGCATATGTATGCACATATATTTCATGAGTGTATATACATACATGTGTATATATGTATGTGTGTGTGTATATATATATATATGTATATATACACACACACACACACACACACACGTGTAACCTTAAGAATACTTGGTTGTACGGACACATATGCATGAATGTAGGTATGTATGATTCTCTATCTCCTATCCTTACCATGTGGAATTTAGATTTTATTGGTATGGGTAATTTCAAACAGGAAACTTTTCACTAATGCAATTGCTTTGCAATTGATGGTCTTTGACATTTGCTTGGGTCACTGCAAGTTTAAATGACTTGCCTAGGGTCACACAGCCAATATGTGCCAGAGAAACATCTGAACCTTGGTGTTCTTGAATCCAAAGCTGGCCTTATATTGCCTTTGCCCTGCTGCAAGTGTGTACAGAAATACAATTGCTTCTTTATAGCCATGGTTAGAGGTCAAGTTGGAAAATACTTTCCTTTTTTTGTTCCTCACTTAGGTGGCTTATGATATTCTCAAAGAGTTGTTAATGATGGGAAAATAACTCTACTTTTCACATTAAAAGTCAAATGACTTTATTTTTAAATGTGAGTAAATGCATTTTATTTTGCTCTAAAGAGGAATCTTGTTAAAGAAGAATCCTACAATTAAGCTCAGAAGCGATCTTAGAGAGTATCTATCTGTAAAATGCCCGGACTGGCCTGGAGAGCCTACTCTATGCTTACCTAGCAAGGAAGCCTAATAAATTTGTTGTTTCTTGTTAGTCCCGAAAGTTCTCCACTTCTTTACTTGGTCAAAGAAATCCAGCTTAAAAATCTTCCACTGCAAAGCCATGTGCTTCTAAGAACGCTAAGAACACAGTGCAAAGATAGACCCAGCCTCGGAGGTAAAATATCCGGGTCGTAGTCCCACCTCTGCCACTCTAATGTGTGGCATTACTTTTGATAGATTAATTGCTCGCTCCAAACCTCAGTTTCTGTATCTGTAAAAGTGAAAATAATATGCATCATAAATAGCTCCATCTTCAAACGTCATAGAACTAGTTAGGAGCAAAGCAAGGACCAAAACCAATTCATCCTCATACGTATTCTCCTAATACACTTGTTTTTCTAAAACACTAGTATACCTCAAATCACATTCCCCATCATTTGAGTGTGGTTAAATCATCTGTGTATTCCTTCAGTCTCTGTCTGTTTCTCCATTTATCTGTCTCTATTTCTGTGTCTCTGCTTCTGTGTCTGTCTGTCTTTGTCTCTGTCTCCATCTATCCCTCTGTTTCTCTGTCTCTGTCTCTCTCTGTCTCTGTCTGTCTGTCTCTGTCTCTGTCTGTCTGTCTCTCTCTCATTTTATTTTCTGTTTTTCTGTGTCTTCTCCATCAGTCTCTTTTGATTTCTCTCATTCCTGTCTCCATGACAGCACTTGTCTCAGACAGTAGTGTGAGCTTTGTTTCTTGATTTTGGTGCGATCATGGGGTTCATGGACCTTTCTGCACCTTAGTTGCCTTTCTTCCAAATAAAGAAGATGGGGACAGTAGAACACAGCAGTGTGACTAAGGGAGCACAAAAAGCTAATTGGTTCTTTTGATACATTATTAAGGAGATATATATATATATATATACATATATATATATATATATATACGGATGGATATATGGATACATATACATATATACATACATATATATACATATATATGTGTGTGTGTGTATATATATATACACACACACACACATATATGATTTAGTATTGCTACCCTCTCCCATGGTCAGACCGTATCTGTTATTTTGTGTTTAATCCTGAGTATCAGAGTTTTGGAAAGATTGGTGCACTAGAGAATATCAAAAGGAGAACAATCCAAATTTTAGGAAGTCTGGGAGCATATCATTAAGGATTGGTTGACTAAAATGCTAGCATTTAGCCTGAACATAGAGGGATATGATAGTTGTTTTCAATTATCTGCAGGGCTACATGAGAAAAAAGGATTCAACTTCTCCCCCTTACTTCTAGGGAGCAAAACTAGAAGCAGTGGGTGGAACTTCCAAGGTGGCAGATTTAGGCTTCATGTAAGGAATTGTTTTCTAACAATTCAATCCATTCAAAAGTAGAATAGACCGCGCTGGCAGTGAGTAATTAGTTCCCTGTCAGTGGAGGTCTTAAAACAGGTGCTGGACAGCTCTTTTGTGAAGGATAATGTAGAGGGGAGTCCTCATCAAGGGAAAGGTGGTTGGAGAAAACTACTAAGGTCCATTCCAACACCGAGATTCTGGGATTCTGAAATGAGATGACATTTCAAGATTCTTCTGTCCACATAAGAATAGAATCCATAAAAAAAGGAAGCAGACACTTTTTTTCTTGTGTTCTAATGGATCATCTTCCTCTTTCCCTGCTTTAAGAGTCTGCCCTTTGTCCAGGCAGGTACTTCCTCCACTGATGGAGATGAAAACCCCTTTATAACCCATAGGATCATACACCTAGATCTCTGAGGGATCTAAAGGGATCTAAAAGGTCCAAACTCCTCATATTATACATGAGAAAACTGGGGCCCAGTGAGTGTAAGTGAGCTGCTTGAAGTCACACCGTAAGTTAATGTCAAAGCCAAGATTAGGACCCAGGTCTTGTGCCTTTTACATTATATAACATTAAATCTAAAGCCACAGATAATTCTCAAATAATCAGCATTTGATTTTGGAATCATGCAGTAAAGTATGTCCAACAACACCCACATACGTGCACGCATGCACGCACGCACGCACGCGCACATACACACTGACACACTCACAATTGATTATATACAATTGTGCGTTATCCTCCTCCAAATCCATCCCAGAAACTCTTGACCAGGTTCCTGAAATCAATAGTTTAACATTTAACCAGGAATTATTCCAGTTAAATCATACCTTTACCTGTTCATCACACATGCTATTCTATCTCCTACCTCCTGGCCTTTGCATAGGAAGTTACCTTTATTTGGAATTCCCTCTCCTTATCTTTTTGAATGAATGAACGAATGAATGAATGAATGAATGAATGAATGAATGAATGCTGTAATTAATGAATGCTGCAATTAGTGAATGAATAGGCTTTTGTAATAGTCAGGGGGAGAGGTGACCAGGGCTTGACCTATAGCTACTGTTGTGTAAATAAAGACAAGGTGATGATTGTGAATGGCATTGTAGGAAAATAAATACCAAAACTCTCCAGCTGTATGGATATTGGGTGTGAGGAAGAAAGAAGCATCAACAATTATGGTGAAGTGATGAAAATGGTTGGCTGGAAGGATAGTGGCTTATTAGGAATAGAGAAATTTAGGAGAGGGAGTGGTTTTGGAGGGGAAAATGAATTGTGTGTTAGGAATACAGACATATGTATATCCACACATGTACATGCGTATATGTACACATACACATGTGTGTATATTTATGTGCATATGCATTTCATTTTGACAATTTGAATTTTGTATGGTATATCTCCAGTACCTCACATAGTATCTTACACATGGCAGACACATAGTAAATTACTGGTGATTTGGCTTAGAATTGTCTGTGGAATAATCAGGTGGAAATGTTCAGCAGACAATTAGAAATGTATATTGGGAACTCAAGGGAGATATGAGAGTTGGATTTTAGTGCCAGCTTTAGATTACAGTTGTTCTAGTGTCAGCACAGTTCCTCGGACATAGTATATGTACAATAAATGTTTCTTGATTATTTCCAAAATAAATTAACTTTTCAAAGGGATTAAATTTGTAGTAAGTTTTCCACCATTGAAAATATATTCCATTTGGGGAAAGGGAAGTTTCTTACAATTTCTAGTTATTCATTTCTATCTCATCAAACTAAAGTCTGATGGGTTTGATCAATTTCAATGAGAAAGAAAATCAAAGAGTGAGATTATTGGGACTTTTATGTTTAAGCCTCAGTAACTGAAATGAACAACTCCAAATACCCTTTGATTTTCTATATAATAAACTTTTGATCATCCTTATTAAGGTAAGAGAGCAGTAGAGACAATTCCAAACACTATATCAAAAAAATCTATTTGGTTTGGGTATGCATTTTAGCAGCAAAAATTTGAATGTGGGTATTGCATATTCTGGGCCTTCCTAGGACTTCATAACAAATTCGTCTGGTTTATCACTTTTCAGAGGAAGAAGCGTTTAGGTCTGTGAGCTAAACACGTCTTTCTTGTTGATTGAGTCAAGGTCCGGAGATGGGAGCTTGAAAGCGTTGACAGGAAGAGAATGCAGGGAGTGTTAATCCATCAGAGGTTAGAAAGGAGCCTCAAGATGGATGTTATTTGATGATAATTACAAGTTGACTGTATCTTTTAAAATTGTGTCCATTTTTGAAGAAAATGTGCCATTCAAGAATTCTCCCTCCTTTCTTTACCGGCAAAGTATTGCTAAAACTTAATCACCCCTAATCTTAGTTGTGAAATACTTCACAGGTATCATGAAACAAGACTTCAGAAGGCCACATTTTTGGAAATGGGATGATCCATATTTATCCACATTCTACCCATTTTAAAGTACTTCCATGAAAAATTTTCTTTCCTTTCCATTAGATGTTTTTGAGGTAGGCTTTTCTGCCAGACAAAGGACTTGAACATAGATTCAAGACTTGACTCGTTGGGTGACCTCGAGTAGTTCATGAAAATTCTCAAGGACTTGAGTATTCTGTATTTGGAAACCTAGGCATATGACCGAGAGGCTGATCCATATACTGGCAAGAGTACTAGATAGGAAATTAGAAGTCCTTAGTTTCAATCTGAGACCTATTACTGACTGCCTGTGTGACCTTAGGGGAGTCCACTAAGCTTCCTGGGATTCATATATTTGTAAAATGAGAGTGTTCAAAAGATTATCTTTACACACCATTGCAGTTTTCAAACCTATGATCCCATGAATAGATAATCTTAAGTGGGTCATTCTGGTTCTGAAAGGTTTTATTTTATTTTTATCTCTATGAGCAGAAATTTCAAAGTTGCAGTAACTGCTTTGACCTATACAGGGATGAGTTAGTGCATCTATGTTAGCAGTTTCCCAAATTTACACCTAATGACATTTCATTCCAATCGAATCCAACGCGACAAGCACCGTGTAGGGTACTATGCTATATCCTTTGGGAACAGAATGAACAACAACAACCGTCTTAATCTTCGAGGATCTTACACAGTTCTGAGGAGGGTTGGATCAGATAAAGAAGTAATTTGAGCAAGAGAGAAGGAAATTTTTCTTTTTGGATTAGCCATAAGAGATGGCCTATGAGCTGTGCTTTGAAGGAGGATAATGATTCCAGTTCTGTAAGCTAGCTCTGCTTCCTCCTGCTGTTCTTCTTCCTCTTCCTCCCTGCCCCTCCTTTCTCCTTTGTATGATCTCGAGACGGTCACTCCATTTCAATGCCTCAGCTTCTTTAACTGTAGAATGAGGATCCGGGGATAAATGGTCTCTGCACCCACTTAAAATATCTGTCACTTATTTCAGAGGCCTGTAAATTCAAGTGCATAGAGCTTTGCACCTAGCATTACAGGCCCAGAACAAACTTTCTATTGAATGGAATATGGGAAGCTCTTTGAAAATATTGCTAAAGCCTGCAACACAGATTTGTTTTTCATAGAGTGAGATAGCGAGGGGAATCATTCAGTCCATCTCCCTGATTTTACACGTTAGGAAACTGAGGCCCAGAGCACAAAAGGGGCTCAATGGACTTTGCACAACAAATCAGTGACAGAATAGAGAGAAGAACCAAGGCCTCCTCTGTCCTTCTCCAGATGTCTTTATGATCTGTGCTATACACACTTACTATGCTTCCAAGGCTTTACACCGCTTCTGCCCCCACCCAACCCCAAATATTTATTTCTAATGCTGTGCAAAGTGAACCCAATTTTTCCATGTTGGAGAGAAGCAATCCCAGAGAACAGCCACACTCACTGTGCAGAGGAGGGGGGGAAATCCCCTCAGGTGAACTCATCATTTGCAGTTCTAGCACCACTTTCAGATTTTGTTAAAAACAAAACCAGAAAAAGCAGAGCTCCCCAGGGCAAGCATTTGGGGAGCATCAAAACGCTTCTCTCAGAATTTCTTGCTCCTTCCGAGGAGAATGTCTGCTATGGAGATCTAGTTAGAATAATAACTTGTTCCACTCATTCCCCCAGCAGACATCAATTATGTTTTACAGCTTCTTCTGCCTCTTTCTTCACCAAACCTTCTTCTGACTCCTAAGACATTCCGTAGCTCACACCTTTGCGTGTCATAAAGGCAATAATTATATTGGAAAACAGAAGAGGTTCGGTTATTCTCCCCAGATACTTCTCACACATTGCAGTTTTTAAAACTAAAGTGATAACTAAATTGGTGTGGACACTGGGATCTCTTTTATCTCTAGTTAGGGTTATTGTTATCTTGCATTATTCTTAACATTTATATAAACATCGCTAGGCAAACCCTCTGAGGGGAAAGCTATCCATTTCCAACATACATATGATTCTCTATTGGCAGCACAGCAAGGGATTACGGGTTCCTGCGTGTCAGGGCCCACAAGCGACTTTTTGGAAGACACAGTGTAGACAAGAGGGATTTCTATAAGGATGGTAAGGAGAAAACCAAACAAAGACTCTTTGAAATTCAGAAATTGCAGAAGATAGTTTCTACTGCATAAATACCACTTATCTTTCATAATTTAAACTGCTACTACAGAGCGGTAATGAGCAGTTTTGGGCAGAGGGCAAGTACTTTCATGGGGGCAAGAATATAATTTCGAATTGGACCAGTATGGAGTTCAATTGGAATACTGTTATGCAAAGGCAGACCCTGAACATCAGAAAGAGATTCCTCTTTTCATTAATTTGCTTGTTAACTAGGCATTAAACCTGGTTGTTTCTATACTACCATTCAAAAACAATGCTATCAGCACCCTCCACATTTTGCACCATAGGAAACAACATCGACTGCACTGCCTCAGTTGCAATGTTGCTCTCCTGTTTACCTCCCTAGGGGGAATTAAACCAGGCATTGTAACCAGATCTTGAATAAGCAGTAGTTCTTTACCTGCTTGTCCCCACCTGTGGCTAGATCTCTCTGCCCCAAACAAAATTGGTCAAGGCAGTCAAGGAACTTGTCAATTTGTTTTTAAAAGAAAGAAATGAACTAACATATCAATTGACTATTTCAAGTCATTGTAGTCAGAAAAGTGACAACTTGGAAGGAATATACACTTTGTTAAAGACACTCATTTTAGAAATATTGTGCAATAGACTTGTCATCCAGAGGTTATCCAGAGAGTGCCCATTAAGGGTTAGAGTCGGTTAAGGTTAGCTGGGATTTGGATTACTTTTGTTGTGGTGGTGGTTGTTTTGTTTTGTTTTGTTTTCCTCACCACGGCAGTCTAGCCTGTTTATTCGGAGAAATTGAGCTGGTGAACACAGAAATCTAAGAGAAAGACAAGATGGCCTTTGGCCATCACAGAGTCTTAGGATGTCAAAACAAGAAAATTAAACACAATCTAGGTAATCCTTTGCTTTACAATGCAGAATACTAAAGTTTAGCATTGTGATCCACCTAAAGCCATAAAACTGCTTACTACATATATGGACCCAAAAGCCAGACCTACTGGTTTGAGATGCCAGAATATTACTTGGGGATTTCCCCAGGGTTTAAAAAAGTACTGAAGTAGTCATATACTGCCCATACTCCAGGAGGTCACAGACAGATTTTATAATAGAAAGATGAAGTGACCATCTCTGTGGCATAATGTTAGAGCAGCATGGTCCTCTGTCCCCAAACACCAAACAACCAGCTACACTTTCTCATCCTATCATTAGCAACAATTTTTTTTTTTTTGGTGGGGAGGGGAAGTGTTGCCTTGATTCTCTCTGAATCCCTTCTTAAAATGGAAGGGGCATCACTTCAAGCCTTTATTGGGTCAAGTTTTCATTGTTTGCATTAGTTCATTAGTTTTCACTAAATTGATAAAATGGTAGCAAGGTCATGGGAATTAGATAGCTTTTATTTTTTTTCCAAATTGGATGTTAAAATATAAATATATAAATACATAAACATACAGATATAGTACATATTTCTATATCTATTTCTAGTAAATAGATTCTGAGATATACAGATAAACATATCAATTTAGAGTGCATGTGTGTATGTGTGTGTGTAGGAGCTGACATTAGTAATTGAGGAAATTAGGATAGGTGTGGTATGGGAAGGAGCATTTCAACCAAACCTTGAGGGATTCTACAGTTGTTCTGATGTAAAGGTGAGAAGGGATAAGGGTCCAGACACAAAATATATACTGTGCAAATTCTGAGATGGGAGATGAAATGTTGTATACCAGGAATAGCAAACTGCTTTTGCTGGAATATAGAATGTGCTGATATGAGTAATGTTGAATAAATCAGGAAGGGTATTCCAGAGCCAGTTTGTAAAGGACCAGATTAACCAAGAGAGGAGTTGTTTGTTTGTTTTGTTTTGTTTTGTTTTAATCTTATAAACCATTGAGAGCCACTGGACCTTCTTGAGCAGGGGAGTAACATGGTCAGACTGAGTTTTAGGAATACAAATTTGACAGTGGTATGAGAAATAGGGGACAGCTTATTAGTTTAGTTTGGGAAACAGATATTTTGTAATAATCTGGGTGACTCCTGTGTGAATGGAGAGGACCACAAATAAAAATGATAATAATAAGAAGAAGAATTAACAAGAAGAATAGAAGCATACATTTGTGTGATTTTATATAGCATTTATGCATTACAAAGTACTTTACATGATGTTAGAGAAGACATTAAAATTCCTATGTCTGTATAATAATAATTATTAGCTTTCTTCCTAAAACTTTTACTCAACAGGACATTTTACAGAGAAGTGGTCCCTTGAAAAATGTTGGGTGATTAGTCTTTTTTAAGCAGTGTTGTGTGTAAAGGTGAATGAATCCACATGTGACTCTACATTTTGGGGGGGGCACAAAAGGGGAGTTACTGATGATAAACAATACTATTCATTTAAAATTTTTCTTATTTTTCAATTGTAAAATCAATCAGTCCTCTTTTCCCTTTCTTACTTCCTGAATTAGAGATGTGTGCGCTGCAATCAATTCTGGGAGATCCTACAGTCGATTATTTCAGTATTAATTGTCTAAGTTTCCCTTCCTGTCCCTCCAACTTTGGGATATTCCAGTATTCATTTGTGTATTGCAGTCTCAGGAAGATAGTGGAAATGAACATGAAAGCTCTCCATTTTACATAATTTCATCCATCTGGAAGAAGGAGTGATTAAACATATTGGCTGAATAGATTGTGGGTCTTGTTTATCATTTATATCTGCTTTCTATTTGTTGTGGCTCAATCAAGAACAAAGAGAATGTCAACGCACCAGTAATGCTTCTGAGCTGGGATTTGGTGTTCACTTCTGGATTTGCTCCTTTGACTTTAGCCCTTTCATACGTAAGAGATCACTGCTGCTGTAAAGAAAGGAAGATCTGGGGTTTTGAACAACTGATTTCAGCCTTTCATTCCCAGGGCACAGCCACTAATCAGCAATACTATTCCATGGAATAGTATTTAGTCCTTTTGGCTGAGGGATTATCTGATTCACTTCACTTATATTGTCACATGACAAAAATATTTCAGAATTATACCATTCCCCAAGTTCTTTCTCAGTAAAAGAAAAAATAGATTTTTCTGTCTCACATGCCTCACTTAAAGTGTATATTCTGTGTTATTTCTGTTTCAAAGTAATCTTTGCCTTGGACAGCCATATGTCTTCTGATGGATATCTCCTTGCATTTCAAGTTTCCTTGGTTTCTTGGACCCTATAGGCTGTTTTGAGGTATTCTTTCCAGTCTGATATAAATGATTCATGTGCTATTTTTTTATCCCAGCCCGCAGAAAAGGCACCTTTCTCATTTACATGGACCTAGCCAATGGAGCATGTTTCTTGATGTATGATCTAGATGGCCACTGAGGTCCTTGCAACCTAGAAATTCTTTGATTCTATGTTTTCATTCTTCCAACTGTATTGTCTGAGTCTACATTGAACCATCACTTCTTTGATGACCAGAAAGCAAAGCTTCACATGTTGTCATCTCTACCCAACTTCTTGAAGCCAAATAATTCTTCCTCAGCTTTTTTACTTTTCCCATTTCATCAATACTTCCATCATCCCATTTTACCTCTGTTCTCTGAGTTCTCTTTTTTCTGTTGATGTCTTGCCCCAAACTATGAATAGGAATCTAACATCTGCCTCATCAATACCAAATAAACTTTCTCCTTTGGATTTATGTTACAAAGCAGTTGCATAAATGGGGGAAGAGGAGTGGGCTAGAGTATCTCAGAGTTTCTACCCAGTATCATCACTGAAGACCATTAATTGACTTTTCCCAGCTTTAGCCCTTGACAAAATAAGAGCTGCATAAAGAGAAGTAACACGATCCCTCCCCTCTGGGAGGCTTGAACTTTAAATTCTGATATTATAAAAGCCAATCAGCATTGGCTTTGCTATACAACTGCAACTCTTTTGGCCAGTGGATTGGTGATTATAACCTAATAGGCTATATTCAGAAAAGACCATCTCAATTATCATATGCATAATTAGTCTTTAAATACATCTGTGAAGGTTTCTTTTCGAGCAAACAAAAATCATATGACATAAATGGTACCATCTGACTTTTAATCACAGCTCTGCTAAGCTCTTTCTCCTGACTCCCCCTCCCCCAAGTCTTATTTCCTATTTAGAAGACAAAACCACAAAAATCCCAAACTGACACTCAGTCCGTGACCATCAAAATACAATATTTTCACTGGATACTTGGAATCTCCATAGTACCTCTAATTCATAGCTTCAAAAAGAATTGTATTTGTTCATTCAAGACCATTGAACATTCCCTGCACTGAGAAAGAAAGAGGACATTTAGAAATGGCATTTAGAAATCTTAATCCAGATTAGCCCATAGCTGGACAGCTTTGGGATACTAGGTCATAAAAAGGAACAGATAAAATCTGATTCTGTCATAGCATTCCAAGGAAAAAAATGTAGTTGAACTCAATGGTTTCTAACATGACTAAAGGCATCATTGCAAATTTCACACTCAATCATACCTAATTCAACACTCCACCCAAAAATCCAGCACAGTTCACCACTAGGTATCATTTTGATGCATCCTAGTTTTGCATTGGGGTCCTGAAGTCATTGTTCAACAATTAAATGAGATTGTCTTTAGGAAGGAAAAGCAAACCTTGAAATCCAGCTTAAATAATGTGATACATCCATGCTATCTTACTGAAAGTGGACAAAGTTGGGTTTTTTTTTTAAAAATACATTCTCAAAATCTTCTTTACATTGGAAGTAAAATTGGTGGGTTGGAGGGAAAAGATTTTCAACATCTTAGTACATCCTAGCACATCCTGGGGGACTGCCCAACACAGAATTTTTTTGGCACACACAGAAAGGGCCACATAAATGAAAGTAAACAGTCTAGTTGGGGGACATTTTATTTACCAAAGACAAATGACTGTCCCATTTATCAGCCACTCTGCAGATAGCCCAGCACTCTCTTTTATTTAACCAAGAGATGAGGACAATGTTGCTAAAGCAGAAGGTGTTTGGGATATATAGTGCTTTTAGATATTCCAAAATGGATTATCCCTTTATTTATATTTTCATATATTTAAGAAAGCTGCTTTAAAAAAATCCATGTAATTACTGCATCAGAGCTGGTAGCACCTGGTCACAAGAATGTGTGCTGGCTCTCAGCTAAAGGGAATTGAGAGAGCTGTCCATTTGGAAAAAAAAAACATGACAGATGCTCACAAGGATAAAGACCCTAGGCATCCTTCATTCAGTATCCTATGATCTGCAATAATTGGAGCTTTCCTATTCCTAGTGAAGTTTTATTTCAATGGGGAGCTTTGAAAGGGCTCCACTATGGATGTCATGATTGCCTTCCATTTGAATAATCCTGGTGGCCTAGCCTTGGTCATTGGATACTTTTTGAAACCCTAAAAGGGTTCGTTTGTTTCTTCGTTCGTTTTAACCAGAGTGGTTCCGCAGCCAAGCATTTGTTTGACTGTATAGTGTTCTTCCTCAGATCGTGTCATAGTAGTCTGCCGTTGTGTCTGATTTCCCTTAAGGTTCGGGCAGGAAGTTGTATGAAGGCCGTGTTGATATGATTTCTGCCAAATTAGTTTAGACAAGAGGCAAAATGGTCACCGTGATTTCTCAGACCTCATTAAGCCTCCCACACATATATACTACCAAAGCATCTTGCCGTTACCTCTGATTTTTTGACTATTTTGCATTTTCCCTATTTATATATTTGGCAAATAGGCAGGATTCCCCAAGTTCTTATTGACATTTCGGTTTTAATAACACTATTCAACTTATTTAATTGAAATCAGTTAGCTTATTCGAATTTAAATTGTACTTAGACTAAGGGAGAGCTCTGCACTGAGACTAGCCCGTTTTTGACCACACCAACACGCACATGCAGATTCACATGCCAATCCTCTGCCAACATTGTCAGTGTTATTTTGCAGCGAATAGCACTTTTGGAAGAACAATCTTAAAACGGCTTATGTGCATTATTGATTTTTTAAAATCCAATGCCCTTCACACAATCTGAGCATCTTAAAAAAATAAAAGAAGAAGAGTAAAAAGTTACAATAGCCACAATGAATGAATTAAAACGTCATTGATTTCTATGAAAGAGGTGAGTATCCTTTTGGCCCCATTTCACAGCTGGTCATGCAGAGGCTGGGCAAATTGATGAAGGTCACACAGCAGGGCAGTGGAACTTCTAAGAACAGCATCTAAAAATGTCAGCTTCTCGTTCCAGGCTTTAAGAGCTGTGGCCCATGCTTCCTTTCTTGGTGATCTTCAAAACTTTACTTAGAACTTTCCTCCCCAGAACTCCACCACCTACCCCTTGGTGTGCCTTACAAGGCACAATGCTTCTTCATCCTACTTCCAGATGGTGGATATCAAGGCTTAATGGCAGCTGGCAAGTGGAGTTCAAATCACAGGATATCTTTATATAAAAAGCCCCCGTGTCTCTTACTGAACTTAACTCTTTCGTAACAAAATTCCTCCCTCTAGTTCTTCCCTCTCCCATCCTCTTCCTACTCCCTTCCACCCTTCCCTTCCCCTCCCTCTCCCTGTCCCAAACTAGGGTATCGTTTTTCTCTTGCTTTCTCTCTCACTCTCTCTTTTCTGTATCTCTCGGAAATCAGACAGGAGTTCAGAACACTTTCACTACCTTTTATGAGGTAGATTGTGATGTCATAGATGGGGGCAGGGCTAGTCAACTTTCTACCCACCTACCAACCTGTGCTGAGGGAGCTCTGCTCGGGAGTGGAAGCAGTGATTCTTCCATGGTGAGTAACTTCGCTTTCTAATCTTTCTCTTATTACTAACACTAGTCACAAAGGGAGGGGGTCTCAGGGGTGTGTTGGCAAGTCTATACCGTCCCATGTTAGCATTGGCCAACATTGGGTGGTAAGAGGCTTTCCTCTTGTTTCCTCATGTTGATCAAGAGTTCTAATACCTGGTCACAATCTTCCACCATAATCCAATTGTCACTCGTATTCCCAATGAAGAAATCTTAGGCTTCAGTGATGGCCGTGCCAACTGAACTCTGAGTTGATTTGGGCCTGAAAGGTGCCTCGTAATTAAGAGTAAGGAATCCACTCCCTAGTTGGCCTGGTAGCTTATGCAATAAACTGGAGGGCTAGGAGAATGCCCCCCCATTATTCTCCAGATTTCCTGGGCGGTTTTATTGTAGGAAGAAGTCTGCCAGAGATTCAGTTTGCTACCTTTCCCGGTTTGGTGGAGGGGCTCTAATATGAGGAGACTGAAACAAAAGAAAAAGTGAAGGGACTCAGAAAAGCATTCTGACACAAATGAACATTTGGAAATCCAAAGCTTGAAGTATAGTTCTGTTCCCCATAAGATGGAGTTAAGAGTAGACTATTTCCAGATGTCTCTACCTGATTAATCACTGAGGTATCAAGATACTGACCTTCTTTAGGTCCAATTGGTTCACAATCTAGTATCAGATGAAGGATGCTTTTCCATTTGTGGTTGTATTATTACTGTTGTTATTGCTATTACTGTGATTTTTTTTTGTGCTAGTGCTTCTGGTTTTACTGATTGACCTTTTCATTTTATATATTCTTCAATATTTGGAAAGAAAAAACTAACCTGGGATGATCATCTCATTCTCCCTTTCTCATCACCTTTTGTCTGTCTCTTGGGTGCTTATTACAATTGTGTAGATGCCAGCCATAAAAATCGGAGTTGTTGTCACTTTGGGGTGAGGGAAGAACATATGGGACAGACCACAAGAACTCAATATATCAACCTTTTTTTCATTACAAAGAATGCAAAGAATGTATTAAGCTTTGTTTAGTACTTTAAACCTCTGTCTATGATTGACTAACAATGTAGATTCTGGCTAGAGGTGAGAGAATGAGCAGACCTTTGACAAAAAGAATACCACCTGCTCTGCCTCTAACATTATGGATTCCATCCTGCCTTTGGCGCAAAGGCTAAGTGAAGCAAACTCATTTATATGAAAGAAACTCATTGTTTCCTGGAGGGGTGGCTTCCTTGTCTGTCCTTCTCTTTACTTTTTGTGCTAACCACTTCAACCTGCTGTAAAATACAATCTCTGTTGATAACCCCATAAGCTTAAAAGAAAGTTTTAGAATGACAACTTGGCTCTTTAAATTCTCAAGTATTAGCAGGGGGTCAGTTCTTGGGGAAGCATCTAAACAGAAAATTCCATGGGCTAGCAGGGGAGAATAAAGAAGTCAATGCTCCACTTCCCGCTCTAAAAGAAACCCCCTCTGAACCTCCTTCTGGCTACTTTATTTTTCTCCTCTTGCAAAATGAAACTATCACCAGAGAAACATCTCATTTGACTCTAGATAGAATGCCCCTGGTGAGATCTGAATAGCTCAAATCAAGTCCAAATTATAGAAGTCAATTAATCAACAATTTATTAAGCGCCTTTGCTAGATACTGGTCATATAAATATAAAGGAAACTCCTATTGTGCAATGGAGATTTCCATGGAAAAGTATTCATTATGTATGTATTTTCAGTGCAACTTTCTTCTATTTATATTGGCATAATAACCACCTAACAGCTAACATTTAAAAAAAATTCCAAGTAAAGATTGAGTTGATTCCAGATTAAATGCATAGATAAGCATTATGTGTAATTAGCGCATAGATTAAACTGTGAGCTTCTGATGTCGTTTGAAGTCTTCTTGGTAACAGTTTTCTTAAATAAAAAAATACTTTCTTGCACTTTGCTCAGCAAATTCCTTCTGTAAATGGAAAGGATCAACCTAGGCCAGAAACTGCAAATTGTCAGAAATTGTGAGGCAATAAGGTCTAAAATCTAGACGTTTTACTGTATTTGCCCAGATTCACTTCCTCGATGCTCACACTTGAATTGAATTTGGAACAAGTGGGCAAAGCCTGCCCTCTCCCTTTCTGTTTTGAAGTGCTCACCCTCATTTCTCCATCCACAGGCAACTGCCCTCCTCAGTCACTGGGATTCTCTGTGCTGGTACCATGGATCCCTGTGAGATCAGCACCTCCCAAGTATCTTAAGACTTTTGTTGGTTTAAGTTAGTAATTCACCATTTAACATGGTAAAGTAATCATTGACAAAGTGTTAAAAAGAAAGACCCAAGGGAGACAAATGTTAACACAAGCAGAATTCCTCTTCCATTAAAATGGCGCATAATTGCCTTTTCATATAGGCCCACTGAGGTCAGTATTCTCACTTCAATTATAAAACCCAAGCAATGACTGCTCAGAAAAATATTTGGCCAAGCATGTCAATGTGTTGTTTGGACCTCGGGATTCTTTTTAGTAAATTATGGCCCTGGCAGAATTTTCATCCCACATGTGGATGACCGATGTATTCCATGTGGTGGGAAGGCTGATACTCTCCCAAGAGTCTTTCCCTGACACCAAGAATAGAGTCCCAGCCCATTTCCCACAACGGTAAAACCTCCCCCAAGGTCATATAGGAAAAGCGGCCAGGATACACTTGTAGTTCAGGTTGTTAATTGTATTTTTTTGTCGATCCTTCATACAGATACCAGGTAAGGATTGCTTAGATTTTATAATCACATGAGACACAGCCATCTCTGAGCTCCGTGAATTAAGAACAGTTTTGTGGTGCAGTTGTTCATTAGGAGGTTATGCTCATGCAATTCCTTCTCCATGTATCCAGTTCCTACACTCCTTGTGCATGATATCGTTTCTGCTTCTATATAGCTTTTCTGTCTATTCTGTGTGGGTTACAGGGTTTCCAGTTTCTCTTCTAAACACCAAAAGACAACTGAATAGTTAGTTGTGATAGAAAGTAACTGGACAGTGGTCTGAGTTCTGTTATTACTAATAAACCAACAATTATTTATAAAGAGACTACATCAGGCACTATGACAGGTGCTAGTGATGCAAGTACAAAAGATGAAGTAATCTATTCCAAAGGAGTTTGCACTCCAATGTGGAATATAATTAAATATGTACTTCCTTTTCTTTCTCCTTTCCCCATTAACGAATATCACAACCTTTGGGAGATGTGGCTTACCTTTCATGCATATTCTGATACTTTCTCTCTGCCAAATCTGCCAAAGTAGTCTGCCACCTCACCCTACCTGAATTCCCCCTGGAGGTAGCCCGAGGCCCCTCACAAATTTGATGCCCTGTTAATCCTTGACCTGAGCAATGGTTTTCTCTATTGACTACAAGTCTAGTTTCTGAAGTGCACCTTTCTTGTATAAAATAAATGTTCTCTGAGACTCCATCTACCTCTAAATTATTGTTATTATTTCAGTCATTTCAGACTCTTTGTGACCCCATTTAAGGTTTTCTTGGCAAAGATACTGGAGTGCTTTGCCTTCTCCTTCTCCAGCTCAGTTTACAGATGAGGAAATTGAGGAAAACATGGTTCAGTGACTTACCCAGGGTCATACAAGTGTCTGAGGAGTAAGTGTCTGAGGTCAGTTTTGAACTCAGGAAGAGGAGTCTTCTTGACTCCAGGCCCTGCACTCTATCTATTATACCACCTAGATGTCCTAAATTAAAGCCAACATTTTATCAATTGCCAAATGCTTTCCACAGATTATTTTATTTGGTCCATACAACTAGGTAAGGAGGTCAGATGCTATCATTTTCATGTTCCAAAAGAGGAAACTTGAAGCTACGAGATGTCAAGTCACTTGCCCAGGCAGGGGCACACAGCTATTAAAGGTCCTAAAGAGGGTTCAAACTCAGTTCTTCCTGACTGTAAGTCTAGCACCCTATTGTGGAGCCTAGTGGCCATTAAACTACAAAATTCAACAATAACCATAACAGTAGCTATATGATAATGAATAGCATTCATATGGTGGCTTAAGTTTGGAAAAGCATTTTAGAGATATAATCACATTGGATCCTCACAACCCCGCTGTGAGGTAGACATTATTACGGAAAATGTATTTTACATTTACTTACTGGTACATGTCTTTTTTGTTTGTTTTTTCCAACAACAATAAAATGCAAGCTCTTTAAAGGGGACAGACTATTTCCTTTTTTTCCTTGGGTTCTCAGACCCGGCCCGATACAGGGATTAAATAAATGCCCGTTGATTCGGGTTGAATTAAAGAGGAAGATTGTCTTCTTACCCCAAACTTTCAGGTTTGGAATTAATCATTATCCATCTCCACATTAGAACAATCAAGAGGGAATAGATTTACAATCCAGAGAGGAGGAGAATCATGAGAAACCGTAGAACCACATGATTTTTGTCTACCCTGGCTTTAATTCTCCATTGCTTCAGTCCACAATTTCCTTTTCTCGCAGAGGAGTGTGACTCCTGCCAAGATGTTTCTGAAAATATTAGGTTTCATCTGAGCGCTTCCCTGCCTTGAAGATAAGAAGGAATGAGGTGCCTTCATTTTTCCTCTTTACTTGTTTTGGTTTTGTGCAAATAAAAACACCCTCTTTTCTTGCCAGAAGCTGAGATGCCGTGCCATCTTCGAGCTGTTGACTGGTGCATGGCTAGTGGCAGCCTGCCATCGGAAAGTTGATCTGGTCCCACTGGTCTGAACAGTCTTTCCCTAGGATGTGAGATTTCATGAGTTCTTTCGACGATATTTTGGAACATACAGCTATTTCACATTTCCTTCCTCACTTGCCCTAGACTAAAGGCAGCCTAAGATCTGAGAGAAGGCCAAGAAAATGATTGCTACCAAGGCCTGGTCATTCCTGAGATTGGAAACAATGCACATCACATGATTATAGACCTTGAAATGAAATACAAGCTAAAGGGCCTCAAACTGTCGTGAGGGGAACACTGGCAATATTACCAATGACACATTTGTATCAATAATCGGTGGCAAGCAATATCATAAATAATATTGCCAATAACAAATTGATAAAAATCAGTATCTAATATAAAATTCTTTCTATCAATAATATCAACTAATATCTAACATAAAAATGCTTCTTTAATAGTATAAAAAGTCAATTGACATTTTACACGTATGTATGATATATATATATATATATATACTGATAACAGTAACAATATTTATGCAGTGCATCAGAGTTTGAAAAGTGTCTGTCACAACTACCTTGAGAGGTGTTGTTATTATCCCTATTTTCCGGAGGAGGAAATTGAGACTAAGGGTACATTCAGTGACTTGTCTAGGGTCACACAGCCAGCGTCTTAAGGGAGAATTTGAACAGAGGCTTTCCTGATACCAAGTGCAACAAACACTCTATGTACTGTTCCAACTAGACACACACACACACACACACACAGATGCCATGCTCACGCACAAATGCACATGTGATATCTTAAAAGTTTTAGTCCAGTTCTAAGCTTTGAACTGCACTGAGACTTTTTCAACCACCTGTTAACATTTGCTTTGAGTGAATTTTCTCCTTTGATTCCTACAGTAACCCTCTTGGGTAGGAAATTCAAGTGTTTTTATATGTCTTCTACAGATAAGCAAATTGAATGTGAGAAAGGTTAAATGATTTACCTAGGGTCACAAAACTTGGGAGTATCTGAGGTAGAATTTGGCCCCAGGAAATATTAACTCAAAATTCTCCAGAGGATCACAGATCTAGGTGCCAAGGGAATTCAGAGAACATCTAGGCCTACTGTCTCATTTAATAATGAAGAAATTGAGGACCAGAGAAATTGTGACTCACCCAAGGTCATACAGGAAGTATCAGAAAATAGATGTAAGTAAGCCTTGCTCCTTTGACTCCAAAGCTGCGACACTGCCTTGTCGCTCATCTTTTACATCACTGTTCCCATAGTCTGTATTGCAGAGGAAAAATAAGTGAAATCGTTTGTTGTTGTTTTCCCAACAAACAGATTTTATACTTCTTTGAAATTCCTTAAGAAGTAGTGAGGTAACGTATAAAAGGTCAGAGGTCCTGAATTAAAATCCTGTTCCTGCCTACTTGTTACCTGTGTTACCTTGGACAAGACACTTGACTTTTCTGGGTGCCAGATTTCTCATGTGTAAAATGAAGGGATTGGATGGCCTTCATTTTTGCTTCCAGCTCTTAATCTGTGACCCTGGCATTTTTGATCATTGGGTCAGAGACCTGGAAGGCGTCTCAGTGGCCATGTTGTCCAACCTTCATTTGGAAGGAACATAAGCCCAGGAAGGAGAAGTTACTTTTCCCCTAATCAAACAGACTATTAGAATCATAGGCTTAATTTCTCACTACCCCAAACCACTCTCAGAGACTATTCGGTACAGATTTATCTCTGATCCACATAATTGGAGCATAGATTTGGAACCGGAAGGAATTGGACAGTCCATTTTCTGCAACATAATCATTTTAAGGAAGGTGAAACTGTGGCCTGAGGTTTTAAGAGATTTCCCCAAGATCACACAACTGTTTAGTGACATATACAAGCTTTGAACCTGGGTCCTCTGGTTCCAGAAGTGCTCTCTCCACTAGATTGCTTTATCATATCTGCGAAGGCAATGTCCACACTGAGTTCCCCATGTGGTTGCAGTCACAGGCCTAGATCTTTTCTTTATGAAAGCAGATAGCTCTTTAATTAAGGATTCTAAATTATTCATTTCCTATTAACAACAATAATATTTTATAGCCATTCACATTTTAAAGGGTTTTGTAAAATCCTTTAACCATCTAGTCTTCCAGGAATAGATGAGATTAATTCTGTAAAGGTCATAAGCTAAACATCAATGAGTTTGGAGAAGAGAAATCTGAATTCTGGCTTCTACTTTTGGCTTTGACTTAGATGGAGAATGTAATTTAAAATACACAGCTCTAGTCTTCTATTTTTTTCCTAAATAACTGCAATTTTCTGGTTCTAAAGAAGGGCAGGGCCCCTGATCTTTCCATATTTTAACATAGTGATCCTTGGCTTTGTGTGTTGAGCTGCTGATTTTTATCCCCCTGAAATGTTAGAGCTCAAAACAGGAGAGGGTGACCGTCAATTGAGTTCGTAGAGAAGGGGGAGTGGGGGAATGGTTGTGGGATACTGACAGTAAAGTCCTTGGATAGATCTATGGAGGGCATATAATTCCCTCCACTATGGCCCTGAAAATGCCACCAAACTCTGGTGACAATGGATATAGCCATAACCACTAGCTTAAAGGTCTCCCATTGAATTTCCAAAGTCCAAAAGCAAGTGATGAGATAGTATATAGATAGTATTAGGAATGCCCTTCACCAATATTTAAGAAGAGACCAGATGAATCTCCTCAGAATTCATACTTTTTATAGCATCAGTCGTTCCATTTAATAAAAGTAAAGTGATCGCCATTTCACACTTTTAAAAAAGAAATCACCTGTTCAGATCAGACTCCTGCCAGGAGGGTAACACATCAACCTAGGTGACTTTTCCATTTGAAATGACTTCTGTTTGGAATTGCCTGAAATATTCCTTGGTATGTGTGAGGCTGAAAATTAGTGGCAAAGGACATTTTATATCAGAGCAAAGTGTGAGCAAAGAATTGGAGCTTTTTTATGATATAATGGGTTTTTCAAGGGGGAGTTAAGAGCAGTAGGGACTCCAAATATCTCTTCATTCAGTAGGTGTTCATAGACAGAGCTGTAATTCAAAAGTACTGGAAGAATCCAATAGGGTGTGAGCCAGTAACCATTTAAATACATAGGATGGGAAAGGAACTTGGAATACTGTAAAAAATTGGGAGGTAGAGCAACATTGCCCATGGAGGATTTTGCAGGGACTCCAAGAACAGATTGAATATGGAAAAGGGATGTGAGGGAAAGGGGACAAGTATTTATTATGCACCTATTATGTGCCAGGCATTGTGCTAAGCACTTTACAATATTACTCATTTGATCTTCCTAATACTGTAAGGTAGTTATTATGATCTCCATTTTATACTTGAGGAAACCAAGGCAGAAATTGAATGACTCGCCCATGGTCACAAAGGTGGTAAGTGAAGTGACATATTTCATCACTCCCTCCTGAGTCCAAGCTCAGTGCCCTACCCACTGTGACAGCTAGCTACCTCAATAGGGGAGGACATAGAAAGGGCCTAAGTTAGGAGACCAGTGTTCAAATTCTACCATTTATTTTAATTACCTATGTGACCTTGGGCAAGTCACTTAACCTACCAGGACCTCAATTTCCCCTGTAAAGGAAAGGGTTGGACTAGCTGGTTTCTGTGATCCAATCGATTTCTTTGTTATTGTCTTCATCTTATCCTCAAGTGTTTTGTTTTCCAGGTAGCTTATTCTTGAGTGAAAAATTGGATTCACCTCTCTACACTTTTTAATGATTAGCTTAATTTACGGCTTAACAGTTTAGATTTGAAAGCAGTTTGAGAGATCATTTTCAAAGGGAAAATAGGACTTTGGACTTTTCTCCCCTTCTTTCCTCTTTCTCCTTCAAAAATTCTGGGATTTCTTTCACTGTGGCCTTTGATGACATTTCTGTGTAATTTGGCAATAACGGATGACCAGCCCTTTGAAGGTCCTCTGTTCCTTGAATTTGAGATATTGAGGGTTTCTAATGTTTCCTTAGCTTCTTTTGTAAGGGAACATTGTACCCTTCACAGAGGCTCTTTGTTGTACCCAGATCCGGGTTATTTCCAATTTCACAGAGGAGTAAAGCTCATAGAATAGAGTCTTTGTGGGTTGGGTTATAGATCACGCTTTGACTCTGTTAGCCTGGAGCTTGGACACGAATGACCCCAGTCAGGATGAGGCCTGCCCTCAGAGCCATGCCTCAGACCCAGCCACAGAATCGGAACGTCTCTGATTTAGAAAGGACCTCAGCAGCCATCCACTCTCGGCTACGTCTGATCGAGAATCCAGTAGCTTCTTCTAGGTAGAAGCAGCTTTGTCCTGAGTAGACCTGTTCCACTTAGAGATCCTTCTTAGTAATTCTGTTTTTTAGGATGCTTTTCCTGACGTCAAGCCAAAACACGCTTCTTCGTGATGTCCATTCACTCCTTGGCCTAAGGTTGAGCCTTTTTCCAAGTGACAACCCTTCATATGTTTGATAAGAGCTGTCACAACTCATTCTTCTAGACGCCATCCCTCGGTTTCCTCCTCTCTAAACGAAGATCCTCAAGTCCTTCAGCTGATCCTTCCATGGAATTAACTAGTGGCTAGTCACCATTCTGTTTGTGTTTTAGTGTGTTCTCCAACTTAATTATATCTATCCCAATCAGCGACATTCAGATCGGGCTCAGTACTTCACGTATCGTCTAACCAGGGCGGAATAAACCAGGACTGTCGACTCTTTGCTACTGTACCCAATGCCTCTCTTCGTGAATTCCAGCCGTTGCATTTTTTAAGTTCCGCGTCCCAAATATATTGAACTTGTAAACTGCTAAAACTCCTGGTACTTTTTCTGATAGACTGATGTCTAAGCAATCCTCCCCCTTTCTTGTACTGGTGAATACAACATTTTTTTTATCCCAAGTAGGAAAAGTTCACGTTCGTTAGTGGATTTCACGGAACGTTCTGGCCCAGATCCCTAGGATGTTCCCCTGGACTCTCCACTGGAGACCTCCTGCCCTTTGGCATCCCAGCACCAATGGCCACTACTTACTCAGACTATTGAATGACTTGTAGCTTGATTTAATTGCGCTCTTGCTCGTTCAGAAGGACGTAATAAGCTTCACTGCAATCTAGAACATCTATATCCCTCGTTCTCCAAATCTTCCAGCTTAATCATCTTACCACAAGGCAGAGTTCAGTCTATCTTGACTTAAGCCATTGTTGCCCTCCTTCAGCCTTTTGAGTTATTCTGTTTCTTTGTGAGTTTTCTTGGAAAAAGATACTAAAGTGGTTTGCTAGTTCTGTTTCCACTCATTTTACCAATGAGGAAACTGAGGCAAAGAGGCTTAATTGTCACTTTCCCAGGGTTATGCTGCTGATGGATTCGAACTCAGGTCTTCCTACCTCTAGGCCTGGTGCTCTATCCACTGAACCACCTAGCAGCCTAAGGCATACTGTACCTTGGTTATAATTTCTTCTTTTTCTAACCAGCTTCTTAATAACGTTTTGGGATTTTCTCAGGATTCGAAGTAAAACTCACAGGCTATAATATACAGATTCTGTTTTCTTGCCTTTGGGAAGCATCAGTAAACTGTAGAATGCCCCAAAGAAACAACCAGAATGGGGAGCAGCCCTTGATTCATCCCAGTTGGGTGGCGTTTTATCTCTCCATAATCTTTAAAACAGGACCGACCTTGGCTCAGGAATCACATCTGCCAACTCTTGACCCGAGAATCTGACTCGTCTGCTTCAAGTCACTTGAATCTGTGAAGAGAAGCGCGTTTAATAAGAGTGATGAATGACAAGTTGGTCTATCTCTGAGACTTAATGAGCTGTGTGAATTCCGGCAAGCCGCTTAACCTCGCTGACCCTCAGTTTCCGTATCAACAGAATCGAGATATAAAATATATCTATTGCCCGTGTTCTTTGGAGTCTCCAAAGAGATGATGCATCAGAAGTAGAATGATGGAAGACCTTTACTGACAGATAACTTACAGAGGACTTAGGTTTGAAATCTATAGAATTTGTAAAATGGGTGAAAGAGAAAGGAGAAAGAAGGGAAGAAAAAGCCGATGATCTCTCAAACTGCCTGAAATGGAAACTCCTTGGTAGTGAATTAAGCTGACAATTAAAAAACTGTATGTAGGTGAAGTCAATTTTTCACTCAAGATTAAGCTACCTGGCCAAAACACACACACACACACACACACACACACACACACACACACACACTCTTAATAAGATGAAGGCAATGTCAAGAATCGTAGGATCACAGATAAAGAAATCAATGGGGTCACAGAAAGCATCTAATCCAACCCTCTCTTCTACAGCATTGGTATAGCCCTCCATTGCCACAGATTTCTTTAGACATAAAATCTCATCAGGTCATCACTATAACTCTGGGACTGCAATCTCTTCTCAGCATATTTGTGCATTTTGTCTGACAGATAGACTAGGAGGGAGGATATCATCCCTACTTGATCCAAATTCCTTTCTACATCACATTTAATAAGTGCAATGAACAATAAATTGGGCCATCTCTGACACTTGATGGGCTGTGTGAATCTGGGCAAGTCACTTACGCTCTTTGACCCTCAGTTTGCACGTTAGCAAAATGCAGACAAAAGATAATCTCTTTCTGGTGTTGTTTTGAGATGCTGTATAGGAAATAGATTGCTTGAAGACTTTTATATGTACACATATGAATATATATTTATAGATGTACACATATGTATGTGTATATATGTGTGCATGTGTACATATATTTATGCGTACACACACATATATTATATGTATATATACATATATACTTACATACATATATATTATACCAGTTTAAACTTTCCAACATATTTCATTTGAATCTCACAACTATGAAAGAGATAGTCTAAGGGGAATTATTTCCCTTTACTTAATTAGGTAAAGGAATTTAAATAAATCAAGTAACTTGCCTCACATTCCTACAATTAGTACCTATCAGGGATGGATTTACTTGCTCCACTCACTTTGGCAGTTAGGTGATGCATCAGATGGAGCACTGGACCATTTGTCAGGAAGACCTGAGTGTCAATGGGAATTCCGTCATCATCTGTTTGCCTCTGGGCAAGTCACGTAAACTTCATTTGTCTCAGTTTCTTTAACTATAAAGTGGGAGTGATAATGGCATCTACTTCTTAGAGTCGTTATAAGGATAAAATAAGATAATATGTGATAAGCACTTAGCACAGTATCTGGCACATGGTGGCTGTTTAATAAATGTATTTCTTTCCAGTCCTTAGCCCCTATCAAAGAGTATACCAGGATACCTCAGCGAATAGTCACCCACCAGAGATATTCAGATGAATCACAGAATTAATTAATTTTAAAGGCCCTTAGAAGGCATCTAGCCCAACTTGTGATCCCAAAGAATCCCCGTGGCATTTTTGACAAATTGCTGCTCGCATATCTCCAGAGAAGGATAACCTGCTCCCTTTCTTGAGAGCTAATTCTATTATTTTGGATAGGAGCATGGGATAACCATATGACAGGGGCTTTTGTATAGACAAATCCTATTCAGGTAGGGTCTGTATTAAGTAGCCAATGAGATACCTTCCCCAAGGGGAGCTTCTGTGACTCAGTGCTATTGAGAAAGTGACATTATGTCAAGATTAAGATAGAAAAAAGGCAGAATGGGGGGGGTGAGCCCAGTTCTAAAAATGTGGAAAAGACATTTCATAAGAGACAGATAAAATAAATTCCAACATTTGAAGTTATGGCTCAACTGCTCAAATTGAAAATTAATTTAATTAAAATCCCTGCTCTAAACCGTGCATTATTTTGAAGCCCTCTTGTGAGCCCTTGATTAATGATTTCTGTTTCTTCATGTCTTCCTTCTCATTTTTATAATGAAAGATGAACTCAAATTTTCTTTTAGAGTGGAGAGATTCATCTTCCACTGTTTCATTTGTTTCTCATACTTTCTATAAATTTTCAGAATTATAAGAAACATACGAAGTTGGGGATAGTTATATTCAGAAGTAAAGCATCAGTAGTGATGATGATGAAGAAGGAGGAGATAGAGAAGGAGAAGAAAGAAAAGGAGAGGAGGAAATGTAAGAAAAGAAAGAAGAGGCAAAAGAG
>CM053625.1:316437268-316452832 GCA_028646595.1 Phalanger gymnotis
CCTCTCCTTAGCTCATACCACCTTTGAAGAGCTGAAAACTTACAGGTCCCTAGAAGTATCTCTGAAAACAGCTACGCAAAACTCCTGAAGCTTGGGACAATGTACCCTCCACCATGGAAGTAGAGCCCTGCTTTAACAAAGAGTTGAAAATAAACTACTAGGCTAGGAAAATGAGCAAACAACAGAAAAAAAATTGACTATATAAATTTACCATGATGACAAGGAAGATCAAAACACACACTCAGAAGAAGACAAAAAAGTCAAAGTTCCTGCATCCAAAGCCTCCAAGAAAAATATGAATTGGTCTCAGGCCATGAAGGAGCTCAAAAAGGATTTTGAAAATCAAGTAAGAGAGGTAGAGCAAAAATTAGGAAGATAAATAAGAGTGGTGCAAGAAAATCACATACATGAATCAATGATTTGGTAAAGGACACACACACACACACACAATACTGAAGACAATAACCCCTTAAAAAACAGAGTAGGCCAAATGGTAAAAAAGGTTCAAACAATCAATGAGGAGGAGAATGCCTTAAAAAATTTAATTGGCCAAATCAAAATGGGGGTCCAAAAGCTCACTGAAGAAAATAATTCCTTAAAAATTAGAATGGAGCAAATGGAAGCTAATGACTTTGCTAGAAATCAAGAAGCAATAAAACAAAACAAAAAAATTTAAAATAGAGGACAACATAAAATAAGTCATTAGAAAAACAACTGACCTGGAAAATAGATCCAGGAGAAATAATTTAAAAATTATTGGACTAGTGTAAAGCCATAATAAAAGAAATCTAGACATCATCTTTCAAGAAATTATCAAGGAAAACTCCCCTGATATTCTGAAACCAGAGGGCAAAATTGAAATTGGAAGAATCCACTGATCACCTCCTGAAGGAAATCCCAAAATGAAAACTCTTAGGAATATTATAGCTAAAATCCTGAGTTCCCAGGTGAAGAAGAAAATATTGCAAGCAGCCAGAAAGAGACAATTCAAGTATGGTCAGTATAACACAAAATTTAGCATCTTCTACATTAAAAGACTGGAGGGCTTGTAATGTGATATTCCAGAGGGTAAAGGAGGTAGGATTACACCCAAGTTCACCTGCCCAGCAAAATTAAGTATAACCCGTCAGAGGAAAAATGGATATTTAATGAGATAGAGGATGTGGATGCATTCTTGATGAGAAGACCAGAGCTGAACAGAAAATTTGACTTTCAAATACAAGACTCAAGAGAAGTTTAGAAAGGTAAACAGAAAAGGGAAAACATAAGGGACTTAATAAGATTAAACTATTTATATTCCTACGTGGAAAGATGGTATTTGTAACTCATAAGACCTTCCTCATTATCAGGGTAGTTAGAAGGAGTATTTAGAGACAGAAGGCACATGTGGGAGTTGAAAAACAAGGGACAATGTATCAAAAATATAAAATTAGGGGGTAACAGAGGAATGTACTGGAAGAAAGAGGAAGGGAGAGATAAAATGGTGTGAATTGTCTCACATAAAACAGGCAAGAAAAAGCTTTTATAGGAGGGGAAGAGGTGAGACATGAGGGGAGTGAGTGAGCCTTATTCTCATCAGCATTGGCTCAAATAGGGAATAACATACACACTCAATTGGATATAGAAGTCTATCTTACCCTACAGGATAGTAGCAGGGGAAGAGGATAAGAGTGATAGAAGGGAAGGCATATTGGGGGAGTGGGCAGTCAGAAGCAAAACACATTTTAGGAGGGACAAGGTAAGAGAGACAGAATAAATGGGGGGATAGGATGAGAGGGAAATATAGTTAGCAATAATAACTATAAAAAATTGAAGCAAGTTTCTCTGATAAAGTTGTCATTTTTCAAACCTATAGAGAACTGAGTCAAATTTATAAAAAAAGATCCATTCTGTAACTGATTCAAAAGACATGATCAGTTTTGAGATGAAGTAATCAAATCTGTTGATAACAATATTAAAAATACTCTAATTCGCTATTCATTGGGGAAATGAAAATTAAAACAATTCTGAGGTACTACCTCATGTCTATTAGATTGCCTAATATGACAGAAAAGGTAAATGACAAATGTTGGAGGGGATGTGGGAAAAATGAGACATTAATGCGTTGTGGCGGGAGTTGTGAAATGATTCAACCATTTTGGAGAGCAATTTGGAATTATGCTCAAAGGGCTATAAAACCATGTATACCCTTTAACCTAGCAGTACCAATGCTAGGCCCAAAAGAGATAAAAACCAAAAAGGAAAGGTACCTAGAAGTATGAAACACTTATAGCAGCTCTTTTCTGGTGGCACTGAATTAGAAAGTGAGGGGATGTCCATCAATTGAGGAATGGTTGAATAAGTTGTGATATGTGATTATGATGAAATATTATAAGAAATGATGAGCAGGATGCTCTCAGAAACTTGAATGGGTTGATGCAAAGTGAAATGTTCTGTGGACAAAGTGACAGCAATATTGTAAGATGATCAGCCATGAATGACTTAGTTATTCTCAGCTATACAACAATCCAAGACAACTGTGATGGATTAATGACGAAAAATGCTACTCACCCCCAGAGAAGGAACTGATGGTGTCTGAATACAGACTGAAGCAGACTTTTAAAAATTCTGTATTATTCTTGAAGAGTTTTTTGTCTATTTTTTCTTTCACGACAGGACTATTCTGGCTATATTTTGCTTGATTACACATGTATAACCTATGTTAAATTGCTCGCCTTCTTCATGAGTGTGGATGGGGGGGGGAGGAAGAGAATTCAGAATTCAAAGTTTTTGAAATCAATGATTAAATTTGTTTTTACATGTAACTGGGGAAAAATAAAATACTAAATTAAAAAAAAATCAAAAGAGCGGTGCAGTGGGAAAAAAGAAAAGTATCGGTTCTTGAGCTAGAGACTCATTTTTGTTTGAATCCAGTATCTAGTGTTTTGATCTTGGAAAAATCACTTACATTTTTTCAGTTTCATCTTTACAATTGAGATCAAGAGCATTTAGTATGGGTTAGTAGAAAGGACAGGGCTTTGTAAACCATAAAACTTTCTCCAACGTGCACTGCTCTTGTTATGGTGTATTTTGAAATTTTAAGACAGAAACACTTTATATCAATTGTTGTGCACTGAGTATGCAAGTCAGACTACCATAACTACTCAAAACCAGTTATCCCTGGTTGAGCTAGGGAACTTGGGAATCCTACAGAGGAAAATAAAGAGAAAAATATACTTAAGGACCAAAACACTGGGGTGCTCTGAGAAGGTGGCATGGAGGAGATGATATCTAAGCTAAGCTTTGAAATGAGGACAGAAATTTTATTTATGACAGATGAATAGACAAGGAAATTCCTTTCAGGCATAGGTCTGAAAGATGGCAGGAACCACATAAGGTTGTCTATTTTGACTGAGATAAAAGGGATAAGAATACAATGTAATAGAGATAATACTAATACGAAAATGAAGCCAGATTATGAAAGACTTTCCATGCCAAGATTAGTAGCTAATGTTTTACTTGATAAATAATGGTAGATCATTGAAATTTTTTGAGTAAAAGAAGGAAAATCAACCCAGATTATAGCATGAATTGGGACAACATCTATTCAAAACCATTGCTCGAGAGACCCTGCTAAGGTACCAGTCCAAAGCGCTAGACCTAAGAGGAGACTATTAGTTCAACAAAAAAGGGAATGACTCAAAGAGTACAGAAAATAAATGACAAGGAAAATCTTCTCCCACCATACTCAAATCTTCTTTGTCACTTCCCACCACAGGCAGTTCAGCTCCCTCATTCTTCCTCCCTGTGTTAAGCAGTGTTGCCCACTACCTGAATATAAAAGCTGCTGCGTCCAATGGATAGGTTGCTTTCATCTCCCACCACAGGAATATAACTGATTTTTCATAATTCTGCCACCATTGAACAGTGCTGCAGATGGTGATATCTCTAAGGGTTCGGTAAGAGGGATAAATAGGGAAACCTCAACATCTACAGATCCCTGCCTAGAACAGACTGGAGGAAGAGAGAAGGAATAAACATTTATATTGCACCTACTACATGCCAGGCATTGTGCTAAGATCTTTGCAAACAACCCTTCAAGGTAGATATTATTATTATTCCCTGTTTTATAGCTGAGGAAACTGAGGCAACCAGGTTGAGCAACTTGCTCTATGTCACATGGCTAGTAAGTGTTTGATGCTGGATGTGAACACAGATCTTCCTAACTCCAGGCTCAGCAGTCTATCTACCTGGCCACCTCTCCATTTAGGTGATGGAAGCAAAGGGTGGAAGTCAGGGGAATAGAATTCCTGACCTGTCTAGACATTTCTTTTCCTTTGCCTTTCCCTACTCCTACTCTTTCCCAGCTTCCCTAATGCTTCTTTTTGGTATTCTCACCTTGGACACATTCCTAAGCTTTATCCTGTGTGACAGGGAAGCTCAGTCTTCTGACTTTACCGTATTGCTGTTTTTGTTTACTGATTGAAGTAAGTTCTGTTTGCTCTGTTATATTTTTCAGGGTGCTCACTTTTGTGCTGAGATTTTCTACTTCCTTTCTAAGCTGTTTATTCTTTTTCTGGTGGTCTCTCTCCCTCTCTCTCTCTCCATGCATCTTTTATATGATTTTTAATATATCTTAAATAATATTATATATGTACATATATTTCCTTTAAGAGACCTAATTCCCTAATTTATCTTTTGTTTTATTTCCTTAAGTACTCTTGGATTCGTGCAGCCAATGCAATCTTTATCTGAGTCTATTTGTGTTTACTCTAGAGTTCTTCCCAATCTCCTAGGTTCACGTATTTGTGTATTTTTTATAACTCTTGACATTTCTTCCTTGTATTACGAGGTTTCATCTGTTTACTCGCCTGGCAAACTTAATTCCTATATTGGGACTTGGTGCTGAGACCAGGCTTGAGATAGAACATCCTGAAGTCTTCCAGAAATGTGAAGAGCCTCCAAAATTCCCTCTCATGTTGTCCAGGCCTTTGTGTTTCTGCCCTTCTGAACGCATACTCCTGGTCACAGGAAAGAAGAGGAAATGAAATGCAGATGGATCGATTTATCCCATTACTACTTATAAAAATGTAACCTAACAAATATCTCCTACTAATGATGTTACATTCAAAGAAAAAATGTAGACGTATGCCTATAGGCAGCTAAGTGACTCAGTGAATAGAGTGCTGGGTCAAGAGTCAGAAAGACCTGAGTTTGAATCTAGCTTCAGACATTTACTAGCTGTATAACCTTGGTCAAGTCATTTAACTGTTTTCTGGCTCATTTTGCTCAACCGTAAAATTGGGATGATGATAATATTACCTACCTCACAGGATTGTTTTGAAGATCAAATGAGATGATATTTTGAAAGTACTTAGCATAGTATTTGACGCACATTAGGCATTTAATAAATATCCATTCTCTTCCTCTGATCTCTCTCCTCTAGAAACTGTATATGTGTATGTATATATGTATGTGTATATATAGATATACAAGTGTGTGTGTGTGTATATGCATATATGTATGTGGAGAGAGATAGAGAGAGGCAGTTGAATTACATCCCAACTTATTTCCTTCTTAACTTTATTTCGTGATCTAATATTACCCCTCATAAAAATTCTATGACATAAAGGGTTGCTTAAAGAAAGAAAAAAAACAAAACTGAATTTTTAGTCCTCCAGAGTCCAACTACGAGTCCTCAGGACATACTTTGTGTTTACATTTAATAGTTTATGTTTAATATAAGAAAGAAATAAAACAATTCCTGGCAATTAGAGCTACCCAAATATGAAGTAGGCTGCCCTGGTAGGTAGTGAGTTCTCCATCACTAAAGGTCTTAATTTTTAGGTTAGATGAACGATTTGTCAGAGATGGTGGTAGAGGAAATTCCTGCTCAGGTGGAGGGTTCATTAGATAAAATCTGAGCTCCATTCCAAATCTGAGATTTTCCCACCCCATTTAGTAAGGAATGAATGAATACTAAAGCCTTCTCACTCTGATTCAACCTACTTCTATAACGCTGAGAAATAAAACAATGCTTTTTTTTTTCCTTTGGAAAACTGAAGTAAAACATAAAGCTCTTCAGAGCAACAGTCTTTGGGGCTGGGGAGCAAAATTGCCAATTGTATGAGGTATATGGGACAGTTGTTGAGGGAGATAGAGAGCTGGGCTGAGCTTTGGGGTTTGGCCAATTTTCTTCAAACAGCTCAGTCGTGGGGAGAAACTCTAGGCGTTAATCCCATCCTGGACAAACCTAACATGTTCCTATTAGGCAACTGGATGTGTCAAATTCATTCACAGTGAATTCACCAAAGCATTATTTTGATATTGTTTCTGAATAACAGAAATCCCCGTCTGACCATTTGAAAGGGAATTTTAAAGTTCTTTACCTTAGAGGTACTACACCTGCTATGCCTAGCAGTCAGTGAGCTCAAGTCCCAGTGAATGCAAGTTTTATTGGAAATGTTTTTGTAGTTTTTGGAGCATCCTAAACTTCAATTAACAAGAATGCTAACCCAGAATTCCCTCTCTCCACCCCTTGCCCATCCCTCCAGTTTTCAAAGCTCAGTTCCTTCCCCCTCCTACAAGAAGTCTTTTCTTGAATTGTTCAGTTGTTTGCATTCCCTTTGCAGGAAATTTATAACATGTTTATTTGGTATTATTTAGCTCTTCACATGATGCTCCCCAATCCCACCTGTCCTTGTTTTCCCCCAGTAAAATATAAGTTCATTAAGGTCAGAGACTGCTTTAAAAATAGTCTTTTCAGGTGTTGTCCAGGTATTTCAACCAAGGTGGAGACTAATCTGCTTTTGTATTTTTTCTCTACTCCTCTGTTTCATCAGGGGATTCTAGTGAACACAAAACTTGAGACAAAAACAAAAAATAATTATAAAATCACACGAACAGAAGGTATAGAAGATGTTGGGGGTGGGCGAGAAGTGCTTTCAGACATTCATAGAACACAAAGGCTAAAAGATAGAGAATATTCAATTATTCAATTCAATCAATATTATCCAATGCAATCAGATGAGAAGACCTAAGCCAGAAATAGAGTTGGGTGTCTGGGACTTCATCTTTCCATCACCCCCCCCCCCACCAGATATCATATGTTTCCATCTCCATTTCTTAGATGTCTTCCTCATCCTCCAATAGAGCTCCCGCCTTTCCAAAAGCAGCTTTTTGGTAGTATCTTAAGGCCACCACTCTTCTTGACTAAAGTCATCTTGAGAAGTTAATTTGAATGTGATTTAATAGCATTTGTCCCAAGGACAAAAATTGCTATTTATAGCTTCAGTGAAAATTGAGGCCCACATATGGGAATGCCTTCTCCAGGATCACCTAACTTCTGACTGGCAGGGCCAGTACTAAGACTTGGTCCTCTTTATTTCAAGTCTGATATTTGTTATGCTTTAGCGTGCTACCTGATGTTAAGGCTTTTAATTATGCTGCATTGGTAACCTCTAATGCTCCCAAATATTTAGACACATACAACGTAGATCGTGGGGTTCTTGAGGGCAAGAACTATCCTCTTGCCTCTTGTTTTTTTATTTCTAATGATTACCACAGTGTCTGGCACACAGTAGTTGCTTAATAAATGTTTTTTGACTGATTGAGAGCAGCAAGCATTCTTAGAGATAATCTACTCCACACTTCTCCATCTCCAGGCTCCTCCTCATACTTTTCACAGCCTCGGAGGATGGTTGGGTATGAAAAGATTTGAGAAGGGAGACTGCACCTGGAGTGCTGAAACAATTCAGCCCAGGCTCTAAGGGGAATAGACGAGGTAATCCCTTCATTTCATTTTTAGCCCTATGATCCAGCCTAATTAGAAAATTAAAATAGATATTTCCTGAGCAGTTTGCACCGGGAAGCAATTTTTTTTCACAATCTTTGCAATGGTGATAGGTTTTCTTTGAATATTGGGAAGGTTAAGCAACCAAAGTGAAATATTCTTAGCGTCTGACTGACTAATGAGTCATAATGATGAGGACTAATGCCATATTTCCTATTACAATACAGCCTGGTTCATCCAGCATTGGCAAATAGGCCGTGTACTGAGTTGTATTTCCGGTAGCATAGACGCATAGATACAAAAGCCAACAACTTTCTTTTGCCACAGAATCTGCAAGTCGGAAGGGATGCTAGTATTCAAGTCCAACTCATACATACCAAAGTACTCCTATTCTAATATTCATAAATAGTATCTTGAAGACCTCCACCAAGGGTAAGCTCACCACCACTCAAGACAGGCCGTTCTGTTTGTGGATACTGTGCTTTGATGGTTAGGTACGATCCTACCCTCAGTTTGCTTCACCGCATCTTCTAAGGTTTGCTTTTGGTTTGTTGGTCCTTCCTACCATCTGTGGGCATTTGGATATGGGGATGGAGGAGATGCAGGTGTTTGCAATGACTCTAGATTAAGCTAAGGGAAGAGGCAGTTTGTTAATTTCAGGCTGGGGGTAGAGAATCAGACTGTGATTGAGGCTGGAAGAGAGTCTATGCCCAGCAATAGAGGATAGTCTACATGGTGTATTCGGGGTAAAATGAGTTTATAGTAACTGTCCTCCTATGTTCAGGGTTAGGGGCCTTTCTGTACCTCCCCTGGCTCGACCATAGCCCATCCTAAGAAAGACTGAATGGACTCAAAAATATCATCCTAGACCTGCAGCAGGGTTGAGCCCACACACCCACTACAACACCAGCCTTTTGGGGTTTGCTTTATACTGCATTCAGGCTACTGGGAACCTGACAACCTGGCTACCCATCACAGTTATGTCAGAGAAACATTGGTAAGAAGACCTCTGCTGGTTTCTCTTCTAGGAGACAGTGGAACATAACAGCATCTCCACAGGGCAAATTGACTCTGGGGACCTCAGCTTTTGCTGTGTATAAAATTTCCTTCCCTAATCCTCTTATTTCTTTGTTTCTGTAACTAGATTTGTGAGATGATAAGGGGTATCTCGAACAATCCCATTCACACTATTGTATGTTCTCTGTCTATGGCATATTACCTCCAGTGTCAAAAAAATTCATCTCTGGCTTTTCAGTTTCTTCACAATTCAATCCTTTCCTGCTTTTCCAGCCTTCTTAAACTTTACTCCCTTCTCCACACAATTGAAAACCCAACAAAACTGACCATCTTGCTCATCCTGGCGCACAAAGCTCTATCTCCCAAATCTGTGGCTTTTCACAGAAAATGTATGTGCCTGGAAAATCTATGTCACCTTCTTACCCACATGTCCTAATTTCCTTCAAAACTCAGCTCAGTCCCATCTTCTGTAAGAAGCCTTTCCCAGTCCTTGTCACTGCTAGTGTCTTCCCTCTGTCATTAACTTCCATCTGGGTACTCTGAATTTATTTATGCATCTACTTATTTATTATCCATCCATCCATCCATTCATTTATTTATCTGTTATTCATTCACTTATTCATTCATCCACTTACTTTCTTCTTCGTTTGTGGTCTGTAAAAAGTCCTTCGTAGACCTCACCAATGGTAGTGCAGACCAGGAGCATCTAGGTAACCTGAGGGATGGAAGTCAGGCCTGGAGTCAGGAAAGCCTGAGGTCTAATCGAGGTTCAGGCACTCGCTAGCTGTGTGACTCTGGGTCAGATATTTAACCCTGGTCTATGTCAGTTTCTTTAACTTGAGAAATGAGGATAGTAGCAGCACCTACCTCCCAGCATTGTTGGAAAGATGAAATCAAATAATGTTTAACAAGTACTTTGCACAGTGTCTGACACATAGTAGGCATTTATCAAATGCTTGTTTCCTTCGTTCCCTCGGAATACTTTTCTTTTATCCTGTGGTTATATTTTGTGTACAGAGTTGTTTGAATTAGAATGTGAGCTGCTTGGGGGCAGGAATCATGCGTTTGCCTTTATAGCATAGCTAGATGGACGTAGTGACAGAGCCTTGGGCCAAGAAGACTGAGTTCAAATCTGACCTCAGACACTTACTAGCTGTGGGACCCTGGGCTAGTCACTTCACCCCGTTTGCCTCAGTTCCTCTTCTATAAAATGAGCTGGAGAAGGAAATGGCAAACTGCTCTAATATCTTTGCCAAGAAAGCTCAAAATAGGGTCACAAAGGGTCCTACACAAGGGTATAACAAGAGCATAGCACGGTGCTTAACAAGTGTTGGTGGATTGATTGACTAACTTTGAGTGGATTTACTGTGAGACATCATTTCCGTTGCCCTCCCCATGAATTGAAGTGCTAACATTCAACAATTACCTGTGCTTCTTTATTATCTTATCTATGAAAAGAAAAGAAAACAAATGCTTGTTGATATAAAAAAGTAAAAAGAAATGTGGAAAACATGTCCTCGCATCTTTTCTAAAATTCATTAGATTTCAGAATCTGCAGCCTTCTTCTTCTGCCGTCCTGAAGGTTCACCTTCCTCAGGCACTCACATTATCTCCGCTTTCTTCACACATAACATTTGACTGCAGGAAAGGTTCTAATAAACTCATTGGTGCTGAAGTGTCCTTGACTGATAATGCCAAAGTAATGCTTAGATCTGTATAGCATTTCAACCTTTACTGAGCTTTTTCATAGGCATTTTCTAACTTGAGCTTCATAGTCTGCGACATAGTGACTAGAGGACCATAGAAGGAGCAGTTCTTTGGCAGAGAGACGTAGCCATGGTTAGAGCATCAGGCCCGGACTCAGGAAGACCTAAATTCCAATTTGGCCTCAGATATATCCTAACTATTTGACCTTGAGCAGATCAATTAACTTTGGCTTGCCTCCATTTCCTCATTTGTAAAAAAACGAGGCTAGCATTTAATTCCTAGAGTGCAGTGATAACGTGGTTGAAGATCTTTAACCACTGATTGGCATCACAAAGGTATGGGCCCTGCCTCTTTTAACTGGCCCCACCTGAGGCCTATTGAATGGGTAGGAACTGGCACATAGTGCATACTACTTATATACGTAGCTTCTTCCTCCTCCCTCCCCTTCTTCTTTGGTTTTAATTCTGACAGTTACTAGCTGTGTGACCATGGGTAAGAATAACCCTATCTGAGCTTTTGTTTCTCCATTTCTAAAGTAGAGTGATGACACCTGCAACATCCACCTGCGAAGTATAGGTGTACAATAGAGACCATCTTGTGGGAACATAGCTTTCTCTTAGTAGGGTTGAAGAGGGAGTAGAGGTAAGAGCAGTGGACCGAGTGCCTGCTAATGTTACTTCGAACTTTGAGGGAGGCCAATTGCCAGCCACAACCTACTCTCTACACACATCTAAGCTCATAGGCTTCTTGCAAGGTTAAAATTTAATAATGCATAGAAAATATTTTGTAAACTTCCATGGATCGAATTAATTACTCTTGCCGTTACAGTTACTATTTTTAATAACTACTATTACTGTATCTACCCAGGGGGTAAGTGGGGACCGGTATTCCAATTTCTCCATTTTACAGATGCAGAACTGTTAAGTGCCTTCTAGTTTCCCAGTCTGCAGTCTTACCAGGATTAGAATCAGTGTCTCACGCTCTAATGATATTACTTCTGTATCGTGTGCTACTCTTCCTGGAGGTAATAGGTGATAGAACCTTTGTTTGAATTAATAATAGCTCTTATTTATAAAGACTTTTAAAGTTTCTAAAGCACAATATAAGTATTATCTCTTTTTTATTCTTATTAAATCTTGGGAGGTAGGTGCTGTTACTGTGCCCATAATAGACTTGAGGAACCTGAATCAAAGAGACATTAAGTAACTTGCTTAGGATCACGTAATTCTCAAAAGTCTGAGGTCAGATTTGAAGTCGGGTCAATTCTTCCTGATTCAGTCCATGCTCTATCCACTGCACCATCCGGCTGCCTCTTTGCCTTGAACCAAGGGACAGTAGTACCAATGGGGAATTTCATACCCTGAGATGCTCAGGGTGAGGGCTGAAAGTGAGGGCTTCCCCCCTGATTCTGCCACTGCTTAGAGTGGGTGACCACCTAGCCTTGCCTTTCTGGTTCAGCACATGCACACAAGACACCAGCAACAGAGGCTAGAAGCTGCACAGAGACTTTGCAATGCAAACTTATTTGTCACTCAGTCAGTGAAGGGAGCCCAGACAGCCAGGATGCAAATTCAAAGTCAGACAGGAGGATCTGGCTGAGCCAAGCCTGAACTCGCATAAAGTGGAATCTTTTAGGAGGCATTTTCTATTCAAAGAGGAACTTCTGCATTATTAAATCCTCCCATGCTGGGAGCTTTGCAGGCTTCATTTTCCGACTTTCAAAGGCTTGCTATTACAGCTCCAATACCTCAGGTTTTGCCTTAGTGGTAGGCACATCAGAAAAGCATTTAGATGCACAGAAGGGAAGAGCTGGAAGTGATGGCGAGGATCATGTAGGCCAACCCTCTCCTCTACTGCTTTTATTTACTGAAGAGGAAACTAAGAGAAGGAAAATGACTGGCACACAGCTAGTTACTGGCAGGGCTTGGATTTGAGCCCCAAATTTGGACTCGAATTTTCGATTACACAAGGCACTACTGGATAATTTCAGTGCTGGAGAGGACTTCAGTATCCACCTATTCCAACCCTAAAAGGAATCCCCTCTACAATGTATTTGACATGTGGCATTCCAGCCTGGGCTAGAAGATCTCCAAGGAAGGGAAGCCCCATCAATCTGCTGAGGCAGACCTCTAATTTCTAGGAAATGCTCTCTTTTTGTTTGTTTTTTGTTGTTTTTTTTTTCTGACATCAATATAACATCTGATGCCATTGCTCTCCAGTTCACCTTTCCACCTTAAACATACATTTAATGCCTCTTCCATCCATTTTGTTTCAGTCATATCTGACTCTTCATCATTCTATCTGAGGTTTTCTTGACAGAGATACTGGAGTGGTTTGCCATTTCCTCCTCTAGCTCGTTTTTTAGATGAGGAACCTGAGGCACATGAGGTTAAGTGACTTGGCCAGGGCCACACAGCTAGGACATGTCGGAGCCTGGATTTGAATTCACTAAGATGAGTCATCTTGATTCCAAGCCCAGTTCTCTAAGCACTAGCTACCTATCCATGAGAGTCCTTCAAATGCTTTAACAAGATCCTAATGTCCCTCAAGTCTTCTGTTCTCTACGATAAACGCCCTTAGTTCCCTCATCCAATGTGCTGGAGAGGTGATGAAGACTTCGCTGAAAAGCGACCAACCGAATAGTAGAATAGATCACTCCAGGGACCCAGTGAGTGAATAGATCCCTCTAGGCTCCTGCAGAAGCACTCCAAATACCTAAAAACTAGTACTGTGCTGCCTAGTCAGTCAATTAACCAAAAAGGATTATTAAGCACTTACGTTTGAGACACTGTGCTAGGCTCTAGTGATACAAAGGCTGAAATGAAATAGAACCTGATCTCAAAGATCTTACACTCTCCCGGGGCAGGAGTGTGTGGAAAGCTAGGTGGGGGACAGGCTCACACAGCTGAAACATCTCCTCTCCCTTAAATGGATCTTCTTAAGGTGTAGTAAGCTCAAGGTCCTTCACTAGTTTAGTTTTCTTTCTCTCTGGATGTTCTCTAGCTGTGCAACATCTTTCCTAAAATTTGACTCCCAGGAGAGATCACTATAGTAAATGTTATTGTCTCAATACCACAAGAGCAGCTTTCGGTGATAGTATGTGGGTCTGAGTCCTATCTGGGTTACACCATATCTGTGGGCGACTAGGTTGTATGCTGCATAGAACACCAGGCCTGGAATCCAGAAAAACCTGGAGTCAGAAAATTCCAATCTAATCTCTGACACTTACTAGCTGTGTCACCCTGGACAAGTCACTTCACCCTGTTTGCCTCAGTTTCCTCATCTATAAAATGAGCCGGAGAAGGAAATGGCAAACCACTGCAGTGTCTTTGCCATGAAAAGCCCAATTGGGGTTGCGAAGATTCAGACACAACTGAAAGCACTGAACAACAACCATAGCATGCTACCCTGCATAACCAGCTCTGTATTGATGACTATATGTCACACTACGATTACTATTCATCTTACATGTTAATATTGCTTTTAATTTGTTCACTCACATAACCATACTCCTAGGAAGAAGGTAGAGCTAGGAAGAAATGTGAACAAGAAAACTGAATGTAGAATTTTAGAGGGATAAATGATTCTCAGGTGTGGAAACTCCTGTTACCAACTCAGTCATCCGTCAATTCTCTGCAACAGAGAGTCTTAGGGGTTCTGCTATAGCCCTGAGAGGTTAAGCAAGGGTTTCACAGCCGGTATGTGACGGATTGTTGTTGTTCAGTCTTTTCAGTCACCTCTGACTCTTTATGGACTCATTTGGGGTTTTCTTGGCAAAGATGCTGGAGTTGTTTGACATTTCTTCCTCCAGCTCATTTTAAAGTATGAGGAAACTGAGGCAAACAGGGTTAAACGACTTACCCAGGGTCATACAGCTATTATATGTCTGAGACTAGATTTGAACTCTGGTCTTCCTGATCCACTGTAACACTTAGCTTCCAGGTGTGGGACTCAAACCCAGGTTTTACTGAGTTCAAGGTCAGTTCCCAATGCTTGACAACACACCATCTCTGGCTGTCAGTAGGGCAAGAATTAAGGTTCTTATTTAAATAGAGAGTTTAAATGACTTACCCAATATCACCATGTGCCCTAATGGCAGAGCTTCCCTGGAACCCAGGCCTTCTTGATTCCCTGGTTAACTAGTGATCTCTTTCCTTAACCATTCCTCTAAAGTGAATGGAACTATCTGAGCAATTAACATCCCACATACCATGACTTCCCACTTGCTTTCAACAAACAAACTCATTTGCCTGAGGAATTTTAATAGGCTGTCACTTTAATTTAAATGATTCCAAAGAAACATTTGAAAATAAAATTCCTCTCCACTGAACAATACCAAGCCTTGTGAATAATGAGCCACTCCAGATTACTAATGGGTAAATGATTGATTTCTGGCGCTGTTACAGGGCAGAATATTTCTAGATTAGAGAATGTCCTAGGGGTAACCCTCAATCATCCTGAAATATTAGCTGTATGTCAATGTGTCAGAGACCAGGGCTTGAATCCTGTGCCTTCCACTTTACTGCATGTATGACTCTGGATATGTTACTAAGCTCTCTGGGCCTCAGTTTCCCCATCTTTAAAATAAAGATGCTGGAGTATATGACCATTAAGACCCCTTCTAGTTCCAAATTCCGGATACTATGACCGTAAGTGCTTTGTGAACCCTGAAATGTCATAAGTAATCTCTGTTGATTTAGTGATAACTTGGAACTCTTCCAGGCCAAGGTAAGCATTCTTTCCTAATTTGTTCTTTCCTCATTCATTCTTGTGGTGTGTCCACAGACCCCTTTGGCAGGCTAGTGAAGCCTATGGGCCCCCTCTCAGAATCATGTTTTCAAATGCATGTAGTAAAATACATTGGATTACAAAGAAAACCAATTCTATCAAAATTCAGGGGTTTTTTGGGGTTTGTTTGTTTTTCTGGAACACATTCCTGAGACCCCAGGGTTATGTACCTTGGAACTGGACAAAGGCATTATTCAATTCCTAGTTTCTCCCTATCCAACCTGTTCTCCGTTGCTGTTCACTTATTTTTTAGTCATGTCCAACTCTTTGTGACTTCATTT
>CM053625.1:316452932-316464275 GCA_028646595.1 Phalanger gymnotis
AAATGCATGTAGTAAAATACATTGGATTACAAAGAAAACCAATTCTATCAAAATTCAGGGTTTTTTTGGGTTTGTTTGTTTTTCTGGAACACATTCCTGAGACCCCAGGGTTATGTACCTTGGAACTGGACAAAGGCATTATTCAATTCCTAGTTTCTCCCTATCCAACCTGTTCTCCGTTGCTGTTCACTTATTTTTCAGTCATGTCCAACTCTTTGTGACTTCATTTATTTGGTTTGGTTTGCTATTTCTTTCTCCAGCTCATTTTGCAGATGAGGAAACTGAGGCAAGCAGAGTTAAATGACTTACCCAGGTTCACTATGCTAGTAAGTGTCCAAGGCCAGATTTGAACTCAGGAAGCATCTTCTTGACTCCAGAACAAGAACTCTATCCACTGCAGGGCCACCCAGTTGCCTTCCTATTCTCCATCTAGATGCTAAACGGAGATTCCTGAATGGCAATTCTGACGGTGTCGCTCCTCTGCTCAGGAAGCTTCAGTGGCTATCTTAGTGGCTTCTGGATAAAATACAAATTCCTGTGTTTGGAATTCCAAGTCTTTCACTTGGCCCCACGACATTAGCAGACTTATTTCCTATTGCTCCCCACACAATTCTACGGTCTCGCCAATCCGATTTCCTTGGAGTGCTCCTTACACGCCATTCTGTCTCCAAATGCCTGCCTTTGCAGCTGTCCCATCATGCCTCGAATTTTCATACTTCCACTCCTTGAAATACCCACCTCCATTTAAAATGTTTTACACAGCCCCAGAAATGTAGTAAGCATGGAATGATGTTTGTAGACCAGTAATGTGCTGGTAAACATTTAACAGTCACCTCTGTGGGTTTTGGAGTGGGGTTCCTATAGGTCACATTTTAAAGCTCAATCTGTATTCTTCACATTTTCTCCATAATTTTCTTGAGTTGGCAATCAAAAGTACAATTAATTTATCCCGAATTGTAGAATTTGACAGTTTCTAAGATGTGACTGGTCAAACTGAAAATTTCGCAGTTGGACTATGTAGAACCCACAGCTTAGCGAAATGCCTGACACACAGTGGGTGCTTGCTAAATGTTTATTGAATATTGATTGATTCTAGATCGAGCTCCAACATATCCTTGTCTGTAGTCTGATTGTCACTTCTTACAGGAGATATTTCCAGACGTGCCCCGTTGTTCCTTCTTTTTACCTCCCTAAATTGCTTTGTATTTAACTTGAGTATGTTTGTGGTTTTTCTTATCTATCTACTAGATGTTTCCCCATAGCAGACTGCAAATGCCTTGTGATAAATAGATAAAAAGATAGAAAATGGAGCATTTATGCACTTATAGAATGCCAGGCACTATGCCAAGAATTCTATGCTTAATATAAATCATGTATTATAAATATGTAATGATGTAAATAACAAACATATGACCAAATAACATAGTCCTGGTCTTCAAGGAGTTTACATTCTAATGGGATATATTTGTATAAAGGGGTACTGGAAAGGGAAAAGGACCTTCTAAGACATATAAGGAGAGGATGGTGATATCGCTTGGGTACCTGGCCCTAAGCAAGATAAGGCAAAAATAATCCATCTATAAGAGAAAGGGAATCCAGAGGTAGAGATCAAATTTCCATTGGGGTAGAAAACAAATCCTTGCTTTGAAGGCTGGGATTAATTTTTATTTTCATTTTTATTCTGTATTCTTAGTGACTTACACATATGCACACAAAAATGAATTTTCCCTTTAAGCCCTGGAATTTGATTTCTGAGAATTTCAGTTCTAAATGAATAAAGGTCAAGGGATTTACATATGTTTTTATATGTATGTGTATACATTCATATATATATATATATTTGTATATGTGCATATAGATATGTAAACATAGGTATAGGCATAGATAGATAAATATATGTATGGGTATAGATATATAGATATAGGTATATATATGTGCATGTACATATGTCTGTATATGTGTATACATATATACACATACATATCCACGCATACCCATGCATATACACATATATTATGCACACATATATTCACATATACATATGTATATACATATACATGCATACACATATACATATACATGTATATGTGTATATATCATACACATATATGTATATATGTGTGTATGCATGGGTATGTGTCAGTATGTATGTGTATATATATATATGTATATACATATACAGACATTATGTACATACACACATATATACCTATATCTATGTGTCTATACCCATATATGTATCTATCTATGCCTATACCTATGTTTATACATCTGTATCTATATGCACACACACATGCATGCATATCTGTGCATATATACATGCATGTATATACATACACATATACACATATACATATATACACATATGTGTATGTATATGTATGTGTATATATATGTATATGTATATGTGCATGTATATGTAGGAGGCTGTGACTACCTCAGCAACAGTTGGTCTATGATAGGATGTAAAGGGTACCTGAAGGTCATGTTTGGTACTTTTCTCTACTGCCTCTGGACCATGTTTATGCCTTTAATGACAACAATGTACTTTTTAATATCTGAAAATTTACAGAGCACTTTCTTCACATCCACAAAGTGATTCAATTACTGTCCCCCCTTCATGCAGATTATGATTGTAAACCTCAGAGAAGTTAAGTGACTTACCCAATACCAACAAAAATTGTAAGTGCCTGAGAAAGGATGGGAACATAGGTCCCTAGATACTACTTCAAAACTATTTCCATTATATCTTGTTGAATTTCGTCTTAAGATGTGGCCCTCGTTTACTCATATCCATTCCCTTAAGACTTCTTCAGCACAATGCAGTCTCCAACGTTTCTCTATCTATCCACTTGCTCTTTCTCAGATGCCCACAATCACACCCATGTCTCCCACATGGGTTTATCATTCACAGCCCTTCATAATCTGGAAGGTATTTATCTTTTTGTCTTAATATGCATTGCTCACCTTTGCCCTTTCTCTGTACAGTTCAGCTAACCTGGTCTTTTTGTCGTTCCTTTTATATAACATTCCATCTCTGTTCCTCTGTGCAAACCAGTCTTCTTCTACCTGGAAGGAATGTTCTGCTCAGCTGCACTTTTTAGTTTGCTTCAAAATCCAGTAGACACATTACCTCTCACTTAAAGCCTTTCCGGATCCCTTCAGTACCGGTACCTTCCCCTGAAAATTACTTTATACTCATTTTGTATAATAACTCTGTGTAATTTAATGTGCATGGATATATATGCATATACACATATGCATACACTCATGTATACATATATGAGTGTCCATAACTATACACACAAATACATATATACCTGTGTGTGCATGTATGTGCATATACATATATGCAACATGCAAAATTATATATGTACATATAAAGATATAATTATATGTTTCTGCTGAAAGCAAGTTTTTGAAAGCAGAAAATCTGTAATTTTTGTTCTTTGTGTGCCTAGTGATTGATACAACACATAATAAAGGTTATGTAAATGCTTATTCATTGATTCTGTCTTTTTGCCTTCCTGATTCTTCCACCAAAAATGTCCTTCCTTCTGAGTCTTATATAGACATCAAAACAGAAAATCTCAGTTCAGTAATAGCTCTGATATTTATTAGCTATGTATAGCAATGGACAGGTCATTTGGTCTTTCTGTGCCTTGATTTCTTCATCTACAAAATGACTATAAAATATACTACCTTATTCATAGGGTTGCTCAGAATACAGAACTTTGTAAACATCAAAGGTTGGGGAAATGAGAATTATTATTCTTCTCACTTCCTTTTCTCTTACTCCTCTTTCTTCTTTGCCCTTTTCCTTTCTTCTTCCACATATGCCATAAGAAGAGAGCCCATGGGATCTTAACTTTGATATTCTGTGCTCATTAATACCAAGTGAAATGCTTTGCTGCAATCAGTGGGTGGAGAGTACACATCAAAGGAAGTAATGGCTTCCCTGTGCTCTGTGTTGGTCAGAGCACACCTGTAGTTTCCTGTCTCATACCAGTTTTATTAGTTTTAAAAAAAAGAATCCTGGAAACAAAATCATGTTCAGAGGAAGGTGCCTAGGATGGTGAACGGTCTATAGTCATGCCACATGAGGAATAGTAAATCAAGTGCCATCATCTTCCTTAAAGAAGGGAAGCTTAATGGGTGGGGGGTGTTGATAATGTGTTATTGTTGTTGTTTTAATGAAGGGTTGCTACCTAGAACAGAGAATACACTATTTCTCCACTGCCTTTGAGGATAGTTGATTGATAAGGAGGCAAATTTGAACTCAACCTATAAGTGAAAAATGAGATAAAACAACAGCAGTAGCAGCAAGAACAACTTTATTTTTTTTAATTGGTTTGTTTGTTTAAATGGTATTTTATTTTTCCCCCAATTACATATTAAGAAAATGTTTAGTATTCATTTTTATAAGATTTCAAGATCCAAATTTTTCTCATTCCTTCCCTCACCTACACTCTTCTGAAAATGGCAGGCAGTTTGATATAGATTATACATGTACTATCATGTAAAACATCCATATTTGTCAGACTTGTGGAAGAAGAAACAGATCAAAAGAAAACAAATTATGAGAAAATAAAATAAGTGAAAAACTATGCTTTGATCTGCATCCGGAGTCTATTTTTTTTAATCTGGATATAAACAACATTTTTCTTTGTGAGTCCTTTGTACTTGCCTTGGATCATTGTGTTGCTGAGAAGAGCTGAGTCAATTCATAGTTGATCATCACAGCATGCTGCTGATACTGTATATAACATTTTCCTGGTTCTGCTCAATCACTTTGCATCAATTTGTAAAAGTCTTCCAAATTTTTTTCTGAAATCTGCCTGTTCATCATTTCTTATTGCACAGTAGTATTCCTTACATTCATGTGCCACAGCTTATTCAGCCATTCCCCAATTTATGCGTATCTCTTTAATTTCCAATATTTTGCAACCACAAATAGGGCCGCTATAAATATTTTTTGCATATTTAGGTCCTTCTCCCTTTTTATGATCTCTTTGGGATATAGACCCAGTAGTAGTATTCCCAGATCAAAGGATATACACAGTTTGGTTGCCCTTTGGGCATAATCCCAAAATACTCTCCAGAATGGTTGGATCAGTTCACAGCTACAGTGCATTAATGTCCCAATTTTCTCACATCCTTTGCCATATTTATCATTTTCCTTTTTTTGTAATATTAACCAATCTGTTAGTATGGCCTGGTATTTCAGAGTTGTTTTAATTTGCATTTCTCTAATAAAAAGTGATTTAGAGCATTTCTTCATATGCCTATAGATAGCTTTTATTTTTTCATCTAAAAACTGCCTGTTTATATCCTTTGGCCATTTATCAATTGGAGAATGGCTGATATTCTCATAAATTTGACTCAGTTTCTTTACATAATAGAGAAATGAGGCCTTCATTACACACACCTTCTGTAAAGAATGTTTCCCATGTTTCTGCTTTCCTTCTAATATTTGTTGCATTGATTTTGTTTGTATAAAACCTTTTCACTTCAATACAATAAAAATCATCTATACTGCCATTTGTAATGCTCATTGTTTCTTGTTTAGTCATGAATTAGTCCCCTCCCCATAGATCTGACAAGTAGTCTATTCCTTACTCTTCTAATTTGATTGCTTCATTGTCTAACTCTATAGTACCTTTTAGCAAGATGCAGTTTCCCTTCTTATCTCTTTTAATTAACTCTATTTTTACTTTTACTTTGTCTAAGATCAGGATTGTTATTCCTGTGATTTTTACTTCAACTGAAGCATAATAGATTCTGCCCCAGCCCCTTACCTTTATTCTGTGTGTATCTCTCTGCTTCAAGTGTGTTTCTCTTAAACAACATATTGTGGGATTCTGGTTTTTGATCCACTCTGTTAACCACTTCTATTTTATGGGAGAGTTCATCCCATTTACATTCACAGTTTTGATTACTATCTATATTTTCCTTCATCCTATTCTTCTTCCTGTTTGTCCTCTTTCTCCTTTCACCCTTTTCCACCTCATTGGTGTTTTGCTTCTGTCTACCACCTCCCCTGATATAACTTCCCTTCTGTCAGCCCCCCCCCGCATTTACTCAATCGCCTCCCCTCCTACTTCCCTATCAGTAAGATAGATTTATTTATTCAACTGATTGTGTATGTTATTCCCTCTTTGAGTCAATATTGATGAGAGTAAGGTTCAAATGATGCCCATGGCCTACTCTCCCATTTTCCCCTCCATGGTAATAGGTCTTTCTCACTTCTTCATGTGAGATAATTTACCCCACTCTTCCTCTCCATTCTGCACCCATTGCACTCCTTTTTCTCATCTCTTTTTAAGCAATTTTCCAAACTGTTGACTCTTTTTTCATAATTCTCTCATATCACTATCATTTCTTTTCCCAATTTTTCTTCCATTTATTTCATATGATTTTAAGCTCCTTTTTGAGCTCTTCCATGAGTTCTTTCTGGGCTTGAGACCACTTCTTGTTTTTCTTTGGTGCTTTGCCCATAGGTGTTTTGACATTGTTGTCCCCTCTGAGTTTGTGTCTTGGTCTTTGCTGTCACCATAATAACTTTCTATGGTCATATTCTTTTTTGTTGTTGCTTTTTTTTTCATTTTTTTTTTTCATGAGGGATTTCCTTTCTTTTAAATTTGATCTCTACTCCCAGTGTGGAAATGTTACCGCCTCCAGCTTCTTGTGCTAGTGGCTGCAGGCCCTGACTGTTTACCTGGTACTGTATTGATGTTGCCCTGAGGCCCATGGGTGACCCTCCTATCTGGTTCTGCTCTAAGGGGGTGGCCTGAGGGTTAACTAGTGCTCCTGGAGGCTGTAGGAGTCTGGCACCTTACCTGATACTGAGCTGGGACCCTAGTGGTGGTGCCTGGCATGTACTGAGACCTTGTGGGGTTTTTTCTGCATTTCCCCATAGCTACACTGAAACTGCCTGTTTACCCAGGGCTACACTGAAGAGTGACAAGGCTGGTGCTGGCTGGCAGCTTCCTGTTTGCTTACATGTCCATAGGGTTATAATCTACTTGTTTTCCTGGGGCTGTGCTATAACACAGTTTGTTCTTTTGATGGTGCTGATTTGCACAGGGCTACATTGAAGCAAGTGGTAGTTCTCGGACCTGGAGTCTACTGGTTCCCCTGGTTATGCTAAGGCATGTAGGGGGTCCTTGTGTTGGCATTTCCCTGCTCCACTACATGGGTCTCAGGATCTTGCTGCTGGCTCCCTGGGACACTTTCTGTGCAGGGTGGACCTTTATGTCCCCGTCTTTTTGCTGGTTCTGCTGTTCCAAGATTTGTTTTGCTCTATTTTGTGGTTGTTTGAAGATGAGTATAGAAGAGTTACAGAGATTTACTGCTTATTCTTCCATCTTGGCTACTGATAGTCCTACCAACTCAACAACTTTGTAATACTCAGTAGTATCCAGCATTTTGCTTGGACCCTGGGTGAATCATTTAAAATCTTTGTGCTTCAGTGTCCTCATCTTTAAACGATGAGGTTGAACTCAATGATCTTAGCGATCCCTCTTAGCTCAAAATAGGGATAGTGGAACCTCTCAGTTTATTACAGAGGGAACTCTGTGCAGAGTTCTGAGGGAATTTCTGTAAGGAAATGCCCACAATCATTTCAGTGACACCTTCTCTGAAACTTGGTCTAACCCCAGACTACTGAGAAGTGACTTGCCCACAGTCAAACAGCCAGTAGGTGTCAGAAATCAATGAATGAATTAAAGGATCAATTAAGGGCTTACTATGTGCGAAGTGCTGGTTCTCAGCATTGGGGATAAAAAGAGGAAAAAGTTAGACAGTCTCTATTGTCAAGGAACTCACATTCTAATGGGAGACACAACGCATATTGAAAGTTTTAGCCACAAGGCCAATGGAAAGCACCCATAGCCTTCAGGATGTAGCAACAAAGAAGATGACATCTCCACTGATAAAATGATATCAATTGGGGGCAAGAAATTTCTTTTCTGAGTCTTCAGTAACTATGGCTGTGGATGAAACAACACAGTGTCAGGGCAGATCGCAAGAGTCAGTGGCCTGACATCATATAGGAATGCCTATGATTTAATTATTACTTGAAGGAGCAGTTTTCAGGTGACATCTCCACATGGCTGCCTCACAGGACGATTACTGAGGTCTGTAGTCTGGAACATTGCTAATCCCTAGGCTCTCGGGTTCAGGGTCCTGGGTTGCTTCTATCAGGGTCTCAGGGGAGATGGTGATCAAGATAGTGGTGATGATATGACTTGCCTGGTATATATTAAACCTTGTCTCTCCTCTAGGGTGACTTACTACTTCACGTAGACTGGCCTTCCTGCCTTATGTGTGGCATTTGCTTGGCAGTTACTGTGAAAAGCTTTTTCCATAGACATCGCTACCTTGGCTTGTGACTGTGAGTACTGGACAGAAAGCCGGCCCAGTAGTGTGGGATGTATTGCTACTGCCAGATCACCTGCACCTATTTGACTATTGGTAACAATTGGTCAACAATTTCTGTTACTGGTGAGAAAGAAGGTGGTCTCCTCTTCACAATGGATTTTACCCTCAATGACAGCTGTGGGGGCAGGGCTATAAGCCCAAGAGGTAGGCCTTGAACTCAGATCTATTTGGACCTTCTAAACTATCATGAAATCAGTGTCACACATATCAGAGATTAAAATGATTGTAGACCATGTAGTCCAATATATTCTTTAAAAAAAACAGTATATTAACACTTTTGTTTTAGAGATGAGGGTCTTGATGGTCAGAAAAGTTAAATGTCCTATCCAAGGTCACAGAGCTTATTAATAGCATAGATAGAATTTGAATCCAGATGATAATATATTCTTAAGAAAGAATCTTCTCTATAAAGTCCTGGATAAAAGATTATATAGTCTTTGCTTAAAGGTCTATACTAATTGAGGATTCACAACCTTCTAGGAGAGACTACCCTGGTCTGTGGTAGTTCTAATCCACCTCTTTCTAGTTTAACTCATTGGACTTAGTTCTATCCTCAGGCCTGAAACAAAATAAACATCATCCCTCTCCTAGGGACAGCCCTTTGAATATTTTAACACAGCTCTCATGTCCTCCCTAAGTTTCTTCTCCTGGCTAAACATTTCCAGTTCCTACAAATGTTTCTCTTATGGCACGAACTTGAGGCCCATCACCATTCTGATTGGGGTCTCCAATTTATAGATTAGTACATAAGCTCCTTGAGTACAGGTACTTTTTTTCTATTGTTCTATTTCATTATCTCCCTAGAATTAGGACAGTGTCTGGCATGTAGTTGTCATTGAAAGATACTTGTTTAATTGAATTCCTAAAATCTGACCCCCCAAATTGAGCATAACACACTTGAAAGTCATGCACTCCCTTGTCACTATTAGTTTGCCAACAGTAACTGACTCAGAGATTTTGGGGTTGGGGAGAAAAGAGGGCCAGCACTTATTGAATTGGGAAGGAGTGAAGTGGGAATCAGTGAATTCTATAACTACCTTAAGTCTAGCATTATGTAAACCAATAAGGAAAGAGAGAAAAATCCAACCACCTCAAACATGTTCTCTTATCCCAAAATAGAGGACCTAGAAAGATTTTTTTTTAAATTAGGAACATTGTTGAAAGTCAAGTTTAAATGGCTTCCATTTCAACTGGAGCTTTGTACTCTGCCTTAGATCTCCATATTCCTGAGCGATCTCCTTTTAGAAGCCATGGGAAGATGACCTGTTGACTTTTGCAAGGGATGTGAAATCCTTAAATAGGGTAAGACCGAAGAAGTCCGGGAGAGGTAGGTGTCACACTCCAGACAGAAGTAGGTCCTATCATTCAAGGTTGTTTTACCCAGAGGCTCTGTATTTATGATGGGAGAAAAAAATGCAATTGAAAAATTCCATCCCTGATCACTTTCTTCCTAGCTTTGCGGCACAGTGGAATGATGGCTCAGCTGAAGTGAAACCATGGGTTGAGGCATTGTCTAATGATACAGGGGATTTTTATATGCTGAGGTACATACAAATATATGTGATATATGGACACATGATTTCATCACTGTAGGTGACTCTCAGTGTAGAAATTTTGATACTGATTGGGAGGACATCTGCAACTTATAGGATCATAGAAGTGGAGTTTGAAAGGCTTTGAGAAACCATTCATTTTAACACCATCATCATTTTTATAGATGGAGAAACTGAGGCCCAGAGAGGTTCTAACTTCACCAATGCCACATAACTGCTGTTTGGCTGGGGCAATACTTAAGGTCTTCCTGACTTTCTGACATTTGCAAAGACATGCTGCCTTATTTCTTTCTCCTATTCCTCTGTTTCTTTCTGATGTATACATCCACCTATACCATATGTATGTGTATATGTATATGTATGTGTGCATAATATATGCATATATGAATGAATGCAACAAGCATTAATCGAGCACTTGCCAGGTGTTGAATATTGGGTTGGCGATACAAAGAGAAAAATGAGGCAGTCTCTAAATTAGAGAAGCTCCCATTCAAATGTGGAAGACAACACATAATCCTGGCTTGTGGATGGAAAAACCCAGGGACCTTATGTACATGGACAGGTGAGACAACAATGATTAGGTATAACACAGGGCATTCTATAAGGCCCAGTAGATGAGGTAGCAGAATGTCAGGGCAGATCATAAGGGTCAGTGATCTAATATCTTACTGGAAGACCTCTGTGAATGCTTTGGTAATTAGTAATGCAAGCAGACATGTTGTCTCCACACTCGGTGGAAGGTTGGGAGGTAAGGGAGAGGAAAGGGATATGGGGGTGTGGTCCAAACTGTTGTGCCATAGGTATGATAACAAAGAGGATACATCTGTGTGTATGTGTGTGTAGGTCTGTGTGTGTTTCTGCGTGTGTATATGTGAGTGTAGTGTGTGTGTATCTGTGTGAGCACATGTGGTATGATGGAAAGAGAGCCAGCCTCAGATTGATGTGGATTTAAGTCCTTCTGATATCTACTGTACGTCTGCAAGTCTCAACCTTTCAGGGCCCAAGATGTGTTGGTAAGCAAAATGGGCTCTTAGGACTTAGTTCAACCAAGTGTCCTTGAAGAGTTTGGCTTTTGTTTCCTTTGAGTAATTCAGTATATTTCATGGAGTCTTACTAGGTGATAAGCCCCAGGCCCACACCACTGTTAGGTGTAAAACCTATGTGGGTGTGGATGGGTAACTAAGGTGGGGCCCAAGGTGGGGCTAACTAAGGGGAGGTGCTAACTCCAGAACCAATCATAGGAGCCTAAGTTCCAGTCATTCAGATGATGTTTGATGACTGTCTGAAATGCTTAAAGAGGAGAAGACAGAGTGCAGGGCTCTCACTCTTGGTGGCGTGTGGAGACTCT